>JASKMD010000026.1:14361629-14774081 GCA_030144725.1 Haematococcus lacustris | reverse complement strand
GGGCAGGGAGGGGGGCGGTGAGGGAGAGGGGGGAGGGGGGGCAGGGAGGGGGGCGGTGAGGGAGAGGGGGAGGGGGGCAGGGAGGGGGGCGGTGAGGAGAGGGGGAGGGGGGCAGGGAGGGGGGCGGTGAGGGAGAGGGGGAGGGGGGCAGGGAGGGGGGCGGTGAGGGAGAGGGGGAGGGGGGCAGGGAGGGGGGCGGTGAGGGAGAGGGGGGTGGGGGCAGGGAGGGGGGCGGTGAGGGAGAGGGGGGAGGGGGGCAGGGAGGGGGGCGGTGAGGGAGAGGGGGGGGGGGGGCAGGGAGGGGGGCGGGTGAGGAGAGAGGGGGAGGGGGGCAGGGCAGGGGGGCGGGTGAGGGAGAGGGGGAGGGGGGCAGGGAGGGGGGCGGTGAGGGAGAGGGGGAGGGGGGCAGGGAGGGGGGTAGGGAAGGGAGAGGGGGGTGGGGGCAGGGAGGGGGGCGGAGGTGAGGGGGAGAGAGGGGGAGGGGGGGCAGGGAGGGGGGCGGTGAGGGAGAGGGGGGAGGGGGGCAGGGAGGGGGGCGGTGAGGGAGAGGGGGAGGGGGGCAGGGGGGCGGTGAGGGAGAGGGGGAGGGGGGCAGAGGGGGCGGTGAGGGAGGGGGGGGGGCAGGGAGGGGGGCGGTGAGGGAGAGGGGAGGGGGGGCAGGGAGGGGGGCGGTGAGGGAGAGGGGGAGGGGGGCAGGGAGGTGGGCGGTGAGGGAGAGGGGGGGAGGGGCAGGGAGGGGGGGCGGTGAGGGAGAGGGGAGGGGGGCAGGGAGGGGGGCGGTGAGGGAGAGGGGGGGGGGGCAGGAGGGGGGGCGGTGAGGAGAGAGGGGGAGGGGGGGCAGGCAGGGGGGCGGTGGATGAGGGGAGAGGGGGGAGGGAGGGGGGCGGTGAGGGAGAGGGGGCTGAGGGGAGGGAGGGGGGGGGGGGGGGGCAGGGAGGGGGGCGGTGAGAGAGAGGGGGAGGGGGGCAGGCAGGGGGGCGGTGAGGGAGAGGGGGAGGGGGGCAGGGAGGGGGGCGGTTGAGGGAGAGGGGAAGGGGGGGCAGGGAGGGGGGCGGTGAGGGAGAGGGGGAGGGGGGCAGGCAGGGGGGCGGTGAGGGAGAGGGGGGAGGGGGCAGGGAGGGGGGCGGTGAGGGAGAGGGGGAGGGGGGCAGGGAGGGGGGCGGTGAGGGAGAGGGGGAGGGGGGCAGGGAGGGGGGCGGTGAGGGAGAGGGGGGGGTGGGGCAGGGAGGGGGGCGGTGAGGAGAGGGGGAGGGGGGCAGGGAGGGGGGCGGTGAGGGAGAGGGGGGGGGGGGCAGGGAGGGGGGCGGTGAGAGAGAGGGGGAGGGGGGCAGGCAGGGGGGCGGTGAGGGAGAGGGGGAGGGGGGCAGGGAGGGGGGCGGTGAGGGAGAGGGGGAGGGGGGGCAGGGAGGGGGTGAGGGAGAGGGGGAGGGGGGCAGGGAGGGGGGCGGTGAGGGAGAGGGGGAGGGGGGCAGGGAGGGGGGCGGTGAGGGAGAGGGGGAGGGGGGCAGGCAGGGGGGCGGTGAGGGAGAGGGGAGGGGGGGCAGGCAGGGGGGCGGTGAGGGGAGAGGGGGAGGGGGGCAGGGAGGGGGGCGGTGAGGGAGAGGGGGAGGGGGGCAGGGAGGGGGTAGGGAAGGGAGAGGGGGAGGGGGGGCAGGGAGGGGGGCGGTGAGGGAGAGGGGGAGGGGGGCAGGGAGGGGGGCGGTGAGGGAGAGGGGGAGGGGGGCAGGCAGGGGGGCGGTGAGGGAGAGGGGGAGGGGGGCAGGCAGGGGGGCGGTGAGGGAGAGGGGGAGGGGGGCAGGGAGGGGGGCGGTGAGGGAGAGGGGGAGGGGGGGCAGGGAGGGGGTAGGGAAGGGAGAGGGGGAGGGGGGCAGGGAGGGGGGCGGGGAGGGGGGCAGGGAGGGGGCAGGGAGGGGGCATGAAGGGCCCAGCCCTACAGTAATGGGTGGGTCAGGGGTAGGGGCGCTGCTGTCATGGCTGCAGGGCAAGGGGGGTTGCCCTCCCCCCACACACACCACACACCCCTCGTCAACCCTCCACCCCCCCAGCAGCCCCCCCCCCTCCCCCTCCCCCTCCTGACCCACCATCTGGCAGCCAGGGCCTGAGGGGCAGTCGGAGCAGGAGCAGCGGAAGGCGTTGTCGCCACACGTCACCAGGGAGGGGTCTGCCAGGGCAGTGAGGCCGGGGGGCGTGCTGTTGGCGGGCAGGAAGTTGATCTGGAAGGGGGACCCGATGGGGGGGAAGCTGCAGCAGCCATGGAGGGGGCCAGGGGAGCAATGGGCAGGGCAGGGCAGGGCAGAGTGAGGTAGGGCAGGGCTGCACGTCCGTCAGGTGCTTGCCAATGTCAACATCGACTCCTCTCGAGATCACATCCTCTATTAAACTATATATATATATATATATTATACATACAAATATATATATACATACAAATATATATAAATATACACATATATATTCCTATAATAATAATAATAATAAAAATAATATCGCTGCAACTCCACGTGATAACGCACAGGGATAGCATATATATATATATATATATATATATATATATATATATATATATATACATAAATATATATATACATATAACCTATAACTATAATATGATATAAAAACTACAACTCCACGTGATAGCGCACAGGGATAGCACAGGGGGCAGGGCGGGGAGGGAGCCCGTCAGGGGCCCATGCACCATGCTTGCACAGCCCCCCCCCTCATGGTGGGAGCAGGCCGCGCCCCCTCCAGGCGGCAGCTCCCCCCTTCCTGCATGTAAACACTGGCGTAGTCAGCACAGCCCCCCCCCCTGCCCCCCCCCCTGCCCCCCCCCTGCCCCCTCCCTGCCCCCCCCCCTGCCCCTGCCCCCCCCTGCCCCTGCCCCCCCCTTTGCCCCTGCCCCTCACCGCTTGTCCTTCACCGTGCCCAGGAAGTCCAGCCACTGCTGGTAGTCCAGCGCCCCGCCCCCTATGAAGCTCATGGCCGGGATGTTGGCGGCGCCAAACTTGACGTCCTTGCAGGAGTCGTACAGCGCGCTGCCAAAAGAGGGCGCCACCCAGTAGTTGATCTGGGGGCCAGGGGGCAAGGTCAGGGGGCAGGGGGCAGGGCTGTGCAGGGCTTCCCTCACCTCAACTGCCCAGCCCCAGTAGCTCCCCCCCTCCCCTCCCAGCCCCATTTTACTCCCTCCCTCCCCCACACGCACCCCCCCTCCTCCCACCTACCTCCCCCCCCACCTGCCCGTCTCACCCCCCCCCTCCCCCTCCCCTGCCCTCCCCTGCCCGCAGCCCTGCCCCCACCTCTGACACCACGGTGGCGTTTGTGTCCGCGGCCTGCTGCACCGCCACCACCTCCGCCCAGCTGGACTGGTCAGGGGAGCAGGTGAGGGCACACCACAGGTGCACGAAGTTGTGGAGGCAGGCCGGGCAGCCCACCACAAAGGGGATGACCTTCTGGGTCTGCAGGGGGGCAAGGTCGGGGTCAGCAGGGGCCAGGGCCAGGGCTAGGGCAGGGGCCAGGCAGCACTCCGCCCAGGAGCCTCAAGCAGAGCAAGTGCGTGAGAGGGAGTGTGAGGGAGTGTGAGGGAGTGTGAGGGAGTGGGGGGGTGAGGGAGTGTGACATGGCGCATGACAAGGAGCCCCCCCCCTGCTGCTCACCCCCCTTCCCTCTAGGCCTCCTGCCGCACTGTTGCCCTGTCGGCCACCTCACCTCACCTGCCCCTCCCTCAAGACACACCCCGTTCCCCAGCTCCCAGCAATTAGCCTTGCCCTGCTCCTGACCCACCCCTATGCTGACGCTCCCCTCCCCTCCCCTCCCCTCCCCTCCCCTTCCCTCCCCTGCCTGCCACTTCCTGCCCACCTGCCTGCCTGCCCACCTGCCTACCTGCCCACCTGCCTGCCTACCCACCTGCCTGCCTGCCCACCTGCCTGCCTGCCCACCTGCCTGCCTGCCCACCTGCCTGCCTGCCCACCTGCCTGCCTGCCCACCTGCCTGCCTGCCCACCTGCCTGCCTGCCCTGCCCACCACCTCGCCGACCTACCACGCCCAGCAGCCTCCCACTCACACTGAGGCCAATGTTGACCACCTGGGCTGCTGTGCAGCAGTAGCTGCCCTGAGCCCCCCCCTGCTGAGCCCACAGCGCAGGGCAGGTGGTCTGCATGGCTGCTGCGAGCTCCGCCGTGGCTGGGACCGCCGGCACGTTGGCCGGGCAGTTCAGCGGATCACCGTCTTTACGCTTGCCGCACACGTCGCGCATCGCACATACCCCGGGCGCGTGTGTCGAAGTGTGCCAGTCGTCATTAACGGACTCGCTGGTTGGTTGCGCATCAACCCTGTTGCCAGCGAAGCAGCAAGTGAGCGACGCAAATGAGTGGTGGACGCAGGCATGTTGACGCAGACAAGCAACACCGTCGCGACCTTGAGACGAGTAGACGGATCGCTAACAAACAGCACAGCGAGAGGTGAAGCTGCGGCGTGCGACTCTTCCGCAACATTTTGTGTGTTGCGCCTAGACCCACAGCGCGGGAACGCAGACCAAATGCGGGGCATGGACATGCAAGTGGGGTGTGCCATGTGGACCCAGTCTGGCTAAAGCAGGTTTCCAAAAGCGCCCGACGACGACGTAGTGAGTCAGCTCAAGAGCTTCCACCAGGACATCAGTGCAGACTGACTCTATGGTGCCCAAGATGTAGGCTTCCTCTAAGGAACCTCCTCAATCACTACCTAGGTCCTAGGCTAGGATCATCAAGACACCTGCTCCATCACTGCAGCCCGCTGTGGGAGAGCAGCCCGGGTCAGCTGCATTACTTCTATGAGAAATGGCGGTGTTTCCAAACTGCGGTTTGATGACCTACCCCCCGTTTCCAATTAGCGGAGGACGGAGATCGGAGCTACATGGAGGGAAGCTGGAGGAGAGGAGCACATGGAGGTCGGAGCGGCGGAGCCCGAGCCACATGGGCTCCATGCTGGCTCCGACGGGGCGCGTTTCCAATTCGGAGAGACATGGGTCTCCGCATTGGCCCTCCATTGGCTCCGATAGGGCCCATTGGCTCCTATAGGTGACTCCTTCGAAGCCAGGAGTGTGAACGACCCTGTGACCCTGAGACCGAGTCTAGAGTGCGTACGTGTCCTGATGGCCTGTCCGGTTGCTCAACCCAAAAGCGTCCATGCAGCGCTCCTCTCCTCGCATTGGAAACGGCAATACGGCATTCGCCCATGCAGGGGCAGCTCCGCTCCATGAGCCTCCATGAGCTCCGCTCCGATCAATTGGAAACTGTGGGCTACTGTGTGATGAAGTACAAACATGGAGATTGCCACCATGCACTTCGCGCTACACCTGGTGTGCAGCCTGACCAGGACGGGCGAGCACACCGCTGCACTACCTGCGGTCGTGGCGTTACACGATAGATTGCGGTTCATCCTGTCACAATAAGCGATTGAAGCACTGAGCATGGCTACGCGGCATCAGGTTCTACGACCGAGACGTGTCAGCCGCGCTGAACATCCGCCGCATTGCAGCCGGGCCGGGCCGCCCCGGCGAGCTTAATGTTAAGCTTAATGTTCAGCTGGCTCGGCCGCCCCGCCATGCCTGATCCAGGCAGACCAGGCCAGGAGTGGGTGGACGTGCGCGACAATGGCCAGCTCCGGAAGTGGCGGCGGCGGCACCAGCGGCAGCGATAGTGACATGTGTGTCATGGCATGACCCAAACCAAAACAAACAATCAGATTGCCCCTTACAAAGGGGATGTGTGTGCGCTAGAGTCATGCATAGGGTAGGGCTCTAGCGAATAGGTCAGGGACACGTAGGGTAGGTCCCGACTCCTAGGTTAGGGACACACACCGGTCTCTCACTGCTGTGGAGAAGTGTAGGGGCTCCACAGGAGGATAGAGATACAGGGGTGAAGGTACATCCATTCAAATGTATCTACTGTCATACAGGTGGTTGAATGGCAGGCCTGAAGCACTGAGACATGCGACACTCAAGCAAACTGAGCGGCGGCTGTTTTCAAATAACGATACCCACAACAAGACACCTCGGTCCTGCGACATGCGAGCCTGGAGCAAGCTGCACGGCTGCTGGTGCCTTTTGCCGCTGCTCGCCCTCACCACCACCCAAGTCCGGCCCGCCGGCTTTCAACCCTTCTCTGCAACCAGGCCCCTGCGGCCAAGTGGTCGGCCAGCATCCCGCTGCTGCCGCCACCCCCGCATCACCAGTCCTCCGTGAAGAGCTCAGGGGCAGGATCCTAGCCAGCCATGCGTATGCTGTCCCCCTCCACTCCACCTCAGCCGTCACCCCACCCCTCAGCACCTGCCCCCTGTCACCCTGCACCTGCCACCAGGCATGTGACTCCCAGGTAGTGTCTAGTGCGGCAGTGTCCCCTGCTGCTCACTCCCACCACCTTGCTGACCCAGCCCCTGCCGCTCCTGCTGCTGCCCCAGCCGCTCCTGCTGCTGCTGCTGCCTGACCACGCTGGCACCTGCACGATGCCAGCACTGCTTTGGCTGTGTCATGCCCCACCAAACCGCTTAGCCCCTGCTTTGCCCCTGCTCTGCCCCTGCTCTGCCGCTGCTGGCTATGGCTTGACCAGGGACACGTTGGCGCCGGTGCTGTCCAGCTTGAACATGGCGGGCCGGGCCTTGATGAAGGCCGCCATCTTGCTCACCCCGGGCGGCTTGGCCACGCTGTTGCCTATGGAGGCCAGGGGGGCGCTGCCATTGGGCTTGGACCTGGGGTACGGGGGGGAGGGGTACGGGGGGGAGGGGAGGGGGGGCACAGGGTAAGGGGGGCGGGGCAGTGTGTCATGGGGCGTTTGAAAGTGTGGGAGGCCTGATCAGGTGTGGGGTGCAGGTAGGAGAGGGGGGGAGGGTATTGGGCTTCAGGCTGGTCGGGTTGGTTGCAGGCAGCAGGCGGGGGCAACAGGCAGCAGGCGGGGGCACCAGGCAGCAGGCGGGGGCATGCGCACTGACTTGAGCATGGAGACCAGCGCTGCCTCGTACTCTGCCTCGTTCTTAGGCGCCACTGGACTCTCTGCACAGCACTCAGCGTCAGCAGGGGGTGGCGCTACATACAACACACAGCGTCAGAAGCGAGGTGGCACTGCCAGCAAGGGTCGCAGCAGCAACAGCTGTCTCAGCAATAGAGTTGGCTGTGGGTGGTAGTGGCTGTGAGGGGAGAGGGGGGGGAGCCGGCTGTAGTGGAAGCGGTGGTGAGCCACACAATGTGCCCAAAGCCAGGCTACCTGCATGCTCCCATGTTCCATGGGCCTATGCTATGTCCACATGGCAAGTGCACACCACATTGCCTGCCCAGGCTCCCCCCTGCCCCACCCCACCCCACCCTACTAGACAGCCTCCCCCCCTCCTCCCCTCACCCCCCACTCACTGGGCGTGCTGGGCTGGGCTGGCTTGCCCGCCTTGGCCTGCCCCGCCTTGCCGGCCTCTGCCTCCTTGCCTGGCTTGCCCGGCTTGGCTGCGCTGGGCTTGGCTGCTGGGGTGACGGCCGGTGCTGGGGTGGCCTTGGCCTTCTTGCTGGCCGGCCCTGCAGCAGCGGCTGCCGCGGGGGTGGCGGCAGCCGGGGGGGCGTAGGAGCTCTTGGACGGGGGGCCATCCGCAGCGCGCTTCTTGCCCTGAGGGCGACGCAGCCGGGCAGCAGCAGGTGATGGCACTAGCTGGCAGGCTGCAGTGCCCAGCAGGGGGACTGGGGAGAGCTGGTGAGGGCTGGTGGCAGAGCAGGGGACTGTCCTGGTCAGGGAGTGTCCAGCAGCATGCCTGGCTGGGAGGGAGAGGAAGCTAGGGCATGCTCTGTTGGGTCGGCCTGCCTGGGCCTGGGCCTGGTGGGTTAAGGTTAGGGTTGAGGTTAAGGTTCAGGTTCAGGTAACCCTAACCCCTGCCTGGGCCTGGGTGGGCCTGGATGGTGCTGCCTGGTGTGATCTGGCCTGGGCGCCCTGACCAGTCTGTTGTGACAGAAGAGGGCAGTAGAGAGGGAGGCTTGCTGGTGTCGGGGCCATGCCAGCAGCAGCGGCAGCAGGGCACCAGCAGTCAGCAGGGCGGCAGGCTGCAAGGCAGCAGCCAGGCGCAGCAGCGAGGAAGGAAAGGTGGGTCCTGCAGCAGGGAGGCGGGGACCCACCTGAGGCTTGGCAGGTGGTGTTGGCTCCAGCTCCTCCTCCTCCCCCTCATCCTCCTCCCCCTCCTCATCCTCGTCATCGTCATCCTCGTCCTCATCATCATCATCATCGTCCTCACCTGCACGCCACAACACAGCCCTTACCCCGCAGCCACTTGCACCTGCTCACATCCCTGCGCCCTGCTGCTGCTGCTGCTGCAGCAACATGCTAGAGTCAGCCGTCTCAACCCTTACTGCTCCCACCACACCCGCACCACACCCATTGCCTCACCCTCGTCATCTTCGCCCTCATCCTCCTCCATTTCGCCCACAAGGTCGTCTGAGCCCATAGGGTAGTCCTCGTCATCCTCGTCCTCATCCTCCTCGCCCTCAACAGCCTCTGCATCCACCAGACCAGCAGCCCCTGCAGCCGTGCACACCCTCACCTCACCTAACCCCACCCCACCCCGCCCCATCTCCGTCTCCACTACCAGCAGCGTTTAGCTCGGGTGCATGGCTGCTTAGCAGCAGTGCCACCATCATCACCCCTTACTCCTCAGCCAGGCTGGATGCCTCTTGTTTGTTCTAGCAGGGCGCAGCAGGGGCGGGGCGCTCACCCTTAGGAGCTACTGCTGGCTTGATCCCTGCAGGTTTTGGCTGCGCAGCCTTCCCCTGCAACATGCACCAGGCGCAGCGGCAGCTGACTCAGCGCCTGCACTGCATGCCACATGACACCAAGCTACTAGGCCTGGGAAACATAGTCACCTGGTTGCCATTGGCGATGGGCACAGCCTGTGGCGCAGCATCGTCCTCATCCTCGTCCTCATCCTCATCCCCGTCCTCATCATCACTGTCGTCCGCATAAGACATTGTCAGGTAGCCAATGAGGTGCGTGGGACCTGTTCAAATGCCAACATGAGCTGTCAGGCGAGCAGTGGCGTGCCAATCTATATTCCGTCCCATGTCGGACCTGGTCCGAGCGTCACGAACTCGGTAGTGCTGTCCAAGATGAAGTCAAGGGTATGCTGTGGATGCGCGCCCTTCTCCAGGGTGGCGATGCAGATTTCCTGGCCATCGCGCTTGATCACCAAGCTATGCGGCCCCGGGGGTGGATTGGGCGGCAACGCCACGTTCGTGACGTGCACGTAGCACAGTCGATCTGCGGATTGTTCAACCTCGCATTTGATCCCCTTTTTTGGCACGACCAGAGTCCACAGACTCATGTCACTGAGGTCGGTGTCCATTCTGAAGAATGCGGACCGTGGCGGCCGCGCCGGAATCACGGATCATGCTGGCTTGCTTGCATTGACATTTGAATTCGGATGACACAGCTAGAGGGCGGCTAGGTTTGGGTATTGATGACTGAAATCCATTTCCTGCGACATTACAGGCAGTTGCAAGGGCCTCGTAGCATTGTGGTGGGTTGACGCCCGCATGGCCGGTAGTGTTTCACATAGCAAGCAGCATACAGTATGGTACAGCATGCACAGCCTCTCCATGCTCTCTGACTGCACCAAACATACACCGGTCATGCATGGCTTGCACCTTTGGCATTTTCCTTATCCTATTTTTAGCATCGCTTCGGAGTCATTGTAGAGGCAGCCGTGCACAATGTCACAGTGCCTGACTTGCAGTAGGCTGACGGGCTCACCTGTGTGGGCGCACCGCGTACCGCACAACCGGACACCTCGGTTGCACCTGCGGTGTCATGCCAATGTGGTAGGATTTCGCGGCTCCGCATCGCGCAGTGATTGCGTCCACACGTGTCGCCCAAATCTGCGCACAGGATAGACGCGGGGCTCTCCTCGGCCTTGGTTCCACGTTGCTGCTCTATCCTCAGCCGTCTAAAGCAGACTACGGTGATTCGGCCAATGTGTTTGGCAAGGTCCGAATATCATGGCTGCTAGGTTTGCACTTCCCCGGCCCATGGGCAGACCAGTGGCCAAGACTGCAGCTCCAGCTAACTGTAGATCTCCAGTGGCTTCAGCATGGCCAGGCAAAGCAGCTGGGCTGGCCTGCTCTGCAGGTCACCAACAAGTCAGGGTATGTGCCGTACCAGGGCGACAACTTTGCGGTGCTGCTGCCCGCTCGATGGAACCCGTCAAAGGAGCGCGAGTTCCCCGGCATAGTGCTGCGGTTAGTGCCCCTGGCTGCTGCCTACAGGACAGGATGGCAGGGTGGGCTGGATACTCAGCCAAGATGGGTGGGCTGGATACTCAGCCAGGGTGTAGAGCAGGGGAGGGAGGGGAGAGGGGAGGGAGGGGCAAGGGAGCCTGGGAGGGGAGGGGGCATGTGACGTCCAAGGGCAATGCTCAGGGTGTGACACCCAGGTGTGATTTCAGGGTTGAACACCTGGGGTCGCAGGTACGAGGACAATGCAGCCGCTGCCAACAGCGTGATGGTGCTGCGGGAACAAACTGACAAAAGCAGCATGGAGGAGTTTGGGGCGCCGGAACAGTTCCTGCAGCGTGTGGCCTTCCTGCTGGGCCAACAGTCCTTCTCAGGTGGGGCAAGGGGCCCCTTTGCACCCCTCCTCACCCCTCCTCACTACTCTTGCCCCTCCCTCCTTTCTCCTTCGCTCTCCTTTCCTTCCCCCTCTCCTACCCCTTCCTCCTGACTGCTGTGCGCCCTGGCTCAGCCAGACAATTGTCACCACCATAACTAAACATCACCATCATCGTCGTCCACCACCATCACCACTCCCAAAGGGCACTTCCAAAGAGCACTTCCAAAGGGGCACTTCCAAAGAAAAGTTCCTACTCGTGCACCAAGAAGCAAGGCATTGCTGCAGACTCTGCGCTGTTTATAGCAGCGCAAGCACCCTGCTCCCAGAGCCAGCTGTCATTGAAGCAGGGCTGGCCACTCCTTGAGCTGAGTCAAGGCTGCGCTAACGCTACCTGCCAAACCTTGCACACATGCTCGGCCAGGCCGCAGCGCTGTATGGTTGTGATGTCATCACCAGCCTTAGGCGGGATGCTGTAGCTCTGACTCTCTACACATACACAGAGGCCCCGCTATTGTGGAGGGCTGCAGGGGGACGCAGGCAGCAGAGGCACGACATGTGGCAGGCTCTTGCACAGAGGCTGCCATGAAGGCGCTCTGACCCTTGCCTGAGCCAAGTGCCCTGTGACCTCATGGAGCAGGGCAGGGCGGAGCCAGGGAGAAGCTGTGGGATGGCCAGTTGTAGACAAGGTCTGCCTGCTCAGCCAGCGTCAGCCTGTCAGCAGGTGGTGGTGTGTGGTGTGTGTGGCGCTGTGCAGGGGAGACGGAGTCTGAGGGAGGCTTTGCCCCGGGCCGTGTGTCAGCGGCCTCACTGCTGGGTGTGGAAGCAGAGAAGGACAAGAAGGGCCAGAAAACATACTACAACTACGAGCTCTTCACCCGCACAGGTGTGACCAGGTTACACCTCATTGTATGGCCTGCTCACAGGCAGATGGGTGTGAGACCACCATGCCCTCCTGGTTGCTTCCCACTGGTCTTGTTTAGTCAGGGCTTGGGTCATTGTGCCACAAGCTGGACAGTGGCAGCAAGCGCTAGGGCACAGGGGCTGGGCAGCAAGAGCTGAGGCCCAGGCACAGCCAAGGTCACACCTGGGGCTTGTGCTCCCTGTCTGCACGCATTCCACGTGCTGCATGGAATGCTACTGCCCTTGCCTTACATTATGTTGTTCTCAACGGCACGTCTCACCACTGCCCATGGTATGTTATGTCTGTTCTGTCTGTTATGCCCTGCTTAGCAACCACCTCTCGCTCGTGTGGCTTTAGCAATGCAGTGTCGCTTGGTGGCAGATGGCGGACAAACAGCCAATGCTGGAATTACAGGCATGGGGTTACAGCCTGGTATGAGGCTCGCGAATGAATGACTGATAGCCAACCATGATGTGTGTCAGTGCTATTGCTGATGTTGCCTGATGCAGCGGATGGAGAGGAGGGTGGCCGCCATTACCTGCTCCGAGCAACCGTCAGCAACGGTCAGCTCTTCATACTCCGCGTCACTGCTGGTGACAAGCGCTGGTTCAAGGGCGCAGCCAAGACTTGCAAGGAAGTCACTCAGTCCTTCACAGTTGCTTGATGCTGCTGCTGCTGCTGCTGTTGCATATGTAGTGTGCGGCAGCCTGCAAAACAGCAAGTCACCTGCGATATGGTGATGGCATGATCAATTTCCACATTAAAAGGCAGTACAGTTAAGGCATGAGTCCGGCAGAGGCGTGCAGGGCTGCACCATTCACAATGTGGAGAATGGCTTACACCACGTAAACTGTAAACCCTAGATGTGGAGAAGGGGCATGGAGCCTGAGATAGAACTACTACAGGACGAGCGTGGACAGCATGAGGTCGACGTACATGGTAGCGCAGTATGCAAGCAAGCATAGCGCACTATGCAAGCATGTCAAACTTGCCAAATCCTTCAAGTGCGTTGCTGGCATAGGAGGCTGCTGCGGCGTCTTACAAAGCGTGGAAGTCGCGCCCCGACATGTGAACAAGAACAGTAAAACTTTGTGGAAGTGATTAGTAGCCCAACCATGGAACGGTGGAAGGCTCCTAAGGAGCTGGGCTTCCGGTCTCAAGTTGGCAGCCCAGAACCTGGGGCCCAACCTTCGGACCCACAAGCCAGCAGCTCGCCGGAGCCAAGCGCGCTGCCTGCCGCACTGGAACCCAGCGTCAAGATAGCCAATCTGAGGCAGCGCCTGCACATGATTAGGTGCAGCTTGGGGTCGACCTCAACAATCAGTCCTCACAATGTGACCTCAACGATCAGTCCTGGGCACTGCTCCATACTTGCTGTGTTATGCATTGCCCCTTGCAGTCGCACCGGCAAGACTGGCATCCATTTCGATGCTATCTCAGACTTGATTGAGGAGTGAGTGCCACCTGCCAACCAGGGCATTGGAAAGGCAGCTACAGCCTGGGATGGCACTACTTAGAGGTGCTGTGTGCTACCCATACAGCAGTCAAGCATGCTTGTAAGCTAGCATGCTGCTTGCTCACAGGGCCCGCTTCAACAAGTCAGCCATTGTGGATGATGCTTGTGCTGCCACTGAGCTGAGAAACCTGCTGGCCATGCCATGGCCCTCCCGCCGAGCCTGGTCACTTAGGTGAGCTCACCTCACAGTCATGCACGGCCATGCACTATTGGGTCACACCACCCTCACTGGGTCAGGGACCCCAGCGGTGAGGTGCCCACTCCACACCCAGCTTCAGCTCCAGCAGCCAGCCTGGTGCGCTAGCAGCAGCAGCACAGCTACAAGGGAGCCACAGCCACCACACCAGCAGGTTGACACACATTGCCGCAGCAGGAGTGTCGGTGGGAGCAGGGCAGTGCTTGCTGCAGCAGCAGCAGCAGCAGAGTCCATGCTGTGTGAGGCTACAGACCTCAGCATGGCCCCTCCCTGCCATCAGGGCTCAGGGCCCCTCTGAACAGGTTGGGCAGCGGCGCAGCTGCAGCATGACATAAGGAGGGTTGTGACGCTGCATGCTCCCCTGAAAGCCAGGCAGCGCCAGGGCCAGGCAGCAACAGAGCGGGGCGTAGTATCAGTAACAGAGGCACAGGTGGGTCAGCACCTTGGCCCTCAACCTTGAGCCTTCATTGCAGTCGAACACACTAAGTGTGGACCACTACAAAGCGGTGTTTTTGTCTGTGTGGTGTTCCCATCGCATGGCATGCTCATGGCCTACACATGGCATACACATGGCATACACATGGCATGCACATGGCATACACATGGCATGCACATGGTCATGGTCGCCTACCACCTACAACATTGCCTGACCCGTTAGGGCTGCACCGTAGAGTTGGCATGACAAAACATGCACTAATTGAAAGCTGATGACAGCTCAAAGTGGAGGGGGGCACACACTACTGTGCCACAGCAGGCTGCTGCTGCTGCTGGGCCTGGGGTGGCTTGTCTCGCAGCCGCTTGTAGCCCAGGCCAGGGTATTCCTTTCCCTTGGCTGGCAGCTTCCCCTGCTCTGGCCAGTAGCACAGCTCAAGCGGCCGCCACCTGCTCTCCCCAATGCGCTGCATGTTCAGCGCTGCATTGCAGTCCCTGTCCAGCCACCTGCCTGCCGCGGCACTGGGCCGCTTCCTCGGAGGCATCACGCCACTAGGCTCATATCTACTAACACCTGCTGATACCTACGAATACCCAGGAGGCGATGTCACTCACTCTCGCACTCCCAAAGGGCACTGCCAAAGAGCACTTCCAAAGACAAAGGCAGCATGGAGGAGTTTGGAGCCTTCACACCCCTCCTCACTACTCTTGTCAAGCATGGCCTTTCATGCTTGACCAGCATGGCCTTGCATGCACCAGGAGGTGAAGCAGGCTGCCAGGCTGGCTGCAGGGAGCTGACTGAGTTTGGACGCAACATCGACTTCCCACCTGCCTGGCATGGCAGCGACCGCATGCGCTCAGTGGTGTGGTACCATGCCCTACAGGTGACCCACAGGCTGGGCCATGGGCCCTAACCCAACATGCATAGCTGTGACTGTCACACTTTTGACTCATTCAGACGCCATGTCCGTGAGCGGAGGCATCCACCCTTTTGACATCCCCTTATGACATGTCCGTGTCACATCAAGTCAAGCCGCTGTGCTCATGCATTGATACACCACAGCAGCAGCCCACCCCTTGCCTCATGACTGGCTGCGCCCCAACTGCCTGAAACTCAATATAAATATTTATTTAACATTTGCATGATATGTTCCAGGAACTCAGCAGGTAGGCCGCAGGTGCCGATGCAAGCTGCGGGGTGTTAGAGCACACAGGGTGTGGGTCACACTGAGCAACGGGTAGGAGGGGTAGGAACGGCACCGCTACTGCCACCTTGGCCACCATTCTGGCCACCATCAGCAAAGCCCGGCTGTGGCAGCCACCAGGGTCAGGCTGGCAGCCAGGCAGTGCAGCCAGAAGCCCCTAGCCAGGGCGCCGTCCTTAGGTAGTGCTGCCAGACAGGGCAGCAGGTGTGATGCTGCAGCCGGTGGTGGTGGTGCTGCCGTGTGCGCAGCGCCTGAAGCTGGTGGAGTTCAACGAGAATGACATCGTGGTGCGTCAGGGGCAGCTGGGATCCTGCGCCTACTGGCTGCTGTCAGGTGGGCCTCAAGGCAGGGGCAGGGGAGGTCGGGTGGTGCGGAGGCAGCAGGCAGGGTAGCAGGCTCGTGGGGGTTACAAGGGGGTAGTTGTGGCCAGCAGCTTCGGAGCCGCATGTGGCCTAGGCTTGGGAAGTCCCTGCCCTTGGCGGGTGAAACCAGTAGATCAGGCCAGGCCAGTCAGGCCCATGCTGCAGTCCCGGTCAAGGTAACTACTGGGCTGTGGGACTTGTCTTGTCCCAGCCACACTAAGCCACACTCACGTTCTCCCACGCCACCGCCCCTCCCATTCATGCCACTGCCCCTCCCTCTCATGCCGCTCCCCTCCCTCCCTTCCCCCACTGTGCTCTTTCAGAGGGCGCTGTGTACCGCAGCACCCCCGGCGTCAAGCGGCTGGAGCTGCTGCGTGCCTTGGAGCAGGCTGCCGCTGCCGCCGAGGCGCCAGCCCCCAGCGCTGCCTCCTTCACCCGCCCCAGCCTGGGCCTCCGCCGCCCCTCCCAACTCAGCCAGCTCAACTCCCCCGGCATGGACGGGCTGCGCACCAGCATGACCACCTCACTGCAGCCGTCAGCCATGAACTCCCCAGCCCCCCATGACAACCACCTGTCCCAGCCGCATGCCCTCCCCTCCCCCTCCCCATCCCCCGCCGCACACCCGCCCGTGCCTCCCTTAGCGCCCGCCTCCTCCTGCACCTCCACCACCATCTCCCGGTCTGCCAGCCTGGCTCCGCCCTCGGCCCGCCTCCCACGCATCAGCCTGACTGCCGGTGGCCTGGAGCACACGCCCCGCGTCCATGCAGGGCGGCAGCCATCCATGCACCTGCTGCTGGAGCGAGGGGAGCAGCTTGGACTCACGCCTGAGCAGCGGGCGGCTGCAGTGGCGGCAGCTGCAGGGGGCGGGAGCAGCATCGGGGCAGAAGAGGAGGAGGAGGAGGAGGAGGAGGAGGTGAGGGCGCACAGAATCAGGGGGCAACGCTGCAATGTCTGGTCAAAGTCAGCGGGCATGGGGTGTGGGGAGGGGCTAGGGCGCCATGGGACAGGGGACGCCCTGCGAGTTGTGCCAAGCTGGTCACACTGACCTGCCAAGCTGGCACTGCTCACACTCACATGCCAGGCCGACGCTGCTGCCAGCTCACACTTCCTACGCCAAGACAACAACACCCTGCCAAGGTCTCCCGCAGCCAAGGCCACCAGGGAGCATCTATGCATGCCCCGCCTTCCGGTCATCCGGCCTACCCTGACTGTCCTCCCCACCTCGCTGCTGGCGCACACACCTGCTAGTTACTCCCTCTCTAAGGGACTGCTTGCTTGCATGCATGCCTCCCCACCTGCCAGCCTGCCTGCTGCCGTGTCAGGAGGACGTGCCTGACGTTGCGCTCGACGTGTGGGACCTAGTGGGCCAGGAGGCGCTGCAGGGCAGGAAGAGCCGCGCCAATGTGGTGGCCACTGCCAAGGTCAGGCGCAGGGGCCAGCAGGGGCAGCAGGGGAGGGCCATGCGCCATGCTTGCCTACCTGCCTGCCGTCAGGGGGGCTGACACCAGGCTCACCTACTGCCTGCCACACCTGCATCCCGCACCCAGCCAAGGACATTTGCATACCTGGGCACTTGCATACTGGCCTGGGCGATCACCCCTGCCTGCTGCCAAGTCACCCCTGCCTCTTTTGTTCATTTCGTTTGGCCTACTTCATCACCCTGGCCCTCAACCTTGAGCCTTCATTGCAGTCGAACACACTAAGTGTGGACCACTACAAAGCGGTGTTTTTGTCTGTGTGGTGTTCCCATCGCATGGCATGCTCATGGCCTATACATGGCCTACACATGGCATACACATGGCATGCACATGGTCATGGTCGCCTACCACCTACAACATTGCCTGACCCGCTAGGGCTACACCGTAGAGTTGGCATGACAAAACATCTGCTGATACCTACTAACCTGCTGATACCTACTAATACCCAGGAGGCGATGTCACTCACTCTCGCACTCCCAAAGGGCACTTCCAAAGAGCACTTCCAAAAGGGCACTTCCAAAGAGCACTCCCGAAGACAAAGGCAGCATGGAGACCTACTTCAACACATGCACTTGACATGCCCGCGGTCATGCAACCACCCAGCAGCGCATGGCCTGCTGGCATTAGTGCTTGCCTCAGGACCCAGCAATGTGTGTGCCCATGTTCAGAGCACTGAGGGTGGTGGTGCGGGTGCCCTCACCGTGATGGCGTCTTGAGGGCCTGGCCCACTCGCCCTGGACAACATCATCCCCAGCTGCAGCTGCCCTGGCGCTGCTGTGCTGTCCCCTGCAGCTGGTGTGTACGTGCCTTAGCGCTGACGACTACCACGCTGTGCTCAACGAGGTGCTGGCCTCGGAGACCTTTGACTCCCTCAAGCTCGTGCACAGCATGATCACACAGAAGGCGCAGCGCACCCCTGCACAGCTGCAGGACATGGCAGGTGGGTGGGGGGCCAGGGCAGGTGGGTGGATGGGCAGGGCAGGTGGGTGGAGGGGCAGGTGGGTGGAGGGGCAGGTGGGTGAAGGGGCAGGGCAGGTGGGTGGAGGGGCAGGTGGGTGGAGGGGCAGGGCAGGTGGGTGGAGGGGGAGGGCAGGGCAGGAAGGAGCACAGGCAGGCAGGGTACACGGGTGGTTGGGTGCAGGCAACCACAGGGTGGTCCAACTGGGCGGCAGCTGTCGGACGGAGTAGAAACTGGGTATGGCACTTTGCGTTTCCACATCAAGGCACAGCCTGCAGAGGGGCTGTTGGGCCTGCTGCCCACACCTGGTCACTGGAGGGGCCATGCTTTGTGGCCCTACAGGGGGTGTTCTGGGGGCCAGCTTTGTGGCCGGGCCTGGTGGGCGGGTTGTTTGGCAGCGTGGGGGGCTGCTGTGCAGCAGCCATCTCACCTGTTACAGCATCTGTCTTCACCTGACTTTGCGCCCCACCCTGATGCCTTGAAACTGCCTTCCCACCCACCTGCCTGCCCACCCGCCTGCCTGCCTGCCTGTTCTCCGCCCTTGCAGCCCAGCTCGCCCTTTTTGACCTGTTCCACACCATGGATGAGGACTTTCGGCTGGAGGTGTGCCGCCTGGTGGAGTACCTGCACTGCCCTGAAGGTCAGCCACACCTGGTGCAGGCAGGCCTGCTGGCTGAGTGGTCGCCCCGGCAGTGGTAGTTGCCCCGGTGGTGATTGCCCCGGCGGTAGTAGTTGCCCCGGTGGAAGTTGCCCCTGCAGCCGTAGTTGTCCTGCAGAGCTGCCCGCAATGCCTCTGCTGATTGGCACAGCCCCCCTTGCTTTGTGCCATGACCTTGTGTGTGCCACGCTGTTGCCACACGGCAGCATCAGGCGTCAAAGTCAAGCAGGTTGGCCAGGTGGCCAGGCTGCGGGGGCATGACCATGCAGGGACATCCACGCAGGGGTGACCATGCAGAAGTCACATCACAGGGTCACACCACACAGTCAGACGCAGCCTGGCTCACTGGAGATCTGCCAGATGCTGGAACCGCCTGGGCCTCTGCTGCAATCCGGCCCTGCTTGCGATGTTGCCTTGAAGACCACCCCTTGCCTGTGTACCCTTGCTCGCCTTGCAGGCTTTGTGCTGTTTGAGGAGGGCGACAAGATCGACTTCTGCTACGTGGTGCTGCAGGTGGGCCTGCCCTTGCAGCGCCATGCCTGCAGCTAGGCTGCTGCCAAGGCAGTCTTGAGGCCTGCCTGCCAACCAGGCTCCTGCCGCACGACAGCTGCATGCCATGCCAGTAGCTTGGCTCTATTGTGTAGCATAGACATTAGGTCCCCTTCCTCGCATGACTCACTGAACCCTTCCCCTGCAACCCTTCCTCCCTGATGCTGTGCTATGCTGGATTGTGCCAGAGCGAGCTCTCCGCATTTCATTTGGTTAATCGTTTAACCAGCATACGTAGGCATACTGCTATGGCTCACAGCCCTTGAGGCACCCTTGAGTCAGCACCTTGGCCCTCAACCTTGAGCCTTCATTGCAGTCGAACACACTAAGTGTGGACCACTACAAAGCGGTATTTTTGTCTGTGTGGTGTTCCCATCGCATGGCATGCTCATGGCCTACACATGGCATACACATGGCATACACATGGCATGCACATGGTCATGGTCGCCTACCACCTACACTATTGCCTGACCCTTTAGGGCTACACCGTAGAGTTGGCATGACAAAACATGCACTGATTGTGCCACTAGGCTCATATCTACTAACACCTGCTGATACCTACTAATATCCAGGAGGCGATGTCACTCACTCTCGCAATCCCAAAGGGCACTATCAAAGAGCACTTCCAAAAGGGCACTTCCAAAGAGCCCTTGAGTCAGCATGACTGGTCAGTCCAGCTCAGCCCAGCCACCCATGGCACTGCACTGCACTCCGCAGGCTACACCACCAGTCACCCCCTCTCATCATTTGCTCTGCTGCAGCTGCTGCTGCTGGTCAGGCAGTGGTGTCTGACACAGACTCAGCCGCAGGGCGAGTCAAGCGCATGTGAGGCTGCTGATGCTGAACAGCGCAGGGCCCGATTGCGCCATGGCAGTGGGTGACTCAGGGCAGGAGGGCAGTGCTTCATGGCAGGAGGGCTGTGACAGCTGCAGCTGGAGCCTCAGCAACATCAGCCACAAGCACAACACTTGCCACATGTGCCACAGGAGGGCTGTGACCAGGTCTTTAGCCTAGGTGCTGTGCTGTGCTGCACCGCTGCGGTGATGTCGCAGGGCAAGGTGGTGTTCAACAAATACAATGACAAGGCGCGGCGACAGGACGAGATTGGCACCAAGAGCACCGGTGAGCAGAATGTACCCTGCCTTGCCTGGCTCTGCACCACCACTATGGCCAGCAATACCACCACCACCACCACCACCACCACCACCATGGCAACTACCACCACCGCCACCACCAAAACGGCAACTACCACCACCGCTACCCTCACCGGCAACACCACCATGGCCACCACCAGCAAACGTAGGGTACGTGGCATGCAGGTCATTACCATCTGGGCACTCAATAGCTGGGTTGGGGTAGGAGGAGTCCACCGCCCTGTGCAGTCATAGTGTCACAGTGTCCTGTGGCGGTGAAGGAGCCACCCCCCTCCTCGCATCCCCCACACAGCACCACCCCCCTGGACCTGCACATACAGTCAGGACCTGCTGCTGCGCCAGGAGGTCGATGTGACTATAGGAGACTGCTGCTGCTTCATACCCCCAGCCAGCCACAATAAAGAACTCAAGAGGATGCCCAGTTACTCAATAAATAGCCAGCCACAATTAAGAACTCAAGAGGTTACCCAGAGCCTGAGGACAAAGGGGTTGATATTGAGCTGGAAGCTTTCACCATGAGTACCCTCACCCTCAGCTTTCGCCACAGCTGCCCGCTTGCTTGTGTGGACTGGCCTGGCCCTGTGAGCGGCAGGCGAGCACTTTGGCACGCTGCTGACTCTAAGCAGTGGCGAGAAGAAGCGGCCTTTCACCGCCATCACTGCAAGCCGCTGTGAGATGGCCATCATCAGCAGGGTCGGCTATAACCGCATACTCAAGAAGCAGCTGCAGGTGGGCAGGGCGAGGCACATGGGATGTCACTGTGCCTGGCTTGGCATGGCAAGGGGGTGTGGTGGTGTTGGGGCCAAGGCGTGGCAAAGCAAAGCAAGGGGCGCGGTGTGGTCAATGGCGGTGCCTTGCTGTCAATACTGCTAGAAGCATGTGTCTGAGCTCCTTTACTCTTCACCTCCTCACTCCTCACTGCTCACTTCTGGCCCCTTGCAACGACCTCCCTCCCTGGTCTGTCTCCCCAGGGCGCCATCAGCGCGCGCATCAGCCTGCTGCAGAGCCTGAACGTCATGAACGCCAACTCGTACCAAGCGCTGCAGAGGGTGGTGGGTGGCAACAGACAAGAGCATCATCAGGGCAGGGTCACCTGGGGGCAGGGTCAGATTGGGTCAGAGTCAGGGTGGGGCAGAACAGGGTGGGGCAGGGTCAGGTGGGGGCAGGGGCAGGGGCAGGGTGGGGCAGGGTCAGGTTGGGGCAGGGTCAGGTTGGGGCAGGGTCAGGTTGGGGCAGCGTCAGGGTGGGGCAGGGTCAGGTTGGGGCAGGGTCAGGCTGGGGCAGGGTCAAGTTGGGGCAGGGTTAGATTGGGTCAGAGTCAGGTTAGGCAAGGCAGGGCAGGGCAAAGGATAGCCAGTGGATGGAGCCAGGACCTCCCGGATGGACACCACACGCAAACCCCTCACTAGGGGACACTTGCACCTCTGCTCCTCACTGCCCTCAGCCTCTTCCTGCTCGATGACCCCTGACACTATGGGTAGCTACACCCTGTTGTCTATGATACATCCTGTGTGCACCCCCTGCTGGCCAGCTGCTGAGCACCCTGCCAAGCTGACCTGGTGATGTGGTCGTGCAGGCCATCAACTGCCAGGACGAAACCTTCCATGCTGGTGCCACCATTGTGGAGCCCGCCAACTACCCCAACAAACTGTTTGTCATCATGGAGGGCGAGGCCAAGCTGGTAGGTCCCATGCCCTGGGCTTACCCCTGCTGGCCGCTGCTGTGCCCTCTGCTCTTGCTCACCGCTGTGTGCTGAACTCACCTATCCCCTACCACTGCTCTAAACTAGCCAAACAAGCTAGCCGAAGAAGCTTGCTGAAGAAGCTAGTCACATCCTCACATTCATTCTTACATCACTGCTTGAGTACTTTCATTCTTACTATCAACCGACCCCAGACCCAGCCATCTGTCTAAACTAGCCAAACAAGCCCACATTGTTCATGCCCTGGCAGACCCCCTCTGCGCCTTGCTCAATGGCTCCTGTTGCGTGTTGCTGTCTGGATGTGTCATGCTCGACATGGCCTCAAGACAGCTGGGCAGTGCCCTGTCCTCCCCTGTGTGCAGACATACGTCACAGAGTACCCAAACCAGATGCCACTCGACACCATGGCCTCCACACACCCCCAGGTCAAGCAGCCAACTGCAGCCGAGCTCATGGCCCCCGACCCACCAACTGCCACCAAGCGTCACGACCATGCAGCGACCGGTGGCCGGGTGTCCATGGGCGGCGGGCGAGCGGGCGGCGCGCGCAACAGGTAGGCGCTACCCGCAGCGCAGCTGGCTTGGGATGGCCAGCTTGGGTCGTGAAGGGAGGTCGCGCGGTAAGCGACCAGGTGACCAGACATTGCGTGTGCCCCCATCCGCAGTTCAAATGTCAGAGACGGCCAAAGAGACGGCGCTGATGGCGGGGCGAGCTCTGGTGGCGGTGTGGCATCGACGGCTGCTGAGGCACGAGCCAGAGACGCTTTGGCCACGGCCCAGCAGCTGGAAGGCGGCACGCATCGCGGTGCAGCCAGTCAAGGGCTACGGCTGGCCGGCACTCGGCGGAAGGTCGTGATCGAGGTGGCGAGACTGTCCAAGGTTGGTTGGTTGGTTAGTTGAAACGCACACGCTTAAACCCGCATGCAGTGCCAGGCCGCGGTTCCGCCACCTGGGGGCCGCAATGGCACCCTCCGTGAATCGATCCGATAGTAACGTCCGAGCAAGGCGAGCGAGCGGGGTTAGGCGAGCAGCTCGCAGCTTTGCTGGAGGGAAGGGCAGCGATGACTGGCTGCCCCTGCACAGGGGGACGTGTTCAACGGGGTCACACTGTTTGGCAAGGCCCCGGTGTTCAGTGTGGTGGCTTGCACTCCCATGCGCCTGGTGTCCCTGGAGGCGGACTCCGTGGAGGGCTTTGTGGGTGAGTGTGCTGAAGGCTTGGCTGCACAGCGCCAGGCCCCCTCGCCTGGGGAATGCTGCTGGGCCTTCTTGTCATGGGTTCACGCTGCTGAGCGGTGAGCATGTCCAGGCCTGCTTAGACCCGTCCAGGAAGCTGGAACCTGAGGGGTATTGCCGCTGGGCTTTGAGCACAGCGCAGGGCCTCCTAGCCTGGGGATTGCTGTTGAACCTTGTGGTCTTGTGATGGCATAGCATAAGAGGCTCTGGACACGGCTCTTGTCCCCACCAGCAAAGCAGCATTGCCACATGCTGCGGACGCTGCACACCGCAAGGCTGCTGAGCCCTTCACCTGGCAGGCCTGTCTAGGGAGCTTCCACCTTGTGGTGGTCCACTGCTGTGCCCTGGCACTGGATCTGGATCCAGACCTACTCACACGGCTTGTGGCCAGGCGCTGTACTTGTCAGGAGAACGGTGGATCCTGATGCATGCTGCTGCATCAGTTACCCGCTGATGGGCAGGGGGGCCCGCAGGGGCGCTGAGAGGTTAGGGGGGTGAGGAAGGGTTGAGCAAGGCCAGGGACAGGGATCAGGGACGTGGCTCAGACTGGCCCGGGTGGCCGGGTGTGGCTAGGCTGGAGGGTCGGCATGGGTGGCATGGGAGGCACGGGGGGAGGAGTAGGAGGAGGAGGGTATGGGTGGGCGCGCTAGGGAGAGCCCAGTGTGGTTCTCCTGTTTTGCTGCACCGCCCATCCCTGTGCTGCCACCACCGCAAGCTGACAGGAGCCTGCCCCTCCTGCGGCTGTTGCAGTGCCAGGCGGCGCTGGTGGTGAAGCCCAGCCATAGCCCCCTGGCCCCCTGACCACCTCGCTGCTGCAGGCCGTGAGGCCACCCGCGCCCTCAAGAGCCTGGTCTCCCAGTCCCACTCCTGGGCCATGCAGCGCCTGGCACAGATGCTGAGCGTGCGGCAGACTGTGGATGCGTGCATCATGGACCCAGCGACCCACAGGGTGCGTCCCCTTGCCTCCACACCGCCACTTGCACTGTGCTGCATTGGAAGTGGAACTTCCTGGTTGGAAGTGAAACAACCTAACCTGGATAGCAGCTGGAGTGTCAGAGTGTGAGGCCCTTTGTTTGTAATGTGTGACGGTGTGGTGGGGTGAGTCGCCAGCCTGTCTAGCTGCCTGGTCGTGTGCAGGTCATGCATGCGAACGCGCAACGCAACTTCATGGAGCATTACGTGCCATCAGGCGTGACTGAGATGCTGGCCAGCGCCGCTGAGCAGCGCCAGCAGCAGTGGGAGGCAGCTGGTGGCAGCGGCCCGGCCCCCGGCGCAGCCCAACCCCACCCCTCCATGGCCTCCATGGCCTCCCCAGCACCCCCCCTGGCCTCACCTCAACCACCACCAGGGTCCCTCTACCCTGGGGCAGGAGCAGGAGCACGCAGCGCTCACACCCAAGCCTTGGGGACGGGGAGCGCCCTGGACACCTCCCTGCTGGCCCCTGGCCCCCCCTGCAGCATGGCAGAGATCAGGACTATGGAGGATGTCATGCGGCTGCCCACCACCACCGTCTTTGCACCGCGTGCGGGAAAGCGTCCAACGCATCTGGGCCACGCCCCGCCCGCCCCGGCCAGCCACACCGGGAAGGGCACTGGAGGGCGGAGGGCACACCCCTCAGGACCCCCGGCTGCTGCCTCAACCTCGGGAGCGGCTGCAACAGGGGCAGGGGGAGCGCCGCTGCCACCCCAGGCTGCCGTGGGTGAGGTCCGTGGCTCACCCCCTGCCCCCCTGCCATCAGCTGGTGCCAGCGGTCAGGTTCAGGCGGCGGCAGCATGGCCGGGGGGGTCAGGTGGCAAAGTGGGGGGGCTGGGCGGCAGCCGGCAACGCCGGCGGCGGGGCCGTGCGAGGCACATGGTGTGGGCAGGTCAGATGGCTACTGCCCTGCTTGATGTGTCGGAGGAGGGGCTGGTGCCCTGCCGGCAACCCCCCTGGGCCCCCCACGCCCTTGCTGCTGCTGCCAGCATGGAAGCACCCACGCTAGGTGCCCCACGACCGCTGGCGGGGTCAGATCAAGCGGCTGTGAATGCCAAGGGTGGGATGGGAAGCTATGGGACAGGCAGCGGGGAGGGAGAGGACCCAGGGCAGGCAGGGCAGGGAGGGGGCCACAAACAGGCAGTGCTAGCCGGACTGGCACTGGGTCAGCAGGGCGGCACTGCAGCTCCAATGACCCCCCCTCTCCCGCCCTCCTTACCAAAGTCACCAGCAGCAGGAGGAGGCAGCACAGCAGCAGCCACAGCAGCAGCCACAGCTGGCGGCCGTCCGTCCCTGCCCGCCCCGCTCCTCCCCGGCTGCCCCTCCTCCCCCCGCTTCGAGCTGCCCATGTCCCTCACCCTCACGCTGAGCACCTCCAGATCTAGCCGTGGCTGCGCCCCTCACCACCAGGACCCCTCACCCCCTGCAGATTCAAGCCCATGCCCTCCCCTCAGCCCCGGACCCCCACCTCCCCATCAGCAGCAGCAGCAGCCGCTGGGTACCCCCCCGGCGCAGGGGCAGCAGCCCCCGTCAGCCAGTGCCCTTCTTGAGGACCGGGGCATCACCCCCCAACTCACTGCCGCCGCCCAACCTCTGCGCCACCTCCCCCACCCAGGCCCCAGCGCAGCCAGTCCAACGCAACGCACTGGCCTGGCGCAGTATGGCGGGTCCACCCCCCCGCCCGACAGCCGGGACCCCAGCCGCAGCAGCACCCCCCTGACAGGCTCCACAGGGGCGGGCCACAGCCAGGACGGGGTGGCGGCGCCAGGGGCAGCGGCCAGCTGCGGGCAGGCAGAGGGGCAGCGGGGTCCAGGCCTGACCCACGAGGCCACAGCAGGGGGGGGCGGCAGTGGGCGGCGCCTGGCCTCGCCTCTTGCATCCACAAAGCGGGACCTTGAGCCAGCCGCCTGCCTGGCAGCAGCAGCCGGGGTTGGGGCAGGGGCAGGGGTAGGGGTAGGGGGGAGCTTGGCAGCAGGCGGTGGCAGTGTGGGGAGGATCCAGGGCGGTGGGAGTGTGGCCAGTGAGGCAGTGAGGGGGGCGGGCGGGGCGGGCAGGGAGGTGCGGGAGCCTATGGGGTTGGCTGGTAGGCCCCGCCTGCCCCCAGCCATTTCCCCTGTGCTGGCCTCCCCCTCCCTGACTGCCAGCGTCATCATGCAGCCGGCCACCTCCCCAGGCGTGAGTCACGTCCCAAGGGATGGGGGCTCTACTGCCTGGCACTCACCTGCTGCCTCCACACCCAGTGCCTGCTGCACATCAGGCTGGCCTGAGTGGGGCGTGGTTGTGCATGGTGTACATGGGCATCAGTATCACCGCAGGGCATGGCGGTGATGGTGGTGATTTTGAAGATGCTGATGAGCAGGGTGATGCATGGCATCTGGTGCTCCCAGTCTGCCCTAGTCACTCGTGTATGGTGTCGTATGCATGGCACCTGTCACAGCCCCAGCATGCCAAGCTGGCCTAGCAGATGATGAACTTGCCTCTCACCCACCCCCTCCACCCCTCACTCCCCTCACTCACCCACCCCTCCTCTCACCCACCCCCTCCACCCCTCACTCCCCTCACTCACCCACACAGGCAGGAGTCAGAGCTCCAACCAGCCAGGGGCAGCCACCCTCCTGCCAGTGTCCCCCTCCCTGCTCACTCCTCCGCCCTGCCTGCCTCCCCACAGACCGCCATGTACAGCCGCCGCCGCAACGCCACCATCGCCAGCGGCACAGTCACAGCCCAGGGGGAGCTGGACCTGGACCCACCCACTCCCCGCCAACCCAGCACTCCAGCCCCCCCCTGGCCCCCCGCCGCCCTGCCCACCCATGCGCTATCTGCTCACTCCATTGCTACGTACGGGCTCCTGGGGCCAGGCGGCATGGGGGGCCCCCTCAGCAGCCAGGTGTCCTTCCCCCCCACCTTGTCTGCAGAGAGCAGTGGGTGGCCGGTGGGTGGCCGGGAGCCTGCTGGCAATGCCCTGCCCTGGCTGCCTGACTTGGGGGCAGGCTTGGGGCCCGAGCCTAGCTGGCTGTCTAGCAGCAGTGGGCAGCAGCAGCAGGAGGGGCAACCGGGCAGAGGCGCTGCGGCCACTGTGGACACTGTCGTCATCCTTCCTGACAGGTCTGGCCACACCTTGACCCGCAGCCCCACCACCTGCTGAGCAAGACTGCTGCTGCGGCACACACGGCCACACACCTCCATGTCTGCTGCATCGTACCTGCCCAGCCCAGCCTGCCGTCCTTGTGCCTGTAACCATCTTGCCTCGCTAGCCACAGCGGGGTGAAACGCAATGCCTGTGAAGGGCTGTGGGTATGACATACTGGCAGTGAGGACTGGGGTCTTGCAGTGCCGAGGGCCGGGCTGGCGGCCATGGCTTGCACTTGGGCTGGCTGCCTGGGTCTCAGGTTCACGTGTCTGCAGTGCAGACGCTGCACGCATTCTAGTTGCGCGCTTGACTGAAAGTCGTACCAACGCCGAGGCTGTTGATGCTATGCTATGCTGCGCTGCAGGTTGAGCGTGTATCAGCACTCCTTCGGCGACGGGGCTGAAGCAAACAGTGGCACCTTCCCACGCAGCCATGGGCGCTTGGGGCGCAGGGGCCACGCGCACGAAGGGGCAGCGAAGCAACGGCAGCAGGACGTGTCGATAACTGGCTCGATGCCGGACATGTCTTCGCGGGGGCCTTGGCGCATACAGCTTGCGTCACAAGCATCAGACGTCGCATTGAGCCTGCCACAGGAGTCACCGACAGCACGGTTGGACAACGTGATGGCGCGGGCTGCTCCAGACGACGTAAACGTGTTGAAGCAGAGCTACGCATCGCGTCGCAAGCTCCGTGCGTCAACGGACGGCAGCAAGGGCGTGTCGGCGCAGCGAGGGGTGGTGCGCATGATCGCGGTGTCCAAGGACCACGAGCCGACCCTGCCCCTGGACTGCGACCAGGTACGAGCTGCGCTGCTGCTTGCGCGCACGGTAGAAGATTGTTTTCGGCTCCTGCTACGATCGGACCCGTTCCTTAGTAGTATAGCTGGCGGCCTTAGGATCCTCAGCTCTTTAGCCAGACGTGTGACAAGAAGCGATACGTGACCACACCTCCCTCCAGCTCCCTCAATACGGTGGGATACGGCTAACCCTAACCTTGCCTTCCACAGACCGCTCCGCTGCTCAACGATCACAAGCTGTCGCGACCTACGCTCGAGGACATTAACTACATCCTGCATAGATGGGGTACGCGCTGGGCGAGCGAACGGGAAGAGGAACTGGCACAGCGCCGGCGTGCGCCCGAAGTGTTTGACACTCTGACACCACGCACTAAGGACGCTGTGACGGCCAAGACTGAGTACGAGCTCATCTTTGATCGACCTTCGGCACAGCTCGGGTTGTTTGGGCTTCCAGCGCCCGACGCGAGCCAAAACGGCATGATTTGGAAGGACACTTGAGCCACTGCCATGTCCCCTTAGCAGTCTGTTGTCGCACCTGTACCAGATTGCCGCACCGATGATAAACCCAGGCATTGGATCACAAGGATGCATGCATTTGCACCACGAACTGCAATAAGCCGAGAGCGCTTTGCACTGGCCAACGCACTGTAAAGGAATAGATGCTGTGGTGAGATAGCAGCACTGATTGCGTTTGTCAACCCGTCACAGCCATGCAACGACCGTGTCTGCCCAAGATTAATAGGGTCCCCGCACAGGCATCATGGTTCTATGGAAACGTCTTATCATCGGCGGACAAGTGAGACTGTCGTTGAAGAAGATAAAGTTATTCTACACTATTGCGCATGGCATGGCATGCAGCCCAGTGGTGCAAGCCATGTGCTTCACCATGTATCACGCATCACATGTCACAATGTGCTACCTACCATTGTGAAGCCGTGCATCCTCACGTTAATTTGCTGCACCAGCTGGCCCCCTCCATTCCCGGGTGCCACTGCTGGCACTGGCCCCATGAAGTGATACACTGCCCTGCCTCTACTACAGCTGCCACGGCCCATGCTGTTCCTTCCCTGCCGACGCCTGCCTAGCAGGCAGACAAGCCTGCCCCCCTTGAGCCCAGGCGCCAAGCTGAGTGCATGCTGCAGCGCTCATGGCTTTTGTGGTGGGAGGTGTTCCTGCACGCCCTCACCATCTTCCTTGCGTGGCTCTGGCGTGCCAGTCTGCTGCACCTCTGAGTGTTCGCTAGTCGTCCTTGTGCCCGTCTTCTCCCATGTCTAGCTCCGCTGCTTCTGTGCCTGTGGTGTCCGGCACCACACCACCACTGACATGTCGACGCTGGTACAGCCTGTCAAGGCCTACACCGCTGGCGACCACCGCACTTGTTGCAGCATTCTTGTCCGGGGGTGGAGCCATTTGTCTGCGCAGGCAAGCAGCAAGCTTTCTGACGCTAATCTGGCAGCACCTTCTCACGGCATTGCTGGCCTGCTGCGTGGACTCCTTGCTGTGGCAAGAGAGAGCAAAAAAGCATTGCACGCACCCATCACCGTCATCGTAGCCCCAGGCTCCATCCAAGGCTGCCGCCAGATCTGCAACCCAGCCTGTGATGTTTGTAGCGAGGCTGGAAATGCCGTCAGACATACTGACACCAACAGTGGTCAACGTTTCGGCCAAGCCTGTGACATTCCATGTCGCAGCCGACAAAGTGTAAGGAATGTCCTACAACCAGCAGCGTCCAGGTATGTCAATGTTTGTGAGTTTGGCACATGCAGCGGACAGTAAGCTGCTTGAACAGACGACAGACTGCCTTCTCTCACTAGGGGTGCATTTGCCAGGCCCATTGATGCCATCGTGGACAGTCCGGGACTGTTGACATCATCAGGTTCTGCGAGTGCAACGAGCGCAATCAACAGTGCCAACGTGCAGGTGTGCCTCTTTTTCTGCTACTAACAGTTTGCATGTAGGGTATAGTAACATGATGTACACGCTATGTTCAGGGGTGGATAGTTTGTTTATCAACCATCACCTGCTTCCTTGGACGCACCTGCCTGCATGCGTCTACTGTCAGCAGACACGGAATATGATACCTGCACGATAACCAGGGTTTTGACTTGTTAACGAACCCTGTAGAATGCTGTTGAGACTCTGTACTACCTGCCCCGCGCTGGCTGCAACAGCTGCTAATTGTTGAGGATTTGCTAGCAAATCGGCGAGTTGAAGCTGTGCTTCTTTATAGTTTTTGTGACAGGTGACGATGTAAACATGCTGAACCACAGCTGGCTCCAGGTCCGAATAAGTCAGCTGCAACGTCTCGAGCTCTTGTTGCTCATCATTTGTCATCATGCTGCTGTACACGCCGCGGAGAGCCTGTTAGGTTGCGACTTGCATCGATGTGTCTTTTGGCTGTCGATGTCGATTGTCGGCTCCAGGCCACTGCTGAGTGGGCAAAGCCTGACGCTCACCCCCGGCGTGTTCGCTGAAGGTTTTGTCTCATTTATTGCAAATGGAATTGAGAAGATGGATGCATGGTGTACGGCGTGTCTGCTAAGACACGTTTGAGTCCAGTTGCTGAGCATACATCTTTGGCCATCTCATCGTCTGTGTCGACGATTTAGCTTGCACAGTGTCGTCATTCTTAGTTACATTGATAAACTGGCTGGGCTCCTGGTGGTTGACCTCTACAGTGGCGCGCACACCATCTCATCGGTGCAGCGCTACCACTCGAATTTACTCACATCCTCGTTCATCTGCACCATGGGTTATGCATGGACCATGGACCATGTTGGGTTCTTCATGGACCATGGTGCTTGTTTAGCACACAGTCATGACACGACCCTGTGACATGTCCAGTAACGGCGAAGATGAAGCCGATCACCGCAGCCGACTTGCATCACTGTGATGGTTTTGTCGCCGTTTTGAGAATGCACAGTGGCAGGGTCTACATAGTTGCATATGTGGAGACTGATGTGGATGATGTGCTCCATCTCATCTTTGATTACACTGCAGACCTCAGGCTGAGAGTATGAGGATGTAGGTTCGGAAAGCAGGGACATGAGGTAGTTCAGGGTTGAGTTGTGTGCACCCACTCATATGCCCGCTGCATGTCGCGACTTCATCTCCACGTTGCTAATGGGCAAGGCCAAGCAGCCGTACCAAGCGGACAGTTACAACGGTGTGGACACATCATCATCCTAGGATATAGGGCATTGTTCCAGCTTTAACGAAAGAAAAGTGAACGCCACCATATGCACCAGTGTTTTTTTTTTAACGCTATATATAGCGATCGCTATAAAAAGCGACATTTCAGAGGGCTCCGTGCGCTATGGATTGGACCCCTTGCGGACTGTGCTATAGCGCATCGCGTTATAAAATGTGAACTTTGTACTGCAGCCGCAGCTCGGCTAAGAGCCGCAATTTGGATAAGCGCCGCAGTCCCGATGGCTGAGGGCCGTGCCCGCCGAGGGTATAGCGATGGTGCCTACTTACAAGCCAGGGCACACGGTAGCCAAAGCCGTGCCATCTTTGTCGAGGACCTTATGCAGGAGGTGGCCTTGACGGCCAACAAGATCACTGACATGTACTCAGGCCCCTCCCCCTTCTCTGCACTGGACTTTCCTGAGCTTACAGCCTTCACCAATGTGGCAGGACCTGGCAGCTGCCTGGTGTACAACGGCTCTGGCCATTTGGCATTGCAGCCGCATGGGAGTGGCAGTATGACAGTGCAATCAGATGGTGGTGGTGGTGGTGTGCGGTGTGAGTATGTGTGACTCACCTTCTCACACCCTGGTGCTGCACCCCCAGGTGTGGGTGGCATGCTGGCTGACCGGCTGGCCCCCCAGGGGCAGCGAGCTTGGGTCACGGTGGGCGCCTCCCTGCTGGCTGCCCCCCTGATCTGGGCCAGTGTGACGGCAAGCAGGAGCTGGCAGCAACAGCAGATGCTGTGGTACGTGACCTACACAGCCGTTTCCTCCCACCGGAGCATGCCTAAGGACTGGCTGTTGTGTACGCCCACTACTGGGACAAGCAGCCCAGCGATGAAGACTTCCTTGAGCGCCTGGCCATTGTCAAGGCTCGGTACTGCATGGACGCGACCCTGGCCAATGGCCAACGAGCGCCAGCCTTGTTGGACCAGCAAAAGCTATCTGCCCAGCAATCAGCATTTGTGGAAGTCATGCGCTGCCAAGCTGAACACCGTGTGGAGCTAAGCTCAGCAGCAGCCAACCCAGCCAAGGAGACCACCCAGTTGTGGCGCTACCTGGCTGGCCAACCCATCACCAAGGCTGACATCTTGGAGTACATCAAGCTGGCAGAGCTTGCTCTGGTCATGACACCAGGCTCAGTGGAGGAGGAGCGCATGTTCTCAGACATGGCTTACCTCAAAGATGACACCCGCAACAGGCTGCAAGAGTGCCACTTGAATGTGTGCGCCTGTGTCTTCAGCAGCAATCAATTTGACACATTCCCAGATGAGCGTGCCATTAGCAAGTGGCTGGATAACGCTGCTGTGCGTGGGCGCTACCGCCTTTGATTGGGCCTATTGCTTTGATTTGACATTTTTGTTGTGCGCTATGGGGCCCAATAGGGTCGCGCTATGAACATGACAGTCCCAATCTCAGCCATGACACTTTGTGCTATGAAATTGGAAAGAGGCCAAATGAAAAAAAAAACACTGATATGCACCCGTACCAATGAAGGCAGTGAATCAGCAACGAGACAGCTGTGCAAGGGAGAAACCACATGGGGCCACGAACAGCAATCATGCGCGTCATGTTACAGAAGCAATCAAGTAAACTACAGATAAGCAATGTCCAACCCTTGTCACGGCAGCGCCAGCAGCTGCTCAGCAAGCCAGGGCTGGATGTCAGCAGGCCAGTAGCTGGGGCCCTGCTGCTGGCGGTCCAGCTAGGCAGGTGCGGCGCTGCTGGTGCTTGGCGTGATGTGTGAGGTGCTGCTTGTGGCAGGCACCAGGTTGTGGCGGCCTCCCTAGCCCCTGAGTGCTGCCTTGATGGCGGTGTTCACATCAACGCCTCCGTTCCCTCCTGCTCCACCAATGCCCTGCAGGCAAGCACACATGGCAGTGGAACACTACGCAGGCACAACCGCAGCCAGGCAGGGCACAGAGATGGTAGGGGTGGGGCCGTGTTGATGGGCTGTGGCCCTCTGCTGCCTGCCTACTGTCCAGGCAACGCAGCACTCAAGACCCTAGTGGCCGCACCACATGCGCGAGGTGGCCCAGCATGTCCCCTGCTGCCCCTGCCTCTTCCTCTTGCCACTCCACTGACCTGGCCACCAATGGATGTGCCGCTGCCAACCACTGATGAAGAGCCACCAATGCCTGCGCCCCCCGCGCCCCCATTGCCCAGCAGGCCGCGGCGACCAAAGCCACCTCTGCCTCCAGCACCGCCAGTCCCAGTGCCACCCGTTGCGATAGCCGTCCCAGCGTTGATGATGAGAATGCCAGGACCTACACCTGCACAGCACAACACGGTGCTTTGCTGGTGAGGGTGATGGGGAGGAGAGTTACTGTGCCCGGGCTGCTAGGCTGGGTGCGGGCAACAAGAGTGCGCAAGTCAGGGGCAAGGGTACGGATAAGGTGCAAGCATGCAGTGTGGGGCAGGGAGGGGCAGCAGAGGGATGTAGGGCGTCAGGCCATGGCAGGGCAATGGCATTGAGTGCCTACGCTGAGGTAGCAGTTGCGCCCCACACACCTCCACTGCCGCTGCTGCCACCGCCACTGCACATGCCGGGGCACTTGTCTGGCACGCCTGGCCTGTTGCACTGGCTGGGTCCCCAGGAGGAGCACTCGATGGAGTCAGCAGCACGTACACCTGCAGAGGCAGCAGGGGCGGGCAGGGTAGAGCAGGGCAGGGTGGGAGGAGCGCAGAGGGGCCATGGCGCTGAGCAACCGCTGCTGTGACAGTTCTGGGCTGCACGCACAGCCGCCGCAGCAGCAGACAAGCACTGGTTGTGCTTACCTGACGGCTGGCCGAGCAGGAGCAGGGCTGCCAGTGTCAGGCAGGCCAAGGTGGTGAAGGCGGAGCTGGAGGGTGTGCGCATTTCCTCTGCTGCTTGCTTTAACACACGTCCTGCACGGGTCTGCCAGGAAACAGTGAGGCATGCGCAGGAACCGACTGTGAGTCCCTTGGCGCGCATCGCTGCAGGAGATCCGCTCACCACGACACACCAGCCGCGCTCACCTGCACGTCTCCAAGCTCAGGTCCTCGGCGCGGCTCCTGAACTGCTATGTGGTCCTTGCTCCAGGCAGAGCTGGAGCTTGCCCGTCTGTGGGTGTGTGAGGTGTGAGGCGGGGAAGCTACAGTGGAGCTGCCTGCTCTCAAGACCTGCAACTTCCCCACATCGCAACGTTCCCAACATCGCAAGTTTCCCACATCCCACATAGAGTCCCACATGAAATCCCACACCCCACACAAACTCTCTATTGCTGCGTGATTGCTCCGGTTGGTGCGGTTGTCAGGGTTGCGAATGGTTTTAAGGACCTTCCCTTCAGCTTTTTTAACCATTCGCGCGGCTCCAGCGAGGCTTACACCCACTGTCGTATGTTGATGCATGCCAGCTGGGCACAGTGATGGCCGTGTGCAAGCTACATCCAGGGGGACAAGAGCCAGCAGCAGTATGGGGACAGCAACAGAAGTAGTAGCAGCCAGCTAAGGATCGAAGCAGCAGTGTTGTTCCAAGCTGTCAAGCTTAACAACTGTTGGCACCTTGCTCTTGACTCAGAGCAAGCTACCCAACCTGCCCTGCCTACACAGTGTGTAGTGTGTAGTCACCGTGGGAGTTATGATGATGACTGAAGCTATAAGCGAGGGGGATTACCAACAAAGCAATACCCTGTTTTCAACTTGATTTGCTGCACAGCCACCTTATGTGATCCCCTGGCCAATCCCGTGCCAGCCTCACATTCATATGCAACTTTCTGCACTATGTATGGTGATGCATGGTGCTTGTCATATGTTGCATGTGCAACATTAGCATACAGTCATGACACGACCCTGTCCAGTAACGGCGAAGATGAAGCTGATCACCGCAGCCGACTTGCATCACTGTGATGGTTTTGTCGCCGTTTTGAGAATGCACAGTGGCAGGGTCTACATAGTTGCATATGTGGAGACTGATGTGGATGATGTGCTCCATCTCATCTTTGATTACACTGCAGACCTCAGGCTGAGAGTATGAGGATGTAGGTTCGAAAAGCAGGGACATGAGGTAGTTCAGGGTTGAGTTGTGTGCACCCACTCATATGCCCGCTGCATGTCGCGACTTCATCTCCACGTTGCTAATGGGCAAGGCCAAGCAGCCGTACCAAGCGGACAGTTACAACGGTGTGGACACATCATCATTCTAGGATATAGGGCATTGTTCCAGCTCTAAGGAAAGAAAAGTGAACGCCACCATATGCACCCGTACCAATGAAGGCAGTGAATCAGCAACGAGACAGCTGTGCAAGGGAGAAACCACATGGGGCCACGAACAGCAATAATGCGCGTCATGTTACAGAAGCAATCAAGTGAACTACAGATAAGCAATGTCAAACCCTTGTCACGGCAGCGCCAGCAGCTGCTCAGCAAGCCAGGGCTGGATGTCAGCAGGCCAGTAGCTGGGGCCCTGCTGCTGGCGGTCCAGCTAGGCAGGTGCGGCGCTGCTGGTGCTTGGCGTGATGTGTGAGGTGCTGCTTGTGGCAGGCACCAGGTTGTGGCGGCCTCCCTAGCCCCTGAGTGCTGCCTTGATGGCGGTGTTCACATCAACGCCTCCGCTCCCTCCTGCTCCACCAATGCCCTGCAGGCAAGCACACATGGCAGTGGAACACTACGCAGGCACAACCGCAGCCAGGCAGGGCACAGAGATGGTAGGGGTGGGGCCGTGTTGATGGGCTGTGGCCCTCTGCTGCCTGCCTACTGTCCAGGCAACGCAGCACTCAAGACCCTAGTGGCCGCACCACATGCGCGAGGTGGCCCAGCATGTCCCCTGCTGCCCCTGCCTCTTCCTCTTGCCACGCCACTGACCTGGCCACCAATGGATGTGCCGCTGCCAACCACTGATGAAGAGCCACCAATGCCTGCGCCCCCCGCGCCCCCATTGCCCAGCAGGCCGCGGCGACCAAAGCCACCTCTGCCTCCAGCACCGCCAGTCCCAGTGCCACCCGTTGCGATAGCCGTCCCAGCGTTGATGATGAGAATGCCAGGACCTACACCTGCACAACACAACACGGTGCTTTGCTGGTGAGGGTGATGGGGAGGAGAGTTACTGTGCCCGGGCTGCTAGGCTGGGTGCGGGCAACAAGAGTGCGCAAGTCAGGGGCAAGGGTACGGGTAAGGTGCAAGCATGCAGTGTGGGGCAGGGAGGGGCAGCAGAGGGATGTAGGGCGTCAGGCCATGGCAGGGCAATGGCATTGAGTGCCTACGCTGAGGTAGCAGTTGCGCCCCACACACCTCCACTGCCGCTGCTGCCACCGCCACTGCACATGCCGGGGCACTTGTCTGGCACGCCAGGCCTGTTGCACTGGCTGGGTCCCCAGGAGGAGCACTCGATGGAGTCAGCAGCACGTACACCTGCAGAGGCAGCAGGGGCGGGCAGGGTAGAGCAGGGCAGGGTGGGAGGAGCGCAGAGGGGCCATGGCGCTGAGCAACCGCTGCTGTGACAGTTCTGGGCTGCACGCACAGCCGCCGCAGCAGCAGACAAGCACTGGTTGTGCTTACCTGACGGCTGGCCGAGCAGGAGCAGGGCTGCCAGTGTCAGGCAGGCCAAGGTGGTGAAGGCGGAGCTGGAGGGTGTGCGCATTTCCTCTGCTGCTTGCTTTAACACACGTCCTGCACGGGTCTGCCAGGAAACAGTGAGGCATGCGCAGGAACCGACTGTGAGTCCCTTGGCGCGCATCGCTGCAGGAGATCCGCTCACCACGACACACCAGCCGCGCTCACCTGCACGTCTCCAAGCTCAGGTCCTCGGCGCGGCTCCTGAACTGCTATGTGGTCCTTGCTCCAGGCAGAGCTGGAGCTTGCCCGTCTGTGGGTGTGTGGGGTGTGAGGCGGGGAAGCTACAGTGGAGCTGCCTGCTCTCAAGACCTGCAACTTCCCCACATCGCAACGTTCCCCACATCGCAAGTTTCCCACATCCCACATAGAGTCCCACATGAAATCCCACACCCCACACAAACTCTATATTGCTGCGTGATTGCTCCGGTTGGTGCGGTTATCAGGGTTGCGAATGGTTTTAAGGACCTTCCCTTCAGCTCTTTTAACCATTCGCGCGGCTCCAGCGAGGCTTACACCCACTGTCGTATGTTGATGCATGCCAGCTGGGCACAGTGATGGCCGTGTGCAAGCTACATCCAGGGGGACAAGAGCCAGCAGCAGTATGGGGACAGCAACAGAAGTAGTAGCAGCCAGCTAAGGATCGAAGCAGCAGTGTTGTTCCAAGCTGTCAAGCTTAACAACTGTTGGCACCTTGCTCTTGACTCAGAGCAAGCTACCCAACCTGCCCTGCCTACACAGTGTGTAGTGTGGAGTCACCGTGGGAGTTATGATGATGACTGAAGCTATAAGCGAGGGGATTACCAACAAAGCAATACCCTGTTTTCAACTTGATTTGCTGCACAGCCACCTTATGTGATCCCCTGGCCAATCCCGTGCCAGCCTCACATTCATATGCAACTATCTGCACTATGTATGGTGATGCATGGTGCTTGTCACATGTTGCATGTGCAACATTAGCATACAGTCATGACATGACCCTGTGACATGTCCAGTAACGGCGAAGATGAAGCCGATCACCGCAGCCGACTTGCATCACTGTGATGGTTTTGTCGCCGTTGTGAGAATGCACAGTGGCAGGGTCTACATAGTTGCATATGTGGAGACTGATGTGGATGATGTGCTCCATCTCATCTTTGATTACACTGCAGACCTCAGGCTGAGAGTATGAGGATGTAGGTTCGAAAAGCAGGGACATGAGGTAGTTCAGGGTTGAGTTGTGTGCACCCACTCATGTGCCAGTTGCATGTCGCGACTTCATCTCCATGTTGCTAATGGGCAAGGCCAAGCAGCCGTACCAAGCGGACAGTTACAACGGTGTGGACACATCATCATCCTAGGATAGAGTGCATTGTTCCAGCTTTAACGAAAGAAAAGTGAACGCCACCATATGCACCCGTACCAATGAAGGCAGTGAATCAGCAACGAGACAGCTGTGCAAGGGAGAAACCACATGGGGCCACGAACAGCAATAATGCGCGTCATGTTACAGAAGCAATCAAGTAAACTACAGATAAGCAATGTCCAACCCTTGTCAATGGCAGCGCCAGCAGCTGCTCAGCAAGCCAGGGCTGGATGTCAGCAGGCCAGTAGCTGGGGCCCTGCTGCTGGCGGTCCAGCTAGGCAGGTGCGGCGCTGCTGGTGCTTGGCGTGATGTGTGAGGTGCTGCTTGTGGCAGGCACCAGGTTGTGGCGGCCTCCCTAGCCCCTGAGTGCTGCCTTGATGGCGGTGTTCACATCAACGCCTCCGTTCCCTCCTGCTCCACCAATGCCCTGCAGGCAAGCACACATGGCAGTGGAACACTACGCAGGCACAACCGCAGCCAGGCAGGGCACAGAGATGGTAGGGGTGGGGCCGTGTTGATGGGCTGTGGCACTCTGCTGCCTGCCTACTGTCCAGGCAACGCAGCACTCAAGACCCTAGTGGCCGCACCACATGCGCGAGGTGGCCCAGCATGTCCCCTGCTGCCCCTGCCTCTTCCTCTTGCCACTCCACTGACCTGGCCACCAATGGATGTGCCGCTGCCAACCACTGATGAAGAGCCACCAATGCCTGCGCCCCCCGCGCCCCCATTGCCCAGCAGGCCGCGGCGACCAAAGCCACCTCTGCCTCCAGCACCGCCAGTCCCAGTGCCACCCGTTGCGATAGCCGTCCCAGCGTTGATGATGAGAATGCCAGGACCTACACCTGCACAGCACAACACGGTGCTTTGCTGGTGAGGGTGATGGGGAGGAGAGTTACTGTGCCCGGGCTGCTAGGCTGGGTGCGGGCAACAAGAGAGCGCAAGTCAGGGGCAAGGGTACGGGTAAGGTGCAAGCATGCAGTGTGGGGCAGGGAGGGGCAGCAGAGGGATGCAGGGCGTCAGGCCATGGCAGGGCAATGGCATTGAGTGCCTACGCTGAGGTAGCAGTTGCGCCCCACACACCTCCACTGCCGCTGCTGCCACCGCCGCTGCACATGCCGGGGCACTTGTCTGGCACGCCTGGCCTGTTGCACTGGCTGGGTCCCCAGGAGGAGCACTCGATAGAGTCAGCAGCACGTACACCTGCAGAGGCAGCAGGGGCGGGCAGGGTAGAGCAGGGCAGGGTGGGAGGAGCGCAGAGGGGCCATGGCGCTGAGCAACCGCTGCTGTGACAGTTCTGGGCTGCACGCACAGCCGCCGCAGCAGCAGACAAGCACTGGTTGTGCTTACCTGACGGCTGGCCGAGCAGGAGCAGGGTTGCCAGTGTCAGGCAGGCCAAGGTGGTGAAGGCGGAGCTGGAGGGTGTGCGCATTTCCTCTGCTGTTTGCTTTAACACACGTCCTGCACGGGTCTGCCAGGAAACAGTGAGGCATGCGCAGGAACCGACTGTGAGTCCCTTGGCGCGCATCGCTGCAGGAGATCCGCTCACCACGACACACCAGCCGCGCTCACCTGCACGTCTCCAAGCTCAGGTCCTCGGCGCGGCTCCTGAACTGCTATGTGGTCCTTGCTCCAGGCAGAGCTGGAGCTTGCCCGTCTGTGGGTGTGTGAGGTGTGAGGCGGGGAAGCTACAGTGGAGCTGCCTGCTCTCAAGACCTGCAACTTCCCCACATCGCAACGTTCCCAACATCGCAACTTTCCCACATCCCACATAGAGTCCCACATGAAATCCCACACCCCACACAAACTCTATATTGCTGCGTGATTGCTCCGGTTGGTGCGGTATGTCTCCTGAATGTGAACGGCGAGTTACACTGACTGTGTGAGGCTGCCGGTATAAATCCTAGGAAATTTGCGTTGTGTGTACACTTCAACATGTTCACTGACGAGTTATGGGACCCAGGCAAAGCTGTCATGAATACAATGGCGCACGAGGTGCATTCGCAAGCACCCGGCTCCGAGGCGAGCACTTCCTCTGGGTTGAGGTGAGGTCTAGGCTAGGCAGTAGCCCTTAGTTAGCTGGTTAGATGGTTTTGAGGACCTTCCCTTCAGCTCTTTGAACCATTCGCGTGACTCCAGCGAGGTTTAAGCGAGGGGGATTACCAGCAAAGCAATACCCTGTTTTCAAGTTGATTAGCTGCACAGCCACCTTGTGTGATCCCCTGGCCAGTCCCGTGCCAGCCTGCACGCCAATGCTATGCTGACAGCAACTTCTGAACAGAGTCAACCACGGCAAAACCGTGGCCTTCGGGCAGCGGAGCATTGCCCGGTCGCGTCACTAACACTGCCCGCCACCCTGCCGCGGATGCCGCCTGTGCCTCAGCCAGCAAATCCGTTGCGAAAACAATTTCGACAGGCGAATCGACGCCCAGGGACAGTGCGATGTCCTTGTAACTGGCGGGCAACGTCTTCGCACCGCTGGTGGTGTCGAAGAAGCCTGATAGGTACGGCCGCATATCGCCCGCCTGCGCCATCCAACGTGCATGCGCTCAGCATATCATCGACGCCATCCCCAGGTTATGACCGCCATTGAAGGTGTCGCTGGTGCAAAACCCACTATGGGGCGCCAGACTTCCATCTTGGTAAGGCGCTGACCGCTCAGCCACCCGCACCACGAAGCTGGTGATCAACCCCTTACCTGAGAGTGCGCAAAAAACATCCGCTGCGCCTCGCGAGACCCCGACGAGTAGATGTATGTTTTCAAACCCAGTGAGCGCCACTCCACAAGGGCGTCCGGAACGTCGCGGTACAATTCCGCCCGCATCTGCGACCGTTGATGCGCATCACCATTACTTACCATATTCATTGACGAGAATTACCATATTCTCGTTGATGCGCATCACCATTACTTACCAAATTCATTGCCGCGCTCAACTTCACAGCACCTGGCTTCAGTACATGCTGTTCCCGGCCAAGCCCGCACTGGATAAGCCATCGCTTGGCACTGACCTTTCCTTGCTGGAAGCCCGACCGCCACACATGACCTTGCAGCTGCTTGAGCGCCCCGACCTTGCGGTCCGCACCAATGGCAGCCTCCACCCAGGCCACCACTGCCTTGATGACAGCCTCCTGGCCCTGAGCCGGCTCGGGGATGGTTTGGCCAGCAGCAGAGCTCTCAGCGGCATCGGTGGCTGCCTGGTGCAGCAGCAGCAGCAGAAGCAGGCGGAGATTATTTGATGCTCTAATGGCAGGGTCAACCCTACCAATCAGTTCCCACCGAGTTGTGTCCACACCAGCTGGAGCAGCTAACCTCAACCCAGCGAGCCATGCAATGTTGCATTCCATGTCCCTGCGCTACCTGCAGCTCCCACACCTCACCCTGATGGCCAGCTGCCTGAGCGTCCCCACCTAAGTCTCTGTGCTTACAGCCTGACAGGAGGGTCAGCAGCAGCAGCCAGGGGCCAGGACAAAAAGGAAAAAAGGGGAAAAGGGTCAGGACAAAAAGAATGAAAAACAATAAGGACAGAAAGGGGCCAGGAGACTTGCTCCCGTGTGGCACTGCCCCGCAGCCCACCTGCTGCCGGATGAGCTGGATGTCCTCTTGGGTCTCGCTGGACTCGTAGCTGGCCTCCAGGAAGGCACGGGTGTGCGCTTGGGCGTAGGGGAACATGACCTGGAAGGAGCAGCACCAGCACCGCACACTGCTCCTCCATCTCCTCCTCCCGGCCATTGTTGTTCCATTGCTCGCCCAACCTCCCTCTTCACATGTATCTTTGCCTTTTTGCCCTTGTTTCCTTCGTCCTGCCCTCCCACCATGTTCTTGAGCGGTGCTGCCAGCCTGCCTTTCACTCCCCATAAACGTCTCCTCCCATTCACTCCCTGCCCTTCCCCTCCCTGCCCCCGCGCCGACCTCCTTCACAAAGCTGATTGGCGCCACCGTGCCTTCAATGTCCAGCACCACGGCGGTAGGCAGGCTGCGAGTGGCTGCACCATGGGGGGCCATGCGGGCTTTCTTGGGAGCAGGGGTGCTGCCATCATGCGCATGGCCGTTCTGCGCATGCACACCCATGCATGACACGAGTGGGCCTACCTCCCCAGCAGCCACATAAGGTGCTGGTTGGTTTGAGGTGTGCTGTGCTGTATGATGTACTGCGGTATTTACACCCTGTCACACAAGATCTGCAACATTTTCCCAGCTCTCTGGAGACGAAGTCCATGGTGCATACAACGTCAACCAACCCAGCCCATCAGCCGGTCTAGGCTGTACTCCTGCACCAGCGGCAAAGCCTGCATCACCCTGTGCACCTTTCAATGCAGTGGGACCGGGTGACGTCAGCACACCTGCTGCTGCCCCTGCCACGCCATCAAGCCCTGATGACTGCTGGTAATTGCTGACTGCCATCAGCTATTGCTGGCTGCTGATCAGGACATCCCGCACTTCTTCCCATCATCACCACCAGGCATGCCAGGCCTGGTGCCAAACCATGCAGCAGGCTGCAGCGCTGGCGGCAGCTGCTCTGCTAGGCTTGGGCACATTAAGGACAAACGATCACCGAGGGGCACTGCAAGTCAGGCTGGCCCTTCCATGCAAGTCAGACCGTCCCATCGCTGCAGCTCAGGCAGCTGGGACTGTGACGGCAGCTAGCAGTGCCGGGTCTTGCTCACTGAGGTAGGTAGTGCTGCAGGGGCGGGCAGAGGAGGCGGGGCAGGGGGCTTGCTGGCATCCATGCCCAGCTTGCGCATCTCCACCGCAGCCTGCACCCAGCAGCCAGACAGGGTTGAGGTCGGGCATGTAAGCCAAGCAAGCAAGCAGCTGGTGACGCAAGCTAGGTTTGCTGTATGTATGTTGTCAGGCATGTGGCGGTCACGCAACCAGCAGGTGATGGCAGCAGCGGCAGCAGGTGGTGAAGGCCGTGGGGTCATGGGTCGTCAGGGGCAATGCCATGCAGCCATCTTGTGGGTAATCCAGCACAGGGCAGCTGGCAAACGTGGACAAGGTGGAGGGGTTGGGGGTGAGGTCAAGGGACACAAAGGATGACCTAGGTCAGGCAGGGTGTAACAAAAGAGTGAGGCACCCCGCCCCTGCTGCTGACCTGGAACAGGTAGTCGTAGCACTCTGCCTGAGTCTTGGCCTGGATCCAGTCCTTGCCCCACACATACACACCTGGCCAGAGGGGGGCCATGAGGGTGGCAGCAGTGGCCATCAGGGCGTGAGGGCAAAGGCCTCCAGAGCATTGCCAGCATTGCTCAAAATGCTACCAGGCTTGACCACTGCTGGCTCTCTTACGTCCACGGCTTGCAATGGGCTGGTGGTATTGAGTTTGAAATTGACATGGAGATTGAAATTGCTTTGCTTGTTATGTTGTGGTTTGTTTGTTCAAGTCACCGTGTGGCATGCGTGTGTCGAGCTTCAAACCACCACTGCTCTGCTCTGAGTGTTGAACAGGTGCTGGCCGGCAGCGAAGTGGCTGTCTGGCTGTCAGCGGGTATCAACTGATGAGCTCGAGATCAGATGCAGCGCGGTAGTGGAGCTATAATCATCAGTTGGGGTGTAGGCACTAGGGTGGGGTGTGCACAAACCAGGAATGCCCGCCCCTCAGTGGCCTCCATTGCGCCCTGCCTGCCCCTGCCCCTGCCCCTGCCCCTGCCCCTGCCCCTGTTGCGCCCTGCCTGCCCCTGCCCCTGCACTATCACCCACACTACCAGATGGCCAGTGTTGCTGCTAGCCGCTAGCACCATGCAAGGACCCAAGCATGACAGGGGGCAGACAGGAGGTATGAGGCAGGGAGGTCAGGTAGTGGGCAGCTGTGGTGGGAGGTGGGTAGGAAGGGTAGAAGGGGGAAGAGGGCAGGAGGAGGGGTAGAGTGGGAGGAGGAGGGGAAGGAGGGGTAGGAGGGGGGTAGGACAGTGGTAGGAGGGGTAAAGGGAGCATGACTGTGGCAGCAAGGGGGTGGGTGGCACGGTGCTGGGCAGCAGAGCACCTTGACGCAGCGCAGGTCACGGACGACCAGCTGCTGCTGCTCCCCTGCTGCTGCTCCCCTGCTGCTGCCCGGCCCGGACCCAGGCCAAGTGAAGCAGCCACCCACCATGGCGGCGCACCAGCACAGCCTGGGATTGCGGGTACTCAGCGATGGCTTGGCGCAGCCGGTCCGTGAGCTCACACTCCCGGGCTGTGTTCTCAATGATGGGCACCACACAGTTCCCGTAGAAGCCGTGGCCCTCGATGCCCTGGGAGGGTGGGTGGCAGCGGCTGGTAGGGCAACCGTGGCTAGGCGGCAGAGGGCTGCTGCATGCTGCGCTACCGGCCAGGCGGACAGCCTGCCTGTTCTCTGGGGCCACCTGGTCCTGTGTGTGTTTGTGTGTGTGTGTGTGAGCAGGGGAGGGAGCTGTGGGGGGTCTAGGGGCCTAGGGAGGGGCAGTTAGGGGCCGGGTGAGCCTCGCAGAGTTGACATGGTGCCTGGCTCCCTTGCAGCGCTGGCATACTGCCATGCTGAGCTACAATGCTGGGGCTGCCAGGGTGTCATGCAGGGTTGCATGAGGGCTGGCATGAGGCGTTGGCTGATGCCCAAGTTGCTGCGCTGACGGCCTGGGGTGGGGCCCTGGGTGTGTGCCCTGGACTCATTGCCAGCACCATCCCCATTGCCATTGGGGCATGGGCTGCAAGCACTTGTTCTTCTCTCCTTCCCTCCTCCTCGTTGTTGTCTGCTTGCATGGCCAGCCCATGCAGCAGGAGCTCGTAGCATGGCACCCCAAGCTCCATTGTAGGCGCCCAGGTCAATGACAGCACAGCAGCACGGTGCAGTGCATGCGCTGGGTCACACCTTGATCATCTCGATGTGTGTGACCTTGAACTCGGTGGCATCAGGGTCTAGCAGGGTGGCCAGCAGCGCATTGACGCTGTGACCATGGATGACGGCGCCGGCGCCGCGCAGCTCATATGCCTGCTCACAGCCCGCAGGGGACACCAGCTCAGCCAGTGCTGCTGGCAACGCAGTGGCAGAAGCAGCAGCAGTGGCAGTGGTGGCAGATATGGCCACGCCAACGGCAGGAGTGGTGGCTGGGCAAGGTACGGCAGAGGGTCGTAGCTGTGTCGTTTCACATAATGAACTCTGACATGCCTCACATGCCCCTGCTTGCATGCCTTCCCCACCAATCCTCAATGCCTGGATTGCCTGCTATTCTACTGGTTGCACAGGCTGTCTGCCCAGTCAGCAGCCTGGGTCGGGCGCATGGTGCTGCACTGAAGCCTTACCGCCATGAAAAGGGGCGAGCACTCGCTTAGTTTAGGAGGCCTGGCAGGCGGGGGCTTGGCTGCGGGAGTGTGCAGCACTGTGCCTGCTGCGTCCAACACAAACATGTCATCTGGCTGCATGCGCTCCTTCTGCACTCCACTGGGAGCCATCACGATGTGTTCTGAAAAACACAGAAATAGGGCAGGCAGCGACAAAGGGCTGTGGCCGGGACAGTGGGCATGGACTGGGCCAACGTTAGCATCGCACAGGAGCCAGCATCGGGCACTAAGCCGGACCTGGTGTCGGCTTTATGCTAATTCCGCCGCCTGTGCCGCCCACCCAGCCCATCTTGTATAGGCTGGCGCACAAATCGCAAATGAGAGCCTTTGCATCCTCGACAGCGGCGGGGAAGGGTGCTGCCATCGTTTCCGAACGGATTTCTATACGGATACGGAGCAAGGCTTGATCCTAATCTACATGCATGCTAATGCTGACACGCATTTACTTTCACCACATTTACTCGTTGCACGAGTTGTATCTCGTCAATCTTTACCAACAGCTGGCACCCGTTGTATTTTCAGCCTGACCTGCTGCGCCTCCTCACAGGGCTACTATCAGCACCACTGTGGCAATGTGATGGGATCCAAATGCGTGTAATCGGAGTTTGGAAAGCAAACAATTCTCTTGTTTGCAACGACTGCATGCTGCAGTCCGCTGTCTGTAGCTGGGATATTTCAAAACTGTGGGCAATGCCTTGTTGACGTGGCAGCACACATATTGGTGTTGCGAAAGACACATCGATGCAATAGGTTCGTCATAGAACGACGAGCGTAGCAAGGAGCTGGGAGCCCAATAAACCTAGCTTTTGGATCAGTGGCCACCGGTCGCTTGCTGACACGTGCCTGAAAGGGCGATGAAGATATTGGTTGCCATTAAGCGGGTAGTGGACTACGCCGTGCCCGTTCGAGTCAGACCAGACCAGGTAGGGAACAGGTAGCACTGGGGGCAAGCTTTCTGTGGGGTGTCGAAGTGAGGGAGAAGAAGGCAGCACCCCGTGGCCATTTCACAGTAGCCACACCTTGCCTGCCTGGGCACTGAGAGCGAGGTGCAAGCATGCATGCCTCTGACCTGCCACCCACACTTGCAGTGACCCCACAGTATGAGCCCTGCATTGCAAGCAACAGGAGTTTGGTGGCTCCCACAATGTGCTGACCTTCAGTGACCCCAGCACATGTGGCCAATCATTTGTCGTCAATCGCACTGCCTGTTGGAGCCTGCGAGTTTGTGAGCATTGCAGCAATTCCATGTGGTGCATGCTGCGCAGCAACACTGCTCCTGTTGCTGCGCTGTTTATGTGGCGGTGCTGGTGAGTGGTGCAGAGCGCGGTGGAGGCAGTACTGCCCAAGTACAGCATGAACCCTTTCTGCGAAATTGCCCTGGAGGTGGGTGAGTGGATGCTGAGAGTGACTGGCTAGGCAATCCAGGTGTGATGAGGGCACACCACGTCAAGGTAAAGTAGGAAATCATATTAGAGGCACCTGTGAGGGGCCAGACTAGGATATGGAAATGATAAGATTCCTCTTATCCCAAACAATATACAGTCCTTGTCACCGTCTCAGCCATGCCATGCCATGCCATGCCATGCCATGCCATGCCATGCCATGCCATGCCATGCCATGCTGCCATGGTTCAACTGCGCAGCGCCTCACTGCCTGTGCTGCCACCCTGTCTGGTGCCCACCTCCTGCCCACTTAGCACACTCCAGGGCCCCACCTGCCTCCTGCCCGCCCACCCTCCTGCCCTCCTGCAAGCCTCCTGACCACCTGCCTCCTGCGTGCAGACCTCCTGTTGCCCGTTGTGCTGCCTGTCGTTGTGACCCACCCTGCTGCCTGCCTGTCGCCTGTGGTGGTGGCTGGGTTTGCTACAGGAGGCTGTGAGGCTGAAGGAGGGCGGCTGGGCATCACAAGTGCTGGCGGTCTCCATGGGCGCTGCGCCTGTCAAGGTCAGTGCCAACTGCTGCCAGCCTGCGGCCACCCACACACCTAGTCTGCCTGCCCGTCCTGTGGTGGACGGGTGGTGCTGCTATTGAGTGGTGCTGCTCCTCAGAAGCATAGCCTGGTGCATCTGGCAGGGAGAACAGAACGTGCACTGTGTCTGGCATGGAGTGCACAATACATGAAAGTGAGAACAGGCAAGAGTAGGCTAAGTCAGGGGTCTCTTGGCTTTGAGTGTTGATTCATGGGGCTGACGATGGTGACATGCTGGGATTACGGCATCTTAGTGTCGATTCAGTTGCTTGAACCTGACCAGGTGTGGTCAAGTGTGATTGAATGTGATCTTGCCCCATGCAGGACACCTTGCGCTCCGCACTGGCCCTGGGTGCCGACCGTGCCCTGCATGTGTCCTGCGACACGGAGCTGCAGCCGCTGGCAGTGGCGCGGCTGCTGGCTGCCTTGGCCCGCAAGGAGCAGCCAGGGCTTCTGCTGTTGGGCAAGCAGGCCATTGACGATGATTGCAACCAAACGGTGAGACCGTATGGCTGGATGTGCACACCACCTGGCCTGCCTGGCCTGAATGCTAGCGCCCTGCGCCTGCATGCATCAATGACACCTCACAGCAGACAACCAGCTGTACATTACACTCGTACTTTGGGCCTCGTTCAGCAGCACACACCCGGCCAGCTTCCGCCCACCTGCCTGCCTGCCTTCCTGCTGCTGTGCAGCGCAGGGGCAGATGACCGCTGCCCTGCTGGGCTGGCCCCAAGCTACCTTTGCCTCCAAAGTGCTCATGCAGCAGGTGGCAGCAGGGGCTGGGGCGGCAGAAGGAGGGGGAGGCGGAGCGCCCTGCTCTCACGTGCTGGTGAGCAGGGAGGTGGAGGGCGGGGTGGAGACCCTCCGCTTGCTGCTGCCAGCAGTGGTCACCGCTGACCTGCGACTCAACACGCCCAGGTGAGGGCAGGGTGCCAGGGGGCCCCTGTGGCTGCTGCCAATGTGATGGCGATGATGGCGATGATGGCGATGATGGAGGCAGTGAACATGTTAGGCTACCTTGAGGGAAGGGTGAGTTGCGGGGAAGGGGAGATGGGCAGAGGTGGTGGGGAGGGGAACCTGGAAAGAGATGGGAGGTGAGAGGGAGATAGGGAGGGAGATGGGAGGAGATGGAGGTAAATGACGATCCGGTAAGGTAGAGGAGGTCAAGTTATGAAGATGGAGGTAGGGTGACATGTGACAAGGAGGCTGCAGGCAGTCACTTGGCCCCTTCACCATGAGTTCACAGCTGCGCTGCTGCATTGGTCGTTTTGTCTGATTAGGTTTGTGACGCTGCCAAACACGCTGAAAGCAAAACGCAAACAAATAGAGGGCACCACCCCGGGAGAGCTGGGAGTGGACGTAACGCCCCAGCTCACAACCTTGAGGGTGAGCAACAGGAGCCCTGTGCTAGCCCAACACTTGCTACTGGCAGCACTTCATGAGCATTCACAGTTGGCTGGCACAGCTATGGCCTTGCCACGGGCTCCTGGACTACTGGACTCCTGGACTACTGGACGTCTGATGTTGCCTGTCTGGCTGCAGTATGAGCCGCCAGCCAAACGCAAGGGCGGCACGATCGTCGGCAGTGTCGCGGAGCTGGTGCAGAAGCTGCGAGATGAAGCTAAAGTGTTGTGAAAACTAGGATGGCGTGCTGGTGTGCATTACACGATGACCACACCAGTCCTGTGATGCGATGCATGGGAGGCCAGCGATTCGGGCGCCCCCAACTAACAGAAAACCGACCCTTATTAGTAGGACGGCTGTAACTCTGCACTCAATATCATGCTTAATGGTTCACAATGTAGCCAACCCTGCCAGCTACTTTTGACCCATTCAGAATATATATCCAGAATATGCAGTCAGTAGGCCGTCCACAGCAAAGCATGAAAGGTAGTATCATGCTGTCATCGCTACGACCGCCCGCGTCGCTTAGGCTGCTCTACGCGTGCATGCGCGTCGGCAGCAGCAGTCGGATTGGAAAACGTTTGCGGGAATGTGGCAAGGAGGCAGTTGGTAGGTGCGGTTGGGAGAGGTGGCCACTACAGCCGTGTCTAACTATGTCTCTTGTGTCACCGCTTGCGCTTGGCAGCTGTCTGGGGCAGCTCCAACCCAGCAGGTGTGGTACGCTTGCGAAGCGTGCAGCCAGGAGCCGGCGCTACTGCACCTAGCTCGCTACCTTGAGCCAGAGCAACCTGCCTCTGGGTGGCGATTGCAGCCAGTGCCAGCTGATACATGTGCCTGGATCAGGTGATGCAGCCCTCTTATCCCTCACTAGGGCCTCCATTTGAGCCGGATCAGAAGTACCTACTAGCAGCCACTATCAGCCACTAGCAGCCACCAACTAGATCCGACTCAAACAGTGTTATTGGGCTGTGCGGAGTAAACCCAGTGCACATGGCACATGAGCCCGCCTATCACCTACACTATTGCCTGACCCGAGGGCTATGATGTAGAGTTGGCATGACCTGCATGCACTAATTGAAAGCTGATGACAGCTCAAAGTGGAGGGGGGCACACACTACTGTGCCACAGCAGGCTGCTGCTGCTGCTGCTGGGCCTTGGGTGGCTTGTCTCGCAGCCGCTTGTAGCCCAGGCCAGGGTACTCCTTGCCCTTGGCTGGCAGAGCTCCCTGCTCTGGCCAGTAGCACAGCTCCAGCGGGCGCCACCTGCTCTCCCCAATGCGCTGCATGTTCAATGTTGCATTGCAGTCCCTGTCCAGCCACCTGCCTGGTTGTGGTGCTGACCTGGACTTGGCAGCCTTGCCCTTGCCCTTGTTGGGCTCAGCTGCCTTTGGCTCAGCCTTGGTGCGCTTGCTGCGCTTGGCTGGCAGGGGAGTGCTGGGCCCTGGCTCTGATGCTATTGCCGGTGTGGCTGCCTGGCTGCTGCATGGGGCCTGTGGGGGCTTGCGGGGGGCCACTACTGGGCACCACATCAGGCCCCGCACTGGCTGGCCACGCTCCTGGCTCCAGGCTGGGCGCACCAGGCGCTGTTCCACCTGTCCTGCTGGGGGCTTCCAACATGCAAGCCTGGTGGCACTGAGTGTGTTCAGCTCCACCTCACAGGGCTGCTTGCCATTCACTGCTGAGCTGACACGGCTGGTGCGGTGCTCATCCACAAGCACCACCCTACCCCCATCCTGGTCTTTGCCCCTGGGCCTGCACACCACCTTGCGGCAGGCACGCAACACCGCGTCAGCACCCCAGCCTCCCCTGGTGCCAATGGTAGCAGCGCCAAAGAAGACCACCAGCTGCTTGGCACACTCATGTCGCTTCATGGACAACCCCGCCATGTCCTCCTCCAACTGCAGCCATGCACACAAGGCACACACATGGTGGCTGACATGGTGGCACCAGGTTAGGCATGGCATAGTCAACCACTCTTTCACTTCATGCCTAACCCACCACCTCTTAATACATAACCCTCCCTCCCTCACACCTACCCACCCACCCACCCACCCACCCTCACCTTGTTGAAGAACTGCTCCAGCGCCCGGTCCTGGGCTCCGTACAGCCTCAGCCGCTGCCGTGCCCACTTGGGGTCCAGGTACACCTCCCACACCGCATCCCAGGTGGCCAGGGTGACGGTGATGTGCTTCAGGTTGGCCTCCAGGGAGGTGCCGGCTGAGCTTGCTGCTGCCAGGTGCTGGAGGTGGGGCTTGATCGGTGCTAGCCACCGCTTTGTGTCACGCCGGGCATTGTTCAGGCCGCTGGCATGCTTCACCTGGCCCTTGGTCAGCTTCCACTGGCGCAGCTGGTCTGCCTTGAGCTGGCCTGTTGCTGGATCCCACACCCCTGAGGCTGCGCTGACTGCCTGGGTGACGCCGGGTCGATGCCCACCCCAATCTGTGTGTCTGTGTCAAACACAAACTCACGCATCTCAGCTATGCCCCTGCCTATGTGGGGGAGCCCCACTGCATTGGCCGCTGCTGCTGCTGCACTTGGGCGGCTGCTGCTGCTGCTGGCAGCTGGAGGTGGGGCTGGAGGAGGGGGAAGGGGGCGCGTGTATTGCACGCACACGCTGACACCATCTGTGTCCACCAACCTCTCGAAATGAAACTCCATGTTGCGAAGCTTGTTTGTGTTGAACCACCTGGCCCAGTGATGGCTTAGTGCTGGCTCTGAGGTGAATGTTGCCCGGGGTTCCTTGGTCAGGCCCAGCTGCTTGCACACCCCATGCAGCCCTTGCTGTCCACCTTAATGAAGTGCACCCCCACCCTGGCCATGGGGGTGAGGGTGAAGGGGGGTGGGCAGGTCAGGGTCCGGGGACCAACCCCACGCCTCTTGCCGCGCTTTGGCCGCCCTGGTGCGGGTGGGGTGTGGGGCTGCTACCACCGCTCTAGCCACCGGCACACATGCACTGCATGGCGCATGCGGCAGGGCAGGGTCAGGGTGTCCTGCAGGGAGCCTTCCTTCTTCATGCCCAGTAGGTGCTTGTTGGCCTTCTCTATCAGGTCCGCCACATGGCCCTTGTCCAGGGTGGCGGCCTTCAGCTCCGAGCGAACACGCCATCCTGATGAACAGTTGCGCCTCCTCCCCGCTCCAGCCTAGCTGGGCCCTGGCTGCCTTGGCGTACAGCTTGACAATGCGCTCTGCAGGTCAGGTCAGGTCAGGTCAGGTCAGGTCAGGTCAGGTCAGGTCAGGTCAGGTCAGGTCAGGTCAGGTCAGGTCAGGTCAGGTCAGGTCAGGTCAGGTCAGGTCAGGTCAGGTCAGGTCAGGTCAGGTCAGGTCAGGTCAGGTCAGGTCAGGTCAGGTCAGGTCAGGTCAGGTCAGGTCAGGTCAGGTCAGGTCAGGTCAGGTCAGGTCAGGTCAGGTCAGGTCAGGTCAGGTCAGGTCAGGTCAGGTCAGGTCAGGTCAGGTCAGGTCAGGTCAGGTCAGGTCAGGTCAGGTCAGGTCAGGTCAGGTCAGGTCAGGTCAGGTCAGGTCAGGTCAGGTCAGGTCAGGTCAGGTCAGGTCAGGTCAGGCCAGGCCAGGCCAGGCCAGGCCAGGCCAGGCCAGGCCAGGCCAGGCCAGGCCAGGCCAGGCCAGGCCAGGCCAGGCCAGGCCAGGCCAGGCCAGGCCAGGCCAGGTCAGGTCAGGTCAGGTCAGGTCAGGTCAGGTCAGGTCAGGTCAGGTCAGGTCAGGTCAGGTCAGGTCAGGTCAGGTCAGGTCAGGTCAGGTCTGGTCAGGTATATTGCAGCCTAGGATCACCCTTAAACCCATTCAAACGCCTCACCCACCCAATGCTTGAACCATGCAGCTGGGATAACTCCTAAACCCAGGGCCAGCGCCTCACCCACCTCTCGAGCCACCTGAACTTCACAGCCTTGGTGCCTAGGACCCTGTCAGGGCTTGAAGTAGACTCCTCCTAAGCGCTGAGGGCTACAACTGGCCTGGCAGCTACTGCCTGACTAGGCACCTGTTTGGCTCATACCAGTTAGGCTTGTACTTGCAGGCAGCCTTGGGGTAGCAGAGCAGCACCTCCCGGCCTGACGCTGCAAGCATGGCTGAGGCACCTTGACCCGAGAATGCACAGCCTGAGTCAAAGCATGTGGTCATACACCTGCCTGAAGTCAATGAATGCAGCAAAGAGCTTGTGTCCCTTGGCTTCAGGGTTGGCCTTCTGTGCACGGACATGTACATGGGTTGCAGAGTGCTGCGGCTTGGGAAGGCATTTTGTACCGTCCACCAGGCAGTCAGCACACAGCATAGCATACTGGCGTACACAGCATATCAGCATGTTGAGGTGACTTCAGAGCAGAGGCGTCAGACTGAGCTTGAACTGCAGGGGCATAGCTTGAGCTTGAGCTGCAAGAAGTCGGCCACAGCATGTCCACAGCTGGCACGAAGTCTAGGCGTGGCCGCTGTAAAGGCGCTGATTATTTAGGTGGATTGTATGTTTTTAGGCACAGGTCCAGGTCCAGGTCTAGTCACCATCATCACTTGCCTGGGTTGGAGTAGTGTTGTTGCATGGCCACCGCCAGCTGCATGGAGTGTGCGTCGATGGTGTTGGCGTCACCCGCCAGGTTGATGCTGCCCAGCTCCTGCAGCTTGGCCACAAGCGCCTGGTTGCTGGGGTCCTCAAAGGCTGGCATGAGCATGGGGTGGCGGTTGCGCACAAGGCGCCGCTGCAACTGGTTGTAGCATGTCTTGAAGTTTGGGTTAGCGAAGAACTTGCAGAAGTCTTTCAGCTGCCTGAGCATCAGGGGGTCCTCGCAATTAAGGGGCAAGGGAGGGCCAGTGGGTGCTGCGGGTGCAATGGCTGCCAGGCGGGCGCTGCAGCGCCTTTGGGGGGGTTGCGTGACTGGCTCAGGTTCAGACTCTGACTCCGAGTCAGACTGTGGGTCTGGCTCTGAGCCACAGTCTGACTCGGAGTCAGAGTCATTGTCACACTCCATGCTGGCAGGCTGCGCAGGGGCAGGCCGGGCAGGGGCCCGTGGGGGGAGTGGGGGTAGGGAGGGAGCATCAGGGGGTTGGGGAGGCTGCACGGTTGGAGGCTGATGGGCGCTGGCATATCCCGGGGTAGGGTAGCCCACCAGGCAGGTGAGAAAAATGCGCAGCACAAACAGCGACGCAATCACGCGGAGCTGGGAGTGGGTTTCAGCCCGCAGCCGGAGGTGCTCCCGCAGCTTGCGCCTCGTCTTCTTGCAGCCGCGCAGCACTGCGCCCTCGGGGACCTTGACGACCTGCAAGCCAAGCGAGGTTGCCATTTTGACAGGCCAAGACATTAGGCGGGGTCAACACAAACAGTGCGGGGACACATAAGGCGGGGGCGGACCCACACCTGACGTCGACGCGTGGTCCAGCCATCCCGACGATCCTGTCGTTGCTTGCCTTGGGCGGAACGAGACGCTGCGATGGAACCAACAGAAGCGACGGGTTATCACACAGCGCGTAACTCACGTAGCCCACAATCGGCTGGTTCAAGTTGGCTGGGGTTCAGGTCGGCTGGGGACACGAACCTTTATGTTTCTTGTCGCTAACCTTCCGCTTCTTCTTAGCCATCACGCGATGCGCAGTGCGACGGGCGGTGGCCTTTTCTTGCAACTTGGGTTTCCCGTGAAAAATGCACGGTTGTGTGAAAATACACTTGGTCGAAGTGCATTATAGTGACTAAGACCGTTGTGCTCATGCAGCCCGCTAGCCCTATGCATTCAGCCCATGGTATCCTAGCACATGCCTCTTCCTGCTTTATCTGTGCGGGTGACATCAACCCCAGGTGCCTGATGGCCCATGACTGATGGCCCATGACTGACATGTCTGATAACCCGTGACCTGCCACCCACCTTGGGTTTGTCACCCACCCATATCCTCCACGACCACAGGGCCTCCATTTGAGCCGGATCAGAAGTACCTACTAGCAGCCACTAGCAGCCACTAGCAGCCACTAACTGGATCCGACTCAAACAGTGTTATTGGGCTGTGCGGAGTAAACCCAGTGCACATGGCACATGAGCCCGCCTACCACCTACACTATTGCCTGACCCGAGGGCTATGATGTAGAGTTGGCATGACAAAACATGCACTAATTGAAAGCTGATGACAGCTCAAAGTGGAGGGGGGCACACACTACTGTGCCACAGCAGGCTGCTGCTGCTGCTGCTGGGCCTTTGGGGGCTTGTCTCGCAGCCGCTTGTAGCCCAGGCCAGGGTACTCCTTGCCCTTGGCTGGCAGAGCTCCCTGCTCTGGCCAGTAGCACAGCTCCAGCGGGCGCCACCTGCTCTCCCCAATGCGCTGCATGTTCAATGCTGCGTTGCAGTCCCTGTCCAACCACCTGCCTGGCTGTGGTGCTGGCTTGGCTTTGGCAGCCTTGCCCTGGGCCTTGTTGGGCTCAGCTGCCGGCTCAGCCTTGGTGCGCTTGCTGCGCTTGGCTGGCTGGGGTGTGCTGGGCCCTGGCTCTGAGGCTGCTGCCTGTATGGCTGCCTGGCTGCTGCGTGGGCCTGTGGGGGCTTGCGGGGGGCCACTACCGGGCACCACATCATGCCCCGCACTGGCTGGCCACGCTCCTGGCTCCAGGCTGCCTCTGGGTGAGCAGAGCAGCCTGCCTCTGGGTGGCGAATGCAGCTAGTGCCAGCTGTAGCACGGGCGGTGGCCTTTTCTAGCAACTTGGGTTTCCCGTGAAAAATGCACGGTTGTGTTAAAGTACACTTCGAAGTGCATTATAGTGACTAAGACCAGTCTGGGAAAACATGGTGATGCAGTCGGCCCCTCAGGTGATGCAGTCGGCTCCTAAGGCGACTCAACAAGGGGTGCAAGCATCTGCCCCCCTGGTGCTTTGCCGCAGGAGCTCTGACCCTGGGCTGGGAGGGAGGGGCTGGGAGGGTGTGGGCTGGGAGGAGTGGGCTGGGAGGGAGGGGCTGGGAGGGGGGATGTTGGAGGGGGGTGGGCTTGGGGAGGGGACGAGGGGGAAGGGTTGGGAGGGGGTGGGCAGGCTCAATGAGGTGGGCTCCTGCAATGATGGGTGGAGGGAGGGCGGGCATGGTGGGTCGCTGCATGCCGTGGCCTTGAACCCGCGTGGTGATGATGATGATGTGGCTTACACCGCTTAAGCCGTCAGCCGTTAGGCTGCTAGGCCGCCCTCCCCCTCAAGGGGCCCCCCCCGCTGCATGCCGTGGCCTTGAACCCGCATGGTGAACATGACGTAGCTTTGAAGTTGTCAAACTGGTAGAGGCATGGGCTGTTTAACGTGCGAGTTGTTTTAGTAAACTCGCCAATGGGTCAAGAACAAACATAGTGTGGCCATTTTCCTGTGGGTGCAGCGGGTGCAACACAGTGGAGGACATAGTGGAGGAGGGGGGGGGGGGGGTGTAACCCGGTGCTACCTTCGTGCGCGCCGACCCAACTGATGTATTCGGCGAGAAGCGAAGATAGATTATGTTTCATTGACCCCGTGTAGGCGCCCTGCACGCCCGGCAGGCATCGCGTTGGGTGTTATCCGGACATTTCACTTGTGCACAACCAGCTCACTGCGCCAGGTAGATGGGGTCACAGGGATGTGGCTCACCGTGTCAAGGAGACCGTCTCGCCGCTGTGATTTGTTCGCGGGCACATGAGGCAGCCCGCGAGCAAAGACTGCAATGGCTTGCGCTGATGGTCAAATAACGCGCACTAGTTCGCAGCTGCCAATGTGACAAACGCTATCGAAAACGATGCAGTATTGAGAGAGTACTTGCATGAAGATTACCAACCCCATGTTGGGGCCTCCCGACCTAGGGAGCGGTTTCTTGATTCCTGAGTTCACCTTTGATGGTGTGGCATGCACCTTGATATTTTGTCCCAAGTATGTCCTTGATGCGGACGCGTCAAACAATCATAGACGTGCGCGGGGCTGTAGGCCAGCGCGTACGCTTGCCGCTGCCAGGGTTCGGACATCGCCGCTGCCAGGCTAGTGCCTTGCTTCGCAGTTCTGCAGTGGCGATGAGGGCCCACTATCCAATCCCATCAAGCTTGCTGTGCGTGCAGGCGAACATGGCGCTCGCCCCAGGCGGCCTGCAGAGTCATGCCAGCACCAGCACAAGCCCACCCCAGCAGTGAGTGAAGAGCAAGGCAGCAGCAGCAGGGTTGACAATCGCATCCCAAAGCAGGGTGCCAGCTGCAGGTGACAGAGCTGTCGTGCACGACACGCCACCAGCCTGCCAGCACTCAAAGCCATCCATTGCGCTCAGTTCTGCAGCTCTGCCTGTTGCAGTATCGTGATCTGTGGGGGGGGCGTGATAGGTGCCGCCTGCGCCTTCTACTTGGCGGAGATGGGGCTGGCCAGCCGGGTGACGCTGGTGGAGCGAGAGGGGGTGGCCTGCGCCGCTTCAGGTAGGCTGCTGCCAGCCATGACTAGCACCTGGGTCATGCTGCGCAGCATGAAGTCCATCACCGACTCCACAAGAGCATCTTGTGGAAAGGTTAGGAAGTATTTCCTCATAGCCCAGGTGGAGACAGCGGCTGGAAATACGCACGCATCGCTTTACAGCTTAATATCATCTGCGTTCGCCATCTTCTGCTACTCCGTGCGAGCACATCGCTGTTGCCCAGCGCCCGCTCCGGCATCACATCCTTTGTGTCTGCGGCAGGGAAGGCTGGCGGATTCCTGGCGCTCGATTGGAATGACAGTGGGCCGAGCCGAGAGCTGTCGCGCACAAGCTACGCGTTGCACGCCGAACTTGCAGACATATTTGGCGCTGAGCGCATCGGGTACCGGGCGGTTAACACGCTGTCGGTAGGACAACCCGGCACCGCTCATGCCCCGACATCCCATTCACTTCTTCCCACCACAGTGCAATGACATTGTCAGATGCAACTGCCATCCTTTGTCAGGCATGATGCATGCGTAGCAAGGCATGGTGCATGGAGTGTCATAGCACGAAGTGTCACAAGCATGGAGTGCATGAGTGCAGGTGGCTGCTGTAGAAAGAGGGCTGGGAAGCGGCATGGCCTCGCCCCCTGGCCGCAAGCTGCTTCCCCATTGGGTGGATGGCCCTGTGGTGGCAGCAGCCGGCATGGGCAGCAAGAAGACAACGGCACAGGTCAGGGCAGTGCACCTGCATGTGCACCCACCCACCCACCCACCGACCCACCCACCCACCCACCGACCCACTCACCTGCTTGCCCACCCATGTGCATGCCCAGCCACCTTCCCCCGGACCTGCTTGTTTGCCGGCCCACCTGCTCTGCCTGCACGGTAGGCCCCTAACACCACTCTGCTGCAGCCCCTGCCTCTGCTGCAACCCCTCTTGTAGTGTGACCCCAGCTCTCACCCTATCTCTACGCCCTGGTGCCTGAGGGTCCTAAGGCCCTAACCCGGACTCAATACAACCCCACGCTCTGAACCCTACCAGCTCCCCTTATGCCTGAAAACAACCCTGAGGCCTCAACCTTGACTCAACCCAACCTCTCCTTTAAAACTGGCCTCAGCTCTAGGAGTGACTCACAGGGGTGGGGTGGTCGTGGCTGCAGGTGCATCCCGCCCTGCTGACCCACGCCCTGGTTGACAGCGCCGTGGAGCGAGGGGCGAAGCTGATGACTGCCACTGTGACAGGCCTGCAGCTCGGCCCCACTGACAATGCGGTCACAGGTGTGACCTATGAAGAAGTCAGGGGTAGGGTGCTAGAGACCAGCTGGCAGAGAGCTGGTAAAGAGAAAGCGGCCAAGCCAGGTGATCAGTTGAGGGGGCTGAATGTGCCTGTGGCCTGTATGCCTGCATGTGTGCCTGCCTGTGTGACGAGCATAGAAACAACCTTACCCCACCCTACGCCACCCAGCAAACCCTGACCTCACCTGGGTGGACCCACGTCCACCTGGCCTGTGCACCTCAACCCAGCCGCACCCCTGCCTGACCTCACTCCTCACTGCCATAATATCAAATCCACAGCCCTTTGCATCCTTTGCATTCACCCCTCTGTGGCTGGCAAGGGCTGCCCAGCACAGACCAGACCCTAACCCCAGGCATCTGTCAGGCCTGCTAGAGTCTGGGGCGGTAGACTGAAGCTTTGGGTACCCCATCCTCCTTACAAACTTGCTCATATCCAGCCTCTGAACCCGCCTGAGCCCCTCCCTCTCCGTTGTTGCCACTGCTGCTGGGTCCTGGCAGCGACCTCCTCCTGTAGGTAGCTGGTGTGGCTCCCTCCTCACCCTGCTGCCGCCCCTGCCCGCTGGCCTGCAGGCGTGCACGTCACTTCCAGCAGCGCTGCAGGGGGGGTGGCGCAGCAGGTGCTGGCTGCAGATGCTGTGCTGCTGGCCATGGGGCCATGGACGGATGTGGCCGCTGCCCGCTGGGGCCTGCCACTGCCCCGCATCACTGGCACCAAGTACCACTCAGTGGTGCTGCAGCCTGACCCCCTGCAGCCACAAGCCACTGCTGACTGCCTGTTCACACAGTTTGAGTACAAGTCAGGTGGGCAGGGCAGGGCAGGGCAGGGCAGGGCAGGGCAGGGCAGGGCAGGGCAGGGCAGGGCAGGGCAGGGCAGGGCAGGGCAGGGCAGGGCAGGGCAGGGCAGGGCAGGGCAGGGCAGGGCAGGGCAGGGCAGGGCAGGGCAGGGCAGGGCAGGGCAGGGCAGGGCAGGGCAGGGCAGGGCAGGGCAGGGCAGGGCAGGGCAGGGCAGGGCAGGGCAGGGCAGGGCAGGGCAGGGCAGGGCAGGGCAGGGCAGGGCAGGGCAGGGCAGGGCAGGGCAGGGCAGGGCAGGGCAGGGCAGGGCAGGGCAGGGCAGGGCAGGGCAGGGCAGGGCAGGGCAGGGCAGGGCAGGGCAGGGCAGGGCAGGCAGGGGGCTGTGTGGGGAGGAGGAATGGTTATGCGTTTCAGTCTTGAATTGTGCAACCGCCAGGCACTGGTGGCAGTAGTGGGGCTTATTGACAAAGGGATTGTTGCCAAATAGGCCATGGGCTCAGTACTGGGAATAGAGGGACACACTTTGCCGGCAGGCAGGGTGGGTGAGGGGCCACGGCAATGTTGTGTGCCAGCTCAAGGTGTGCTGCTGCGTGTCGCATGCTGCTGCTTCTTAGACCCCCTGCCCCTGCCCTGCTTGCCTCGTATCCTTGTCATGGCGGTGGCTGCTGCTGCTGCTGCACGTGCTGGTGGTGGCAGGGCGTGAGGCAGAGCCAGAGGTGTACCCCAGGCCTGACGGCACGGTGTACGTGTGCGGGGAGCCCCAGGGCCTGCCCCTGCCCGACACAGCAGCACAGGCAAGCTACAAGTCATAGGGCAGGGTAGGGGATGGGGGGTGGCGGCAGCAACAGAGGCAGAGGCAGTAGGAGGAGCAGAATGAGGTCATTGAGTGAGGAGCTTGGGTAGGAGCAAGGGTATGTGCCAAGCTGCCAGTTTGGTGAAGCTGTTGCCGCTGTGCAGCAAGAGCAGCAGCAGCAGGTAACAAGAGGAGGAGGATAAGGATAGGTGAGGGAAGGTGTACTTCCAAGTCGCTGCACCTGGCCTGACCTGACCTGACCTGACCTGACCTGACCTGACCTGGCCTGGCCTGGCCTGACCTGACCTGACCTGACCTGACCTGACCTGACCTGGCCTGGCCTGGCCTGGCCTGGCCTGACCTGACCTGACCTGACCTGACCTGACCTGACCTGACCTGACCTGACCTGACCTGACCTGACCTGATCTGGCCTGGCCTGGCCTGGCCTGACCTGACCTGACCTGACCTGACCTGACCTGACCTGACCTGACCTGACCTGACCTGACCTGACCTGACCTGACCTGACCTGACCTGACCTGGCCTGGCCTGGCCTGGCCTGGCCTGGCCTGGCCTGGCCTGGCCTGGCCTGACCTGACCTGACCTGACCTGACCTGACCTGACCTGACCTGACCTGACCTGACCTGACCTGACCTGACCTGGCCTGGCCTGGCCTGGCCTGACCTGACCTGACCTGACCTGACCTGACCTGACCTGACCTGACCTGACCTGACCTGACCTGACCTGACCTGACCTGACCTGACCTGACCTGACCTGACCTGACCTGACCTGACCTGACCTGGCCTGGCCTGGCCTGGCCTGGCCTGGCCTGGCCTGGCCTGGCCTGGCCTGGCCTGGCCTGGCCTGACCTGACCTGACCTGGCCTGGCCTGGCCTGGCCTGGCCTGGCCTGACCTGACCTGGCCTGGCCTGGCCTGGCCTGGCCTGACCTGACCTGACCTGACCTGACCTGACCTGACCTGACCTGACCTGACCTGACCTGACCTGACCTGACCTGACCTGACCTGGCCTGGCCTGGCCTGGCCTGGCCTGGCCTGGCCTGGCCTGACCTGACCTGACCTGACCTGACCTGACCTGACCTGACCTGACCTGACCTGACCTGACCTGACCTGACCTGACCTGACCTGACCTGACCTGACCTGACCTGACCTGACCTGACCTGACCTGACCTGGCCTGGCCTGGCCTGACCTGACCTGACCTGACCTGACCTGACCTGACCTGACCTGACCTGACCTGACCTGACCTGACCTGACCTGGCCTGACCTGACCTGACCTGACCTGACCTGGCCTGGCCTGACCTGGCCTGGCCTGACCTGACCTGACCTGACCTGACCTGACCTGGCCTGGCCTGACCTGACCTGACCTGACCTGGCCTGGCCTGACCTGACCTGACCTGACCTGGCCTGGCCTGACCTGACCTGACCTGACCTGGCCTGACCTGACCTGACCTGACCTGACCTGACCTGACCTGACCTGACCTGACCTGGCCTGACCTGACCTGACCTGACCTGACCTGCAGGTGACAGTTGAGGAGGGGCTAGCGGCCAATGTGCTGCAGGCGGCCCACTGCCTGTCAAGCCTGCTGCGAGGTGAGCAGCGATGGCACCCTCTTACCCAGCTGGCTTGACTGCTTTAGGGGTGAGGGGGTTCAGGCCTTGGAGGTCACAGTGCAGCACCCCTGCTGACTTCCTGCATACCTAGGCATGTGCTGGGGCCAGGAGGGGAGGTGTTGGCTGCATGCACAGGTGCTCATGTGGCTGCCAAGCAAGCGTGCTACCTGCCCAACGCCCCAGATGGCATTCCAGTCATTGGGTGTGTGCCAGACCATCCTGGAGTGTTTGTGGTGAGTGGGATTGGATGACACTGGCATCGCTGTATGTGCTGACCTGCAGCAAGTTGCAGCAAGTGTAGCAGCAGGCACCCAAGATTCAGAAAGGCCTCTGTCATAGGTTTGCCAAGTCCTGTTTTCTTCCTCTAGCTTTCGTCCAAGCGCACCCTGGCCCCCATGTGTGACCACCTGAGCCCGCCACTCTCTGTTAGGTGCCTCCAGGTTTGTGACAGCCTGGGCTGTGCCGGAGCGGAGGCTTGAACCCAGGGTCGGTGCTTCACGCTGCCTACCCGCAGGCCACCGGGCACACTTGCTGGGGCATCCTCAACGCCCCTGCCACTGGGAAGGCCTGCGCGGAACTGATCGCGCACGGCCAAGCCAAGACAGTTGACCTCACGCGCTTCCAGCCGAACCGATTCATGGAAGGCGCGAGGCCGATGGTGAAGAAATCAGCCAGAGCCTGATGCTACATGCCATTTCCTGAGTTCTGCTTCACCATCCCGCCGTCAAGAGCTATTAATGCCAGAACACTCCCATCCTCGAACCTACATGAACTCACGAAATCTAGGAAGTAGGATCGTTGCAAACCTGTGCGTGAGCCTGGAAGGCGCTGGGCTCTACTAGTGAGGGCTGGGCCTTGTGTCCCGTGTCTGTTGCGCCGTACGCGGCCTCCTACGCGGCTCCGATGCAGCGCCGCGTGGCCACCGGCTGTCACGTTTTGTTTTGCGTCCGCCAGTCGAGGTGCCAAGGTGCAAGGTGGACAGGGCACAGGCCTGAGGCTGTGAGCCCGCCGAGTGGCCTAGCGGCGCATCACCTGCCACGAACCCTGGCTAAGCAGCTGTCCCTGCGGCCCTAGCACTTGAGCCTCCACCTTATCGCCGGCCTGCATGGCGGACACCCCCTCTGGCGTGCCTGCACAGGTGACGTTGGTTAGGCAGGCAGGTGCCCAGGTGGTTAGGTAAATATGAGGAGTCCGGTGGCTGAAGGCGTCATGTGACGGGTTAGCAAGGACGAAGGGGAAGGTGAGGAACGGGCTGAAGTGCTGTGGGGAACGCAACTCGGCTTGGCTTACTTCGCAAGCCATGGCTGAAGTCCGGATGGCGAGCAGCCGTATGCTCCACCCTTTGCTGCATTGTGTTTGGCTGACCAGCTGTCACCACCCCCTGTCCTATTGACAGGCTGCCTGGTCCTAGCTCTGCTATCACCAACAGTGAGTTGGGATTAAACACAGCCCATCGCGGGTTTGAAGTGATGGAAAAACACTCCAAGGTGGACCAGGGCCAGCCAGGACGAAGGTCTGGCAGACACACTGGGCCAGTGTCCCTGGCAAATGCCAGCAGTGCAACGCCGAGTGGACAACGACTGCATGCTGGTCACGAGCAACAACAGCAAGAGGTGGGCCACCTCCCACGGCAGCCTTGGCATGTGGCCTGACACACCTCGGCTGTCACCCCAGATCACACACCTTTGGAATGCTACCCATCGAGACAACAGCTAACGAGGGTAAGGGTTAGGCTTAGGCCCTAACCCTAACCCTGACTCAACCCGCTGAGCAAACAGGCGATGAGGAGGAGGGGTCGTCCAGCTTGTAGCCACGCATGGCGACCCACCCGTGAGGAGCAGGTCTCCCGGCATGCAGGGGAAGCGGTCCCGCACATAGCCCAGCAGGTCGGCCACTTTGAAGATCATGTGGCGCGTGCTGCTGCGTTGGCGGGTCACGCCATTGACTGACAGGTGCAGCTCCAGGTCCTGCGGGTCCAGGCCTGGACGTGGCACAGCTTGGCATGGCTGGTGTCAGGGCTCAGGGCGGGGCGGGGCGAGGGGCAGAGCCAGCAAGAGGCAGCTGGGGCTGTAAGGTAGCAAGGTGAAAAGCAGTCCTGGCCTATCTGCCTGATACTGGCTGTTGCTGGCTGCGGTCCGTGTCACACATGTGTGACATCACACAAAGTGTGTGCAGGGTCGGGACCAGGCCTAGGGCCAGGGTGTGTGGGTGTGGCCGTCTGGCCACTTGCCTTGCAGGCTGAAGGGGGTGCCCAGGGGGGTGGAGCAGGGGAAGCTCTTGGCCAGGGTCCAAGGCCACCGCTGCTGCTTCAGCTTCGCCTGCAGCCACCCAGTGCCCACACTTGAGCAGCCACCACAACCTCCTAGTCATGGACTGTGATACCAACCTGGCTGCTTGCCTTCCTTGGCCTCAGCATGGTGAGGTCAGGGCAGGTGGAGTGAGGCTGAGGGTTGCAGGTCAGGGCAGGCAGGCGGCTGCCCCACATGGACTTATGCCAGCAAGGCATGTGGCTTTTCTTCCTGCAGTAGCTGTCTCACTTCCATGCGTGTCTGCCTGCCAAGCCAGCACACAAAAGCTGGGGCGTTCTTGGGCATGCCCGCTGCATGCATGCCTGGCCAGGCAAGCGGGCCCAAGGGTGGGGGCAGGCACAGGGAGATTATGCCCTGCTGGCAGCAAGTCCAGCTTTACAAGGCATGCGCCTGACCTCACCCCACTGTGGCTGTGCGTCCTGCACCCCCACCTGCCCCCACCCTTTCCCACCCACACCTCCTCCCAACCCCACCCTTTCCCAACCCCACACATTCCCAATCCCAACACATTCCCAATCCCAACACATTCCCAACCCCACACACTCCTCCCAACTCCCAACCCCAGCTCATTCTCCCACACCTACACCCACACCCCACCTGCACATCCCGGGCAGTTAGGTCCAGGGCCACACAGCCACGCACTGGCTGGAGGTCGGGCCCCAGCTCCAGCGCCAGCTCCACCTCATGGTGCACGTCAGAGGACCACGGAGGCAGCACCAGGGGCTGACCGCTAGCCAGGGCGCTGCTGCCGGCCTTCAGGAAAATCATAGGCTCACCGTCTGCGGCGAGACGCTGCGCCAGGTCATGTAGGCCAGCCAGGCAGTGGCAGCGAGTGGCGGGACGCCCAGCACCCCCTCAGGTGTGCAGCTCACCTGCGCTGGCCTGCTGCCCAGACCCACACAACCACAGCCTGGTTCATGAACAGGTTGGCTGCCTAGGGGCATGCCTAGAGGCCGGTTGTGTAACTGTTGCCAATGTAAGTCGCCAATGTAACTGCTGCCAAAGTAACTGGCGAGAGTGAGAGTCGTGAGAGTGCTACTTCAAGGTAGGAGTGCCAAGAGTAGGGGGGGAGGGGCAGGGCCAGATGAAGATGACCGCCCCACATGTGACCTGCTAGGTGCCTTGTCCCAGTTCTGCCAAGGATGTCATGCGCATTGTGTGCCTCGTGTGCCATGCACTTGGAGGAGGAGGTAGCCAGCGTGTCCCAGCAGCAGTGGGGGACCCGCAAGCAGGTGGTGGTGTTCTTTGGCAACGCAAGCATTGGCACCCGGGGTGGGTGGGGGGCCAAGGCCGTGCTGCAGGCCTGCCGCAAGGTGGTGGGAGAGGCCCAACAGCAGCAAGCCAAGAGACAGGGTGCCAGGCAACGTGGTGACAGTGGATGAGTTCCGCACCGCAGGGTCAGGTCAATCATGAAAAGCCCCCAGCTTGTTGAGGAGGAGCTGGACCGCAGCAAGCCCACCAGGCTTGAAGGCTGGAAGACCCAGCCAGGTCAGGTGCAGAACCGCTTGTTGCGGTCAGCCTGGAGCAAGCGGTTTGAGGCGCCAGTGCGGGGGCTCATGTGGTGCCCTTGGCTAGCCCGGGCCGCCCCTGGGGACCTTGGCAAATGGGTGGACAGGGATTGCAACGCAGCCCTCAACCTCCAGCGGGCAGGGGAGAGCAAGTGGCGCCTACTGGAGCTGTGCAGGTGGAAAACCCGAGCAAGCCTTCCTGCTAAGGGCAAGGAGTACCCAGCATTGGGCTTCAAGAAGTTGCAAGACCGAGCCCCCAAGGCCCAAGCCCAGCAGCCTGTAGCACAGTAGCATGTGTGCACTAGGCAATGCTTAAGCTGTTGCTTACATCAGAGCATGTGTTTTTATGCCAACATCGACCGCCCGACCCTCACAAGGGGATGGGGGTAGGAAATTAGGTATTGGTACTGGATGCTTGTCCCATACAAACAGTTCGGACTACGGATAACACAGCCCCTATCCGTTAGTAGGGGAATTATGTGCTGCGCCAGGTCATGACAGGCCCAATTTAACAAAGCACGTCTACCATGATAGCCAAGATGGAACAGGGATTGCTGGGAACACCAGGTTCAGAGGCTTGGAAGGCATGCCACACCTGTGGAGCCTGTTGATCCCAGCTCCTTAATGTGCTCCGCGTAGTTCCTGCCCACGCACCAAATGTTGGAAGGGGCAATAGGGTGGGCAGCTGTTGCATGATTCCGCAATAGGGACGCTGCTGCTGCTGTGGGAATGCGCATCTTTCGAAACGCTGTCAGCCCTGCACTGTTCGCAACTTGCTGGGCTGGGCTGCGCTCGTTAAGGTGGTTAGGCGGGTGTATTGCTACACCCAGGCGACAGGCGAGCGAGGTTAGACAGTGAGTTAGCGAGGTATTTGGTGGTTTGTAACCCAGAAATCGACGCGACGCTAGAGACAGGGTCGTACACGGAATCATGTCCCGCAAGCCCACAAGCCCATCCACAAGCATCTTTAGAATCCTTATAGCGACCTCGGCATGCTACGCAGTGTTCCTGATGTACAGCGCTCTGAGACCACGGTCCCGGGGGACCACCGTCAAACACAGGTACATGGATGGCACATGGATGCTAACCTGCCTGGGTACATGTCGATGCCCTGGGTCCTCAAATACGCCGCTGCCACTGCAGACCATCCTACCACAAGACAGTGCACCACAGCGCATACAAAGCCCTGCTCCCGGAGCTGCTGGCGCAGCCCGCGCCGCACTACCTGCTGTTCACCTCCGGCACACTTGCGGACGGGACGCCCTGGTGTCCTGACTGTGCTGTCAGCATTCCCATCGTAAGGTAAGGCACCACTGGGCTGCAGGCCTGCCTCACACACCTGTGACCTACTGACAGCTATGCATTCAGCCCTCTTGTCCCTCACTAGGGCCTCCATTTGAGCCGGATCAGAAGTACCTACTAGCAGCCACTAGCAGCCACTAGCAGCCACTAACTGGATCCGGCTCAAACAGTGTTATTGGGCTGTGTGGAGTAAACCCAGTGCACATGGCACATGAGCCTGCCTACCACCTACACTATTGCCTGACCCGAGGGCGATGATGTAGAGTTGGCATGACAAAACATGCACTAATTGAAAGCTGATGACAGCTCAAAGTGGAGGGGGGCACACACTACTGTGCCACAGCAGGCTGCTGCTGCTGCTGGGCCTTGGGTGGCTTGTCTCGCAGCCGCTTGTACCCATGCTCAGGGTACTCCTTGCCCTTGGCTGGCAGAGCTCCCTGCTCTGGCCAGTAGCACAACTCCAGCGGGCGCCACCTGCTCTCCCCAATGCGCGGCATGTTCAGCGCTGCATTGCAGTCCCTGTCCAGCCACCTGCCTGGCTGTGGGGCTGGTTTGGCTTTGGCAGCCTTGCCCTGCTCAGCCTTTGTGCGCTTGCTGCGCTTGGCTGGCGGGGGAGTGCTAGGCCCTGGCTCTGAGGCTGCTGGCTGTGTGGCTGCCTGGCTGCTGCGTGGGGCCTGTGGGGGCTTGCGTGGTGCCACTACCGGGCACCACATCAGGCCCCGCACTGGCTGGCCACGCTCCTGGCTCCAGGCTGGGCGCACCAGGCGCTGTTCCACCTGCCCTGCTGGTGGCTTCCAACCTGCAGGCCTGGTGGCACTGAGTGTGTTCAGCTCCACCTCACAGGGCTGCTTGCCATTCACTGCTGAGCTGACCCGGCTGGTGCGGTGCTCATCCACAAGCACCACCTTGCCCCCATCCTGGTCTTTGCCCCTGGGCCTGCACACCACCTTGCGGCAGGCTCGCAACACCGCATCAGCACCCCACCCACCCCCAGTGCCAATGGTAGCAGCGCCAAAGAACACCACCAGCTGCTTGGCACACCCATGTCGCTTCATGGACAGCCCGCTAGCCCTATGCATTCAGCCCATGATATCCTAGCACATGCCTCTTCCTGCTTTGTCTGTGCGGGTGACATCACCCCTAGGTGCTTGATGGCCCATGTGTGACCTGCCACCTACCTTGGGATTGTCAACCACCCATATCCTCCGCGACCACAGGGCACTTGCCAACCCATGACGGTCACAAAAAGTGCACAGTGTGCAGGCTGCTGGGCTTGGTTCGTGCTCCAAGCCTGCTTTTGTCCAGAAATAGCTCAGGGTCCAGGGGCAACCAACCTCCATGACTTAGACACAAATCCCAGTGTGGGGCAGGAGACTTTAGGGTTTACCCACCATGGCTATGTGTGTGGCCGTGGCTGTGGCTGTAGCGCTAACAACGGCCTTGTGTGTGGTTGTCAATGCGGTGCTAAGTATGGCCTCATGTGTGACGGTGTCTGTGGCCTTGACTATGGTCTCATGTGCTGCTGTGTCTGTGGCTCTGACACTGGCCTTACGAGTGGCGGTGGCTGTGGTGTGCCTCTGGCAGCACAGGAGCATGGTGAGTGATGTTGGCGGCTCCCTGCTTGAGGTTGAGGTGGGCAGCGGCAGCGAGTGGCGGGACGCCCAGCACCCCCTCAGGTGTGCAGCTCACCTGCGCTGCCCTGCTGCCCAGACCCACACAACCACAGCCTGGTTCATGAACAGGTTGGCTGCCTAGGGGCATTGCCTAGAGGCCGGTTGTGTGTGCAGTCGCATTGGCTCTGGCAGGAGTAGTGGAAGGTGAGGGACTGCTTGGCAGAGAAGCAAACATGCCTGCTGGCAGGGAGGTGGGAGGGGAGAGGGGGAAGTCGACGCTGTGGAGGCAATGGAGACACTCAGAGAAATGTGGCATCGAGTTGTCAGTGTGGCAATGTTGAGATCGTGTGCTGGACAGTGCGGGGGCAAAGGGTGGATGGCCAGAGGAGTGGTGCCTGGCCTTGATGCAAGGCCAGGGCTGGAGTGCCCTGCTGCTGCTGCCACTGCACGCATGCTTGGTGGAGTGGACCAGCTGCCTGCCTGCACGCCCCTATGCCAAAATACCCGCTGCCGACACCTGGGTTGGGTCTTTGAGACCCACACTCGGTGCAAAGGCAGTCGGGAAGGCTCTGAAGCTCTTGCGATCTTGCACCCTACCGGGCAAGGATGAAGCTGGGAGGAAACTGAGAGAAACTGCATGGTACACTGCATGGTTGCACGCTGCACAACACGCTGCACTGCCACTGTACGCTGCACGGTCACTGTACGCTGCACGGCGCACTTTATCTTTCGCTGGGGACGGCGCAGGGTGGACGCGGCCATGCCCGTGAAGTACGTCCCGACCGTGTACCACTACTCCGTGGCGGGCGGCGCCGGGGCTCGCATCAGCAACCAGCTGAACAGCGATGTGACGGTGGAGGCGTTGCGAGTGGTAGTCGCCATGTTCTTAAGGGATACCGCCGGCCAGAGTAAGAGCGCAGTCAGCTACGCGCAGACTGTGATTGAGAGCAAGGGCAAGAAGTGTGGAGGCTGCTGAACGCAATGCGGATGCGTGTGTGTCTGAGTGCTGCCCTTTGGCGCGTCCTGTGCCGGACTGGGCCAACCCGAGTCGCGGCTAGTCATCTTCAGTGCCACTGCCGCAGCTGTTCTTACAGGTCTTCCTTTTGACGTTACTCTATCCACAGCGCATGCTTACCACGGGACATCCATGCTTTCATCTGAGACAAACATTCAACATGGAACAACCTGTTTGATTGTGGGTAATTTTACTCAACTACTCCAATCTAGCTGAAGCGTCCTCGGTCGCACCCTTGATGGCTACTAACCACACGCAAGTACACGGGAGTAATGTGCTGTAGAGCCCGGAGATACGCGACTGTAATTCTGTCCGCAGCACCAGTGAACTCGATCATCGTCATCATTTTTAAAACGTGTCATTTACAACGCATCAAACAACTGCGAGACACGCACACACACACAAAGCAATCAAGGCGGTGCTGTACTCCATAACGAAATGTGCTGATCCTCAGCGATTGTATTTAAAATCGTGTGGATGAGTAGATGTCGCCACCTATCAGCATATCAACATCCTCACATACATGCATCATCCCTAACAAGGCACCAAGCGCAAGCACTACTTCGCGGATGCCGCACTGCTTCGTCGATGCCAACGACAATGTTTACCGCAACAACAAATGTGCAGCCCGAGAAGGACAACAATGCCGACCTGCTGATCCGCCTGACGTAGTAAGCAGCAAATGCGTATGCGCTGAGCTGGTTGGAGTGCCAACCAGGATGACAGCCTTGGCTGGTTCTGTATCCCGCCCAGTGAAGGGAGACCCCATGCCGCCTGTTCTAAACCTTTGGCTGGCACCTGCTGGCTTCCAGCTTGCACACCCACCATGCAGCAGATGGATAAGGATTAGCGCACCCACCATGCGGCAGGGAGCAGGGAAAGCACACCACCACCAGGTTAGCAGGGCAGGTAGCCATCAAGCAGCTGCCCTGGGCATATCCCCGCTTGCTACCCCAAGGGGAGTGGTAGGAGTAGGGTGGTGCTCATCACGGCACTTGTTGCTGGCTGCTACTTGTTGGGTGCCGGCCTAGTGCCACCGGCAGGGCCAGGGGGGGCGTGGGGCAAGCCTGGGCGACAGTGTGGGGAGGAGCTCCACCTCCTTCTTCTTCTTTCCCTCCTCCTCCTCCTCACCCCTCCTGCACCTGGCCAGCGGCCTCCTCCCCACACACCGCAAGGGGGATGGTGTCCAGGTGCTGGTGAGCAGCCAGCCCTGGCAAAGCATCCCGCATGCAGAGCAACAGCCCAGGTGGTAGGGGTGCTTGGAGCAGCTACCGGCAGCTGCCCCACCCACACTGCACAGGGCCTGTCCAGCCTCCCTATTGCTAGCCCAGCAGCTCATGCAGCGCACAGCAGGCGGCGCCAAGCAGGGGCGGCAGTGGGGCAGGAGGGCTGCTGCACAGCCGCACTGACAGGGCGAGCCTCGCTGCTGCCTGCCCTTGAGCTGGACCCAACCTGATGCCCCCCTTGCTGCTGCTGCTGCTGCTGCTGGTGCTCGCTGCTGGTGGTGGCAGCAGCCACACCATGGGTTGCTGACGAGCCCACCACCGAGACAGGCGGGTGAGCCTCCGCCGCACCTTGCCCCACTGCCCCTCTGGGCCCTGCATCTGGGGTCGCCGTGGTTGGGCTGGAGGCGGGCCCTGGTGCAGCAGCTAGGGCAGCAGCAGGGCCATAGGCTGGGGTTGACGTTGGAGTAGAAGAGTGAGAGCCTGGCTCTGTGGTGTGACCAGGCAGGCAGCTTAAGGTGTTCAGCCGAGGGCGCATGCTGGCTGCCCCTCCCCCACTTCCCCTGCTGTCCCTGGCGGCTGCGGGGCGGGCAGTTGATGCTGGGGGTGTGGAGCGGTGGGCCAGGTGGGGTGCCTGGGCCCGTCGGCTGCTGCTGCTGCTGGTGCTGGTGGTGCTGGTGCGGCTCAGCAGCATGCCACTCAGGCGGTGCAACAGGGGTGGGCGCATGTGCCACCGCAGCAAGCGAGCCACCTGAATGCAAGGTCCATGCAGCAGCTGGGATCACAGCTCAGGAGGGGGGAGGGGTTGAGGGAGAAAAGAAGGGGAGGAAGGGGAGGAAGGGGAGGAGGGGGAGGGGGGAGCGGGGGAGGGGGGGGGAGGGGGAGGGGAGGAGGGGAGGAGGGGAGGAGGGGAGGAGGGGAGGAGGGGAGGAGGGGAGGAGGGGAGGAGGGGAGGAGGGGAGGAGGGGAGAGGGGAGGAGGGGAGGAGGGGAGGAGGGGAGGAGGGGAGGAGGGGAGGAGGGGAGGAGGGGGAGGAGGGGAGGAGGGGAGGAGGGGGAGGAGGGGGAGGAGGGGAGGAGGGGGGTGGACCTCACTTCATGGTATCGACGCTGTTCAGCGAAAGCCAGCACGTCAGTGCAGGCGTGGGCGTTTGCTCCCGCAGCCAGCAGCATCTGTCAGGGCAGCGAGGGCAGCAACACTAGGGTGTGTACGCGGTGTCAGGACCCGCCCAGCGGCCAGCACTGCCCGCAGCACTGCCAGCAGTGGCCCCCAGTATGAAGAGCTGTACAGGGTCAGCATCCTTCACGTAGGCCTGCGCACCTGACTCCACCCTCCACCTCCCGCGACCATGTCCCCCTCTCCCTCCCCCCTCCCCCCTCCTCCTCATTCCCTCTCCCCCGTCCCCCTCCCCTCCCACTTGCCCTCCTCCCCTCCCCACCCTCCCCCTCCCTCCTTAACTCCTCCCCCCCTCTCCTCCCCCTCCTCCTTCCCCTCGACCCCCTCCCTCCGCCCCCTCCCTCCCTCTCCTCCCCTCCCCACCCCTCCTCACCCGCACCACCTCCACGTGGTTGTACTTGGCGGCCTGGTGCAGCGCGTCCTCATACCCCGCATGCACGTCAGCACCGGCTGCCAGCAGCTCCTGGACCACACTGCCATGGCCCAGCCGGCTGGCGTTGCGCAGTGCAAAGTCAGCCGTGGCATGCACCTGAGCACCTGCACCACCACCACCACCACCACCACAGCCCTAACTGCAGGATAGGGTCCCAGGCCAGCAGGCGCTGCGTGCAGGGTCTGCCCTGACAGCAGCGGCTGCGTGCTCAGGCTGGGTGCGGATGCTGGTGTTGGTGCTGTTGTAAACGCTGCTGGTGTTGGTGCTGACGTTGGTGATGCACATGGGGGTGATGGAGGCGGTGTTAAGTCACCCAGCAGCTACACGCCTGACCCCACCCAGCTAAGTTTGAATGAGTTTGATTAGTGCTGCTGCTTGTGGTGGTGATTGTGATTGTGAGTGGTGGTGATGATGGTAAAAACAGTCTTTGACTTCCAGCAGCTTCATGCCTGACCCCCCTCATACTGCTCCAGCTGACAGTGGACAGTGGACTGTGTTTGCCGCCCGCCCCTGCTCCGCCCACCCACCCTCTACCTACCTCCCCCCAGGCACCCCAGGCCCTCCAGATCCCTGTTCTGCCCCCCCCTAACCCTCCTGGACCCCTCCCCCTCCCTGGCCCCCTGACCCCGCACCTGCATCCAGCAGCAGCCGCACTGCCACAGCGCTCCCTGAGCTCACGGCCTGGTGCAGCGCCCGCTCATTGCCAGCGTGCACGTCTGCCCCCCGCCTCCAGCAAGATCTGCAGGGGCAGGCAGGGGTCAGGGAGGGTGGAGACGCCCAGCCAGGCCAGGTGAGCAGGCGGTTGAGGCCAGGTGAGCAGGCGGTTGAGGCCAGGTAAGCAGGCAGGCAGGCAGGCAGGCAGGCAGGCAGGCAGGCAGGCAGGCAGGCAGGCAGGCAGGCAGGCAGGCAGGCAGGCAGGCAGGCAGGCAGGCAGGCAGGCAGGCAGGCAGGCAGGCAGGCAGGCAGGCAGGCTGTGCAGGGTGAGCAGGGTGAGCAGGGTGAGCAAGGCAGGCAGGCAAGGTAGCACAAGATGTCAGGACTGCAGGCCTTCCCTCCCCCATCCTGACCCCCCCATCCTGACCCCCCAAAGCTACCCCCCCCCCTCCCCCCCCTCTGACCTGCATGGTCCCCAGCCTAGCCTGGGCAGCTGCCCGGGCCAGCGTGCTTCCATCCTGTACACTGAGGTCCGCCCCCCTTGCCAGCAGCAGGCGCAGGATGCCGTCCAGCCCCTGCCCTGCTGCCAGGCGCAGGGGCAGCCCATCCCTGCAAGCCATGCAGCATGGAGGCCGTGCAGCATGGAGGTCAGGGTAGGCTGTGCGGCAGGGGCGATCAAAAAGCCTGCAACCAAGCCTTACAGCCGGCTGAGTAGCAAAACCAATAGCAAGGCAAGTAGATAGGCGAGCAGGCGGGCGGGTAGGCAGGCAAGTAGGGGTCCACTGAGGTCGTGCTCACCTCTGCCAGTGCTGCTGATCACAACCCAAACTTCTGACCCCCCAGGGCTAGGAGTGACAGGGTGGGCCGCAGCCAGGGAGGCCATGGCAGGGCAATGGCAGGGCAAGTAGGCCATGGCAGGGCAATGGCAGGGCAAGTAGGCAATGGCAGGGCAATGGCAGGGCAAGTAGGCCATGGCAGGGCAAGCGGGCCAGGAGGGTAGGTGGCAGCCTGGGTACTCGTCCAGGTAGACCTAGGGCAGCAAGGGCATTTAGAGCCCTTAATGCAGTTCAGGGCGGCCCAAGGTACTACCTGGGTCCAGGGAGGCTTAGAGGGGTCGGGGCAGGGCAGGTGGACACTGCTCTGACCTGCAGTTGACCTCGGGTCGAGCTGAGGGGCTCAATAGCACCAGGGCTGCTGATGGCCGGTTCAGCTGCAAAGCCACACACAGCCACACGCCCTGCAGCAGCAACAGCAGCAGCAGCAGCAGCAGGAGTAGCAGCAGACGAGGAGCAGGCGGGTGCTGGTTTGTGTGGATGGTGATGTGTGGCGCCTGGCTGCCCTTTCTTGCCCCTTCTTCACCCCTTTCTGCCCTTTCTTCACCCCTTTCTGCCCTTTCCTCACCCTTCATTAGTACTAGCGAGTTGAGTCAACCAAGATGTAGCAGTGGCAGGTGCTCATGTGCCAGTGTGTGGCGCTTGACCGCTCTCCAATGCCCTATTGCTAACCCCAGTCAAGTCGACACAGGTCAGGCCCCCCCACACCCCTAGCCCCTCAGGAGTAAAGATCTGGCCACCCACCCTATCTCCATCCTCCCTCCTCCTTCCCCCTCTCTACCCCTCTCCCACTCTGTCTGCAGCCTGACCTGACCTGACCTGACCTGACCTGACCTGACCTGACCTGACCTGACCTGACCTGACCTGACCTGACCTGACCTGACCTGACCTGACCTGACCTGACCTGACCTGACCTGACCTGACCTGACCTGACCTGACCTGACCTGACCTGACCTGACCTGACCTGACCTGACCTGACCTGACCTGACCTGACCTGACCTGACCTGACCTGACCTGACCTGACCTGACCTGACCTGACCTGACCTGACCTGACCTGACCTGACCTGACCTGACCTGACCTGACCTGACCTGACCTGACCTGACCTGACCTGACCTGACCTGACCTGACCTGACCTGACCTGACCTGACCTGACCTGACCTGACCTGACCTGACCTGACCTGACCTGACCTGACCTGACCTGACCTGACCTGACCTGACCTGACCTGACCTGACCTGACCTGACCTGACCTGACCTGACCTGACCTGACCTGACCTGACCTGACCTGACCTGACCTGACCTGACCTGACCTGACCTGACCTGACCTGACCTGACCTGACCTGACCTGCCCTGCCCTGCCCTGCCCTGCCCTGCCCTGCCCTGCCCTGCCCTGCCCTGCCCTGCCCTGCCCTGCCCTGCCCTGCCCTGCCCTGCCCTGCCCTGCCCTGCCCTGCCCTGCCCTGCCCTGCCCTGCCCTGCCCTGCCCTGCCCTGCCCTGCCCTGCCCTGCCCTGCCCTGCCCTGCCCTGCCCTGCCCTGCCCTGCCCTGCCCTGCCCTGCCCTGCCCTGCCCTGCCCTGCCCTGCCCTGCCCTGCCCTGCCCTGCCCTGCCCTGCCCTGCCCTGCCCTGCCCTGCCCTGCCCTGCCCTGCCCTGCCCTGCCCTGCCCTGCCCTGCCCTGCCCTGCCCTGCCCTGCCCTGCCCTGCCCTGCCCTGCCCTGCCCTGCCCTGCCCTGCCCTGCCCTGCCCTGCCCTGCCCTGCCCTGCCCTGCCCTGCCCTGCCCTGCCCTGCCCTGCCCTGCCCTGCCCTGCCCTGCCCTGCCCTGCCCTGCCCTGCCCTGCCCTGCCCTGCCCTGCCCTGCCCTGCCCTGCCCTGCCCTGCCCTGCCCTGCCCTGCCCTGCCCTGCCCTGCCCTGCCCTGCCCTGCCCTGCCCTGCCCTGCCCTGCCCTGCCCTGCCCTGCCCTGCCCTGCCCTGCCCTGCCCTGCCCTGCCCTGCCCTGCCCTGCCCTGCCCTGCCCTGACCTGACCTGACCTGGCCTGGCTGCTGGACCCACCTGCTGCTCTTTGTCCATGATGAAGGGTGGGGGCTGCATCAGCCCCGGACGCTGAGTGGCTCCCTCAGCCCCTGCTGCTGGCTCTGCTGCCTGCTCACCACACCCAGCCCAACGGCCTACATCACGCAGCTCCCTGCTCACTGGCCCAGAGCCTGAGCCTGAGCCTGAGGGCTGGGGGGCAGCAGCAGCAGCAGCAGCCGCAGCAGCCGCAGCCACGCCTGGCGCTACTGCACCAGGCTGTGGACCAGGGCCTGACCACTCCCTGTCTTCAGGCACTGTGACGGCAGCCAGCCCGCCTGCCTTGCACACGGACCCCCTGCCCAGGGCCAGGGGCGGTTGCGCCCCTGCCCATTCCCTGCCCCTGCCCCCCACTCCCGCTTCCACTCCACCCCAGTTGCCATTCCCCACTGAGTCACGCGCCAGTGCTGCTGATGATGATGACGACGATGCTGCTGCTGCTGCTGCTGATGATGATGATGATGATGATGCTTGGAGGGTCGCATGTGTTGCTCCGCCCATGCAGCCTGCATGGGGGGCTCCAGGGGGGCTGGGTCCCGCAGCTCCAGCCACCTCCCCCTCATCCCTCTCCAAGTCCACTGTTGGCACAGCCGCCAGCAGGGGTGAAGGCAAGCCTGCCCCACCCCCTTGTAGGCCAGCGGCTGGTGGGCAGTGGCTGAGCTGTGCTGGGCTGCTGCTCTGGCCATCACGTGAATTGCAAGTGTGGGAGGCAGGGGGTGGGGGTGCTGCAAGTGAGGGGCCAGGGGGGCTGTGACAGGGCAGGAGAGGCGCTGCGGGGTGCCCTGGGGGGCGGCCCCCTGGGCGAGCGGTGGTCCAGAAGTGGGTGGGCAAGCCCCAACGCCCTGCCCATGCCCCTGCCCTTTCTTCTGTAACTGTGTCTGGTTCCCTGTCTCCCTTTTCCCTTTTGTCGGGTGGGGCTGCATGCGTGGAACGGCAGCTGCTGGACGCTGCACAGGTGCTGGCTGAGCCTGTGCTGATAGTGTTCAGCACGCAGTGCACTGAGGTGTCTGAGGCTGCGTTGCGGTGCACTGGGCCTGGGCCACACGACAGTGCTTGCAGGCGTGGAGGTGTGGGTGTTGGAGGGTCGATGGGAGAGGAGCTGGGCAGCTGCATCGTCGGATTGGACGCTCGACGGCAATGGTAGGAAGAGTCGGCATTGAGGGAGGGAGCTTGCAGCGCTGTACTGACATCTTGTGAGGCTGACACGACTGCCTCGTTTGCCACGCTGGCATTTAACAGCAGGCGCAATACAGCGGCGTGTAAGTCCTCGGGCCAGCGCACAGCACACTTCAGCGCTTTTGCGAAAGAGAGGTGGGGGATCCATCTTTGGATCCACCCGGCGTGGAAGGCCGGGCAGGTTTGCAGGCGCGCAGTTGCTTTGCAGGCGCAGAGAAACGCGTGTGGATTCTCCAAGTGGATTGCAATCTCGTGAAGGGCGCCCCCATCTGCAACCAGGGCAGTGCTCGACGGTACTGTCGTCATGCGGTATGTGTGCCAATCGTTGTGCGGTGAAGCCCTGTCCCATGCACATGGCACAAAACCCCAGGAAAATATCAGGAAAACCAGGAAACAAACAGTAAAAACCGAAAATCCTAAAGTAAGTAGCGTTGTACAAGCAAATGCACCACAAAGTGAAGCAAGGTAAAGAAAATGCAGCGAAACAAACAGCGTAGACGTAACCGTGATGCCTCGGGCAGTGAAGTGGTCCGTGAGGCCGACGCATAGCCAGAACCTAGCCAGGCGCAGCAAAACATGCAGGCCAACGGTGAAGCGCGCTGGGCCCGCCATAACAATAACACCTGGCACGCCAAGAAGTGCACACTGCATACCGTGATGACTGGTGTGTCCGCTGCGGGTCTTTAGGAGGGAGCGGTCGTGGAGTCCGGAGTGTTGGAAGCGCGGCTCTTCGAGCAACTTGTGCTTTGGGTGGAGGTCATTGTGTTGCCCTGTCCCATGCACATGGCCAGCATGTGTACTGCACATTCCTGCCTCATTGCCAGGCCCAGCAGCATGCTGGATTCAGACCTGCAGCCAAACTGTAGTAAGTGCAGGTAAAATAGCATTGATATGTCGCTGTAGAGCTTGGTAGATGATGCAGCGAAACAGGCAGCGTAAACGTAATCGTAATGCCTCGGACATTGAAGTTGACCGCGAGCTCGAGGCTCAGCCAGAGCCAAGCCTGGCGCAGAAGAACAAGAAGGCCAGCGGTGAAGCGCACAGGGACCGACATGACAAGAACACATGGCATGCGAAGAAAGCTAAAAAAGGTGCGATGCTCGTTTTGAGGCGGGAGCGGTCGTGGCGTCCGAAGTTCAGCTGTGACACGCCTGATAAAATGTTCGCATGGGTCAGTTTGGGTCACACAGGCCACCTCAGGACATCGCGTTTGCACCAGCCCGCTCTATAGCTCAAGCCGTGTCTGTGTCGCTGGCCTCTAGTTCGGCCGCGATGGTGGTGGGCGAAGATGTTTCCCCGCGGATGAGCCTATAGTAGTTGTCTCTATCACTGGGCATCGCACAAATTGTTCCAGCGACGAGTTTCAAAATCACGTGACGGTCCAGTCGAGCGCGACGCTGGCGGGAGGTGCATCTTTAGTCCTAGTTATATCTACTAAGTGGCGCAGCACCATTAAGAGCGATATGCCTCATTCAGCCGACCCCAACTAACAGAAAATGGCAGGAAACCGACCCCTGGTAATCAAAACGACGCCGCGTCTCAGCCACGTGGATTCTATTTATGTTTAGCACATCACTGGATAGAGGACTCTTTCAGCTATGCGGTGCAGCTTGTATCATTAAATACTGTGCACTGTGCTGAGTGCTATGGCGGCTCAAATCTTGACATTCAAACTCATGCCAGTTTTGCTCATGCGGGCCTCGTCGCGAGAGACCGCCGCGACCGACGTGGCCCAGGAGCACCTGCACACAGTGAGGAACAATCGCCGCAGTCAAAATGATTCACATGGCACGCCAAACCGATGTAAAGACGCCCCTCCACCCATGCTCGGAAACATGCAAGGCTGCTGCGATGCTTGACCCCTTCGTGAGCAGTACTGTTGGCCTGGCCACTCTGTAATGCATCACAAGGTGTGTAGCCATTGCTATGTTACCTTGCTCGACATGTTGGGTCCGATCCCTCCCGCCTGCCCGCCGCTTGCGTGTCGAGCTCGTGTCCAGCTCCGCTTTGGCCCCCTGCTGCTCAGATGGAGGGGATAGGGAGGCACTAGCACCAGCTGCCAGCTGCTGCCAGGGGGGGGCTGCAGGAGGGGTGGGCAGCCCAGGGGCGGCACCAGCACCAGCTGCCAGCTGCTGCCAGGGGGGGGCTGCAGGAGGGGTGGGCAGCCCAGGGGCGGCACCAGCACCAGCTGCCAGCTCCTGCCAGGGGGGGGCAGCAGGAGGGGTGGGCAGCTCAGGGGCGGCACCAGCACCAGCTGCCAGCTGCTGCCAGGGGGGGGCAGCAGGAGGGGTAGGCAGCTCAGGGGCGGCACCAGCACCAGCTGCCAGCTCCTGCCAGGGGGGGGCAGCAGGAGGGGTGGGCAGCTCAGGGGCGGCACCAGCACCAGCTGCCAGCTCCTGCCAGGGGGGGGCAGCAGGAGGGGTGGGCAGCTCAGGAGCGGCACCAGCACCAGCTGCCAGCTGCTGCCAGGGGGGGGCAGCAGGAGGGGTGGGCAGCCCAGGGGCACCTGCACCTGCCTCCTGCTCATCCCCATGCAGGCCGGCCAATGTGCTGCAAATGTGGGCCATGACAAGACCCTTCAGCTTGGGCTTCAGCCACCCCTTCATGACCTCCTGCTGGTGGAAGCGAAGGTAAGCTTGCAGCTCCCTAACAGATAGCTTGTTAGCCTCCTCGATAGTGGTGTGGCTGTAATCGCGGCCATCATAGGTCAGGGCATAGGCTGCTTCCAGTCTATGTTGCCCCTCATGGTCCCCCACATCAACCACCACCTGGCCCACCCTGTGAGTTGTTGCTGCTGCTTTCATCTCCGCCTTTGCTGTCCGTCGGGCCATAGCTGCTGCTGCCTCCTCACGCCGCACTTCCTTGCGTAGCTCTGGCAGCCGCTGTGCAAAGTCCAGCACGTCAACGCCGTCAATGGCATTGATGTGGGTACGCATGGACATGAGCTCAAGCAGAGCTGGTAGCTCCATGAACATGCCCGTCCCATGCTTGAGTAGCTGCAGCAGGGACTCCACAGGGGCATTGGATATTGGGCAGGCAAGGTAATACACCTCCAGATGCGCTTGCAGTTGTTGCTGGTCCTGCTCACTCAGCGCGCGCATTTCGGCCATGGCACGGATTTGCTTTTCATGCTTCTCCCATGTGCCATGTGCGTCCCACACACGAGGGTCACACATTGGCAGCCGCTGCCCTGTCCTCTTCTGCTGCTGGCCCTCCACTTCCTGCTGTTGCTGCTGGTCTTCCTGTTCTTGCTGCATCCTCTCTGCATGGCTAACCACCTCTTGCGCTGCCTCCCAACGTGTGTCAGGGTCAGAGCTGCCAAGAGCTGCAAAGAGGCCGGGCAGGGCATTCTGTATCCGGACGTGCTGTTCGTAGTAGCTTGACATGGCCCGGCAATGCACCTGCAGGTAGGTGAGCAGCTGATGCTCCTGTTGCTGTCGCTGCTGAGCTGGCACCAAGTGTTGCAGCTGGCCTTGCATGTCTGACAGGAGTTGAGAGCTGTTGGTCCACGTCTGTGACAGGCTGGTCTGCACAGCTTGAACATGCCGGTACAACTCAAAAGCATGCAGGCCATCATGCTGACTTGCCCACAGGAGCTCCGGCTGAAGCAGAGAACTGCCCACTACCGCCACCACGCAAATCTTCAGCAGCAGGTCGGTGTCCTTAAAGTAGCCACTAAGCGTGACAGCCCAGGGTGGGGACCGCTCCCTTTGGCCCTCCACCACACGTGCCACAGCCTCCCCGGCAAGCCGCCATACACGAATCACCGATGCAGCAGCTGTGGTGTAGCTAGCCCACCGCGTATCACAAGGAGTCTCAGGCTTGGCACCTGACCCAGCCAAGGATAGCTCACCCCAATGCTGAGCCAAGAGGCTGGCTATGTCCTCAATTGCTGCCTTGATGCCTAGAGCTGTCAACCCTGCCAGGAGGGTGTTGTGAAGGCCATGGCTGTAGCAGGGCTGTGCGCGGATGGCTGTGTTGTGCAAAGACATGTGCACATCACTGAGCTGTGCGATCACTCCGCTGTGACCCCCCATGTTGACAGATGCACTGTCTGCTGTCATGCTAGCAATGTCGACGCCCTGCAGACCATTGCGTTCAAGCTCGCGCATGATGACCTTGACGTGGGCCTCAGCTGTGGCACAAGGGAGGGGGACGATGGCCAACACGTCTGTGATCTGGGCGGTGAGGCGCTGATGCTGGCCAGCGGCTACTGAACCTGGTACTGAACCAGCACCCACAGCAGCTGTCACTCTGATGACGAGCACCTTGCCATGCTTCTTGCATGTGCAGCCATCAAACTGCACGTGGATCGCTTTGGCTTGTCGTAGCTTATCTGCATGCACAATGCATGAGCAAGATTGCTGAGCCGTGTCCTCCACCATGTGCTTACCACCACCACCTTCCAATCCTTCCCCCCCCTTCCCTCCCAGCCCAGCCCAGCCCAGCCCAGCCCAGCCCAGCCCAGCCCAGCCCAGCCCAGCCCAGCCCAGCCCAGCCCAGCCCAGCCCAGCCCAGCCCAGCCCAGCCCAGCCCAGCCCAGCCCAGCCCAGCCCAGCCCAGCCCAGCCCAGCCCAGCCCAGCCCAGCCCAGCCCAGCCCAGCCCAGCCCAGCCCAGCCCAGCCCAGCCCAGCCCAGCCCAGCCCAGCCCAGCCCAGCCCAGCCCAGCCCAGCCCAGCCCAGCCCAGCCCAGCCCAGCCCAGCCCAGCCCAGCCCAGCCCAGCCCAGCCCAGCCCAGCCCAGCCCAGCCCAGCCCAGCCCAGCCCAGCCCAGCCCAGCCCAGCCCAGCCCAGCCCAGCCCAGCCCAGCCCAGCCCAGCCCAGCCCAGCCCAGCCCAGCCCAGCCCAGCCCAGCCCAGCCCAGCCCAGCCCAGCCCAGCCCAGCCCAGCCCAGCCCAGCCCAGCCCAGCCCAGCCCAGCCCAGCCCAGCCCAGCCCAGCCCAGCCCAGCCCAGCCCTTACCTAGGGTTCGTTGCCGCAGGTACTTGTAGACCACACGCAGTTGCCGGCTCACAGTTGTGCGCTCACCAGGCCGGTGAGTGTTGGCCACCACACACTGCTCGGTGATGAACAGCCGCCGGCATGTGGCAAGCCGGCGACGGCTGACTTGTGTCTTCAACATCAACCTGGCTGTGCTGAGGTATTGTTGAGCTGTGTATGCTGCTGTCCTTGCTGCTGGCTGTCCAGGTGAGGCCTCTTGGGTGGGGATGAACAGGTCACAGGGCTCAGGTGGGCTCGGCCCCGGTGTGGGCTGCACTGTTGTGCCACCAGGTCTGCCATGGGTGTCAAGCCGGCTGCAGTTGCTGTCAGCCCACCGCCGCAGGACCTCAATAGAAACACCTGTTTGCTTTAGGATCTTTAGTTGCTGCCTCTGCTTGCGGGTTAGTTGGGGGCGGCGCTGATACTTGCGCAGCTGGGCCTCTAGGCGGTGCACATCACGCCTTGCAATTGTAATAGCCAGGTTGCACTGCTCGATGACTGCCTCAAGAGACTCGTTATCCAATCTCAGCTGCCTGTGTGCTGCCTGTAGGTGCTGGTGCTTCTCCTCAAGGTCGTGCATTTGGGCAGCAAGGACCTCCTCAATGGCTTGATGCAATTCAGCCTCAGTCATCAGCATCTCATTCTCGGCCAGCACCTCCTGGACAATGTCGTTAGCCCTCCTTGCTGTGGCTTTCAGGCCGTTAGGGCTGTGCAGATAACCAGCTCTTGGTGAATTGAATAGGGCTTGGAGCTGAGCTCGCCGCCGGCTGGGCGCCATTGGGGTGGGCAGGAGTTGCTAGGGATGGGAGTGGGAGGGGGCGAAGGGTGGGAGGGAGGGAGGTCAATGGGGGGCTTGGGAGGGGGTGGTGGTGGGGGGGGGAGGGCGGGGCTGAGGTTGGGAGGGGTTAGCAGGGATGGGAGGGCAATGAGGGGGCTGGGAGGAGTGGGGGGGGTGGGGAGGCGGGGCGGGGGTTGGGAGGGGGTAGGAGGAGGTAGAAAGGCTATGCTGGGCTGGGGAGGGGGTGGGGCTGCAAGAGGGTGCGTCACGGTCCGGAGTGGGCACGGTCCGGAGTGGGAGGGGGTGGGAGGGCGGGGCTGGGGGTGGGAGGGGCTGGGAGGGGGTGGGGCTGCCAGGGGGTGGTCCGGTTGGGCTAGTCAGCACTGCAAGGCAAAGTTAGGTCACGCCAAAGTATGTTCCCACAAGCCTACTCAATGAAATGACGTGCTTTCTTCTCCAGCAGCTGTGACGTTGAGTAAGGAACAGAGTTACAGATCGAAAGTCTGAAAAGTCGCAGTGGTCAGCTCACAACATACTACTTTGTGGATGGGGGTCCCTTTTCCTGTGTGACTGGCGAGAGAGAGACGCACATTCTCCGCGTTTCTTGCAATGTCGATCAGTAACTTGCCCCTCGACGGTCTTCCGACGCCGCCTGCACCAATGAAAGGCTCGCGGAGTGAGCCTGGCGGGCTAAACATAGATTGTACTTCAGGCTCGATGCCAAGCGCAGTTCGCTAATTGGTGCCGCTACTCACCAGTAGAACAATCGATAGTGAGCAGCTGAGGTGTGTCCGCGCTCGCTTGCGCCGGCATGGACTCTGATGCAAGGATTAACGCGCCGCCTGCCAGTAGATGCGGAGTAATTCGCAGGTGCCAATGCAACAAACGCTATCAAAATCGGTGCACTTTGTAGCGAGTACTTGCATGAAGATTACCAACCCCATGTTGGGACATCCTGAGCCTCATGCCTCGACTTGCAAAAATTCGGTGTTCCTCTGACTAGCGCCAGGCACTAGCCAGGGCTCCATCCGCGACCATTGTCACACACATGTGCCCGTAGCAAGCACATCTACACAACAGGTAAGGTTACTGCAACATGCAAGTGAGGTGTAAGTGACAGCGTCTCAGCAAGCCCATGGCACGCCCAGCCATGCCACAGCCATGAGTACTAATAAAATCGTATGCCACTTTGCTAGTGGCCTGTTATCACCCCAATGAAACTACAGCCCAAGTTTCATGTGGCACTGCTAGCTGCAAGGATGGTGGAAGGACGCCGGGCAGGACCTGCAGCCACATGCGCCAGCCCAACCCCCTGCCCCTGCAGCCTTGCCCCTCCCTGCCCCTCACTGCTACTGGTTGGGGTGCTGGAACCTTGGCATGCCTTCCTGCAGCCGAATAGGATGGCACATGGTGGGAGTGAGAGGACATGAGGTTGTGGGGTTGCATACCCATGTTAGTGCTGAACGCATCGTCAGTGCCACATGAAACTTGAGCTGTAGTTTCATTGGGGTGATAACAGGCCACTAGCAAAGTGGCATACGATTTTATTAGTACTCATGGCTGTGGCATGGCTGGGCGTGCCATGGGCTTGCTGAGACGCTGTCACTCACACCTCACTTGCATGTTGCAGTAACCTTCCCTGTTGTGTAGATGTGCTTGCTACGGACACATGTGTGTGACAATGGTGGCGGATGGAGCCCTGGCTAGTGCCTGGCGCTAGTCAGAGGAACACCGAATTTTGGCAAGTCGAGGCATGGGGCATATCGCTCTTAATGGTGCTGCGCCACTCAGTAGATATAACTAGGACTATAGATGCACCTCCCGCCAGCGTCGCGCTCGACTGGACCGTCACGTGATGCTGCTCGGTGTTGCGATAGGCATTCAGACCCGTACGACCTTACAACAACTAGCACCCAATAGCAAGCTTGCGTCTTAAGCACATCTATTGTGGAGGGCGCCACAGGCTTCAGGCCAGGCACAACCATCAGCGGGATACAGCGCAATAGTACGATTGCAACGCACCAAGCGCAATTGCTATCCGTGGCCTATGGGCTCCGTTCGTCAAAATTTGAATTTTCCTCAGGGCGTGTCACAGCTGACCGAAGTGGTCGAGGCGCGGCTCGTCACGCAAACCGAGGCTTGGGTAACGGCCTGCAGCATGAGAGCGCTGCTCGGGAGCTTGCAACTGGGTCTCATGGTGCGCGGCTGGTTCACGCGGGTCAGGGTGTTTCCGGACAGGCAGGAGGTCTTTGAGGACATCCCAGCTGAGGACGCGGTCATCCCGAATCTGGCGGACCGCGACATGTGCCTGCAGCTCTGCCGCGGTCTGCCTCCTCCCGGAAGGCAATCTCGGCCCAGCGCAGCTGTGGAGGCTGTGTTGGCCGATTACCCGGGTCTCCACGCCCGCCTTAACGCCGTTCCTCGCTATCAGCACGACTCCAACACCGTGGACGTCGTGGGCACCAAGCTGGAGACTAACTTCGCCAACAGCCTCACCGTGTTGTTCTCCCGCAGGGTTGAGCAAGCGGTGGCATTGGCTGGAGCCAGGCCCTTGGATGGCAGTCCATGCGCTAGAGTGTCCATAGGGTAGGGTAGGGCTCTAGCGACTCCTAGGGTTAGGGACCTAGGTTAGGGACACACACCGGTCACTCAATGTTGAGGAGAAGTGTAAGGATACAGGGAACTGGGGCCACAATATCACATTGCATTGCACCGGACTGCACACCGCTTGCCACATGCTCAAACCTGCATGGACATTTCTCTGGCAGGGCGTACCCAGATTGCGCCCGCCCGGTGATGTTGAGTCGGTAAGTACTAGAACCAGGTTAGTAATGGCTTCTTCAGCTAGCAGGCGGCGGTTTCTAGGGACTCCTCGTTATGGGTGAGGTGGCTGTGCCAGCGTGGGCTGAAGATGTACCTAAAACATACAATTCACCTAAACAATCAGCGCCGTTACAGCGGCCACGCCTAGAGTTCGTGCCTATTGTGGACACGTTGTGGCCGGCTTCCTGCAGCTCAAGCTCAAGCTATTTCCCTGCAGTTCAAGCTCAGTCTGCCGCCTCTGCTCTGAAGTGTAGAAGAGCGTGGGACAGACGAGACACCAGACGAGGGTTGTTACAGCGAGAGCCTAGATCATGACACAGAAGCAGGCTCTCATACCTGTAGAAGAGCGTGGGACAGACGAGACACCAGACGAGGGTGCCTACGAATGCCTGTCACCACGCTAAATACCGACTGTCACTCGGAGTCACTCAGAAGCTGGACAGCTGGACCTATCACCGGTGCAAGATAAGATCTGCACCGGAGCTATATCTACAACACTCCCACTCAGATGTACAGCTGCTGACTTTGCAAACAACTTCAACTTCTCATGACGCTAGCTGTTGCAGGCATGCGAGCCTGTGCTAATTGACCAACACATCAACCCAGTCCATGCGTATAGCAGGCTGGGTACAGACAGACTGTTTCAAGCACATGTGCTTGTGTCTGTCTACATGCAGCTGATCCCACAGCCCTCCTTAGCATACCCAAGCTTCACAGCTGCCAAAGGCTTGGTCATGACATCTGCTGCCATCTCGGATGTGCTGCAGTAGGTGAACATAACCTCCCCCCGAGCTGCTCTCTCCCTAGCAAAATGATGATGCACGCTGATGTGCTTGGATCGTGCTGAGGCCATGGGATTGTTCAGCAGTTGCAGTGCAGCCTGGTTGTCACACATGATGTTGACACATGAGCCAGGCAAGCCTAGATCCTGCATGAGCTTCCTTAGCCACACTGCTTCCTTCACTGCTCCTGATGCAGCCATGTATTCTGCCTCTGCAGTGGACATGGCTACAGTGGGCTGCAGCCTGCTTGACCAGGAGATAGCTGCGCCGTGCAGAGTGAACACATACCCAGTGGTGCTGCGTGCAGTGTCTTTGTCTCCTGCATAGTCAGCATCACAGTAGCCTTGCAGGCTGTCATTGCCCCCAAAGACCAGCCCTTGGCTGGCTGTGCCCTTCAGGTAGCTGAGCACTGCCTTGGCTGCTGCCCAGTGTTGCTGTGTGGGGGCAGCCATGTGCCGTGCCAGTGCTCCCACTGCGTAGGCAATATCAGGCCTTGTGCAGCAGGACAGATACAGCAGACTACCCACCAGGCCACTGTAGCTGTGGTGCGCAGTGTCCAAGGCATCACCCTCTTTAACTAGCTTGGTGCCTGGTGCCATGGGAACTGCCTTACTGTGTGCCTCAGTCATGCTGTAGGTACTGAGAAGCTCTTTGATGTACTGCTGCTGATCAAGCTGCAGTGTGCCCTGAGCCCTGTTCCTGCTGATCTGCATGCCCAAGAACCACCTGGTCTGTCCCAGGTCTTTGATGCCAAACACAGATGACAGGCGCTGCTTCACATAGTCCAGGCTCTCAAAGTCACCCTTTTCTGTGCATAGCAGGCAGTCATCTACATACACCAGCAGATAAACAGTGCCAGCAGGACGTGACAGCATGAAGAGTGCTGGATCAGACTCAGAGGCCTGGAACCCCATGCTCTCAAGCTCTTGCTTCAACTTAGCATGCCATGCACGAGGTGCCTGCCTAAGACCATACAGAGCCTTCTGCAGCCTGCATACAGTGTTCAGGCTGCCCTCTTCGAACCCCTCAGGCTGCTGGATGTGAATGATTTCATCAGGCTGCAGCGTGCCATTCAGGAATGCAGCCTCCACATCAATCTGGTGTACCTCCATGTCACGTGCAGCAGCCAGTGCTAGCAGGGCGCGCAGGGTGGTGTGCTTGCTCACTGGTGCATACACATCTCCCACATCCACACCTGAGACTTGCATAAAGCCCTTTGCCACCAGACGGGCCTTGAACTTCTCAATTGCTCCTGTGGCATCACGCTTGATTTTAAGTACCCACTTAGTGGGCAGCACACGTGCACCAGGTGGCCTTTCAACCAGAGTCCATGTGCCATTAGCATGCAAGGAAGCAAGCTCAGTGTGCATGGCCTCACGCCAGTACTCAGCGTGTGGTCCTGACAAGGCCTCAAGGACAGTGGGTGTGTCACTGAATGATGTGTCGCTGACAGTCATGGAACCCAGCTCAGGCTGCCTGATCCTGATTGGTGGTTGCCGTAACCTGGCAGGGTTGCGCCGAGGCCCTGGTGCATCAGGCATTCTTGAGGCAGCAGGTAAAGGGACCTCAGAAGCAGGAGCTGGATCAGGAGCAGGTGCAGGTGGTGAGGCGGCAGGTCCTGCAGCTGCCAGTGGGATAGGCCGGAGACCAGGAAACCTAAACCTGCCGATGCCTGGAAACTGGGTCATACCAGCTGGACCTCTGTTGAAGCTCCCACCGTCCCCGGGTACCGAGGGTGGCATGCCAAGTGCAGGCCAGCTGATTCCCCCCCAATGTCTGTCACTCCCACCGTCTGTGGCAGCGGAAGAGCTGGTGCTGCTGCTTGCCTCCCCCCCAGCAGCTCTTGCGCTGTGTCTGCTGGGGGAGGGACTGCTTTGGCCCGACAGCTCAGGTTGTTGCAGCTGTTGCTGCGACGCTGGCTGCGGGGACTGCGGTTGTTGCTGTTGCAGGGTCTGCCGCTGTGGGGAGGCAGGCGACTGTGGAGATTGAGGAGAAGAAGTAGAGGTAGGTAGTGGGGAAAGTGGAGCCGAAATCGGAGGTGCTGGGGCAGGTAGAGAAAGAGGTAGAGGGTGTTGCGCTGGGGTGGGGGGTGCAGGTGTTGGGGTAGGCACGTTGGGCGCAGGTGACTGCACAGGCAGCTGCATGCTGCGGTGGTGGTCTAGCACAGCTGTCTCATCAATCTGCACGTCCTTGCTGATAACTAGCCTGCCATTCACCCACAGCTTGTAAGCTTTGCTGCCAACAGCGTAGCCCAGGAAGATGCCCTTGACCGCCTTAGGCTGGAGCTTGTTGCGATTGGGTTGTGTGACATACACCCACGCTGTTGCTCCAAACACACGCAGGGCAGAGAGGTTAGGCTTGCGACGATAGAAGGCCTCCCAAGGCGTCACGGGCTGCCCTGTGATGGGCAGCAGGTTCCTCACATAGTTGGCCTTCAGGGCAGCATCAACCCAGAACCCAGGGGGCAACTGAGCTGACAGAAGCATGCTGCGTGTGGCTTGCATAATGGTCCTGTTGAGACGCTCAGCCTTGCCGTTCTGTTCAGGGCAGTAGGGAGCAGAAAACTGCTGTTGGATGCCCTTGCTGCTGCACCAGTCTCTCAAAGCCTTGTTGCAGTACTCTGAGCCGTTATCTGACCTGAGTGCCTTGCAGCGATGCCCTGACTGTGTCTCAAGCTCAGTAATGACACGCTGAATGGCTGCTGGCACCAGATCCTTGCTGGGAAGCAACTGAATGACTGACAGCCCAGTGTGCTCATCGAGGAAAGTGGCAATGTAACGGCTGCCATCTCTGCCAACATGAGGCATTGGGCCACATACGTCCATGTGGACGAGGCCCAGGGCAGCTGTAACAGGCTGAGCATTGGTGGAGAGGTTGAAGCGAACACGGCGGTGCTGTTTGCCCATAGCACAGCCAGGACATATGGCAGGACTGCAGGCTGCCTCAGCAAAAGCTTCCCGCTTGACTGGAACCCCATGCACCATCCCCTCCCGCTGCATGCGAGTGAGAACAGAGTAGGAAGCATGTCCACAGCGCTGATGCCACACCTGAGGGTCAAGCTCGTTTGGCTGCATGTGGAGCGCATGGGGAAGAGGATTGTAGATGTTGTCAGGGTCGTACAGGTGGGTGTCATCCTCCTGACTGCCGTGGCCCATGACACGGCGACCCTCTGCCACGGCCCTGATGTGCCAGAGGTAGACCCCAGGAGGGGCCTTCCTGATAGTCATCTGCCACTCAGGTGGGTTGCCCCGGCCCACCAGGTCACAGTTGTCACCGTGGAAGTGGAGTGATACACCAGCACGAGTGAGCTCAGAGACAGAGAGATAGCAGTAGGCAGCTGCTGGCGCATGGAGCACACCTGATACTGCCCATTGCTCCCCCTCAGAATTGGTGAGAAAGGTGGTGCCCTCACCCACAACATCGATGGAAGTCCCTGTGCCACCCAGCTGTAGCTGGATCGGGGGGTCAAAGGCATGGTAATCAGTGAGGCAGGAGCGCCACGGCATGATGTGCCGGTTGGCTCCTGAGTCAATGACCCAGCGTGGCACTCTGGCGTAGAAATCCAGGAACTCCTCATCAGTCATGTTCTCAGGAACCAGGTGCCCTGGGACAGGAGTGGCAACTGGCTCAGTACGCGACAGCTTGGGGAACTGGTTTGTTCTGACCATGAAGAGGACATTGGCTTGCTCGGCATCTGATTGCTGCTGCATGCTGCTGCCTGCTGATTCTGCGCTCCTACCGCCTGCACCATCCCCCCTGCCCCTGCTGGGGCTGTTGCCTCGAGGCCTGTTGGGGCTTAGCTGAGCCTGGGCCAGGCTGGGGCTAGCAGGTCTGGCAAAGCTCCCATGGTCGCGTGCATATCTGCGGCACTCAGACAGAACGTGGCCAGGGTAGTTGCAGTACTGGCAGACAGGTCGAGAGGATCTGCTTTGCTGCTGAGAGGAGACTGGCCTGGAAGCAGTGGGAATGACCCCCCCCCGCCCGGCTGTGTAGCCCCCCCTGAGAACCCCCCTTGCAGGGGTGTTACCCCTGCCCCTGTACCCAGGCTGCTGACCCCTACCCCTGGAGTAGGTGAAGGAAGAGCTCCAGAGGTTGGAGGCAGGCTGAATGGATTGAGAGGATTGGGTGGACTGCTCCTGTAGGAAGTCAGCTTCAGACTGCAGGAGGACTTTCTTCACAACATCAAGGTCAGCGTTCCCAACAGTCAGCTGGTACCTGAGCAGCTGGATGGCAATCTTGAATTCAGGGGGCATGGCATTGAGGACTGCCAGCATAAGGGAGTGATCAGAGGGAGGACTGCCAGCTGAGGTGAGCTCATCACGCAACAGCATGGTTCTGGCAAAGAAGGCTGCTACAGTTTCATCAGCCTGCATGCGCAGCTGCGATAGCTGCATCTGCAGCTGTGACTGCCGTGCGATGGAAACTTGTACAAATTCAGCTGCTAGCTGGTCCCAGGCTTCTTGCGCTGTTGCAGCTGCAGAGACTGAACGAGCATGCTGATCGCTGACATAGCGCAGGATAATGCCGCGGGCTTTGAGATTGGCAATGGTGTCAGCTGTGACTCTGGCGCGCTGAGAGGCATGAGCGGCATGTTGCGCTGGGGTAGCATCGTTGGCAAGGGCTGGAGGTGCAGTGGCGAGACCATTCTCTACCACATAGAAAACCCCAGCCTCTTCCAGCAGTCCCCGCAGCCTGATAACCCAGATGGCATAGTTGTCCTTGTCTAGGATTGGAATGATGGCACCGCCACTAACGCTGACGCTGGAGCTGGCCGACATAGTAGTGCGGCAGCGATTGACCCTAGAGCAACTTACGTGTTGCACGTCGTGGTGTCTTTAGATCCACGCACAGCAGTTGTGCTGTGGGCCCATAACCCTGTAGAAGAGCGTGGGACAGACGAGACACCAGACGAGGGTTGTTACAGCGAGAGCCTAGATCATGACACAGAAGCAGGCTCTCATACCTGTAGAAGAGCGGTTTTGCGAAAACCGAAGAAGTTTTAGCGAACATCAGTCCACCTCCTGCCATAACGCTGTACACCACTGCAATCTACGCCTCATTTCAACCCGAGTCATATGTGGAACGACGATACATCCATTCGAACCGTGGGTCCCCTCCACGCACTGGGACATCGCGTTAGCCGAATGCCTGGTAAGCCCAACAAGGCAGCCAGACTCGTCTTCATATTGCTGTTACAGCTGCACTATTGCTGCGACAACACAAGGCTCCAACAGGGTGGCGGCGAGACGGCAAGATATAGCGCTAGACACAGCGTAGGAATGGCCGAGACGGCGCTTGGACAGACAGGTGATAAGGACAGACAGACAGGAGTCCTGGCCTGCCTTGATTGCCACAAACACTACACGCCGGGGGAAAAACCCCCTAGGCAATACACAAGGCCAAGGGAAAAACCCCGAGGTCAGGTTGGAGAGCCGAGGGAACAACCCCGAGGCAAGAGAGATGGGAACACACCCCCCTACTCACCAGCGACCTACTCCCTAGGGGTTATACCCCAACACACATCCCTAGGGGCTATACCCCAACACACATCCCTAGGGGCTATACCCCAATACACATCCTTAGGGGCTATACCCCAACACACATCCCCAGGGGCTATACCCCAACACACATCCCTAGGGGCTATACCCCAACACACATCCCTAGGGGTTATACCCCAATGCACAACCCATAGCGCTCAGCCTTACCACCACCTGCCAGACCGCCCTGCTGCAGCCTGGCGTGATCAGTCGGAAATGCAAGCTGTCCATGTTGACATGCAGGTCGACATGGTACATGGCGCTCCGCCTCACCACCACCTGCCAGCCCAGGCTGCTGCCGCCGCCCATGCTGGCCTGCTGCCCCGCAACAGGCACCCTCATGCCCACAACAACAAGTCAGAGAGTGTGCAGCGGTGTGCTCAGCCCACCACGCTGCCAGGAGCAGCCACGCATGCTGCACATGCTGGCCTGCTGCCCCGCATCAGGTTCCCCCATGCCTACAACAACAAGTCAGGGAGTGTGCAGCAGTGTGCTCAGCCCACCACGGTGCCAGGAGCAGCCACGCATGCTGCACATGCTGGCCTGCTGCCCCGCATCAGGTTCCCCCATGCCTACAACAACAAGTCAGGGAGTGTGCAGCAGTGTGCTCAGCCCACCACGCTGCCAGGAGCAGCCACGCATGCTGCACATGCTGGCCTGCTGCCCCGCATCAGGTTCCCCCATGCCTACAACAACAAGTCAGGGAGTGTGCAGCAGTGTGCTCAGCCCACCACGCTGCCAGGAGCAGCCACGCATGCTGCACATGCTGGCCTGCTGCCCCGCATCAGGTTCCCCCATGCCTACAACAACAAGTCAGGGAGTGTGCAGCAGTGTGCTCAGCCCACCACGCTGCCAGGAGCAGCCACGCATGCTGCACATGCTGGCCTGCTGCCCCGCATCAGGTTCCCCATGCCTACAACAACAAGTCAGGGAGTGTGCAGCAGTGTGCTCAGCCCACCACGCTGCCAGGAGCAGCCACGCATGCTGCACATGCTGGCCTGCTGCCCCGCATCAGGTTCCCCCATGCCTACAACAACAAGTCAGAAAGTGCGCAGCGGTGTGTTCAGCCCATGACGATGCCAGGAGCAGCCATGCATGCTGCCCATGCTGGTGCTCTGCCCCGCATCAGGTACCCCCATGCCTACAACAACAAGGCAGAGGATGGACAACTACACCCACGAGGCACCCCGCGACACAATCAGACAGCTGGCACTATAGACACTAGCACCATGCCGAACTATGACCACGGACACGAGACACTCAGTTGGATGGTACACATCGCCATTGCTATCGCCAGCATCGCTTTCATGAGGGGCTACCCCCCCACCCCCCCACCCCCTGCTGTTACCCCTTCCCAATCTAGAGCTTGCCTCCGACGACACCTTAAGAAAATCAAGAGATGGAGAGCGATCTGTGTTGGATCAGCCTACACCCTGTACCTCTACCTTGATGGCTCAGTGGAACGTCACACTGCCTTGATGCACCTGTCAACAGCCCTCACTAGCTGGCAGTCGCATGGCCACTACACATCCAACCCAGAAAGCACCAGCATCCTAGTTCACCAATACAATGCGACTTTGCAACGGTACACAATATACATTCTGCGCATCAACCGCATGCCTGATCTGCCTACCCGCATGGGCATCCCAGCCCTATCAACCAAGCTAGCCCATTGCCTTGGCGTCATGTCAACCTGCTACAGTGCTATCTACTTGCTCTATATAGGCTGGCTGTTGCTAGCAGGAGGTGATATTGAAGCCAACCCAGGCCCATCCCACTATGAGGAGCATCATCCAGAAGTTAACCCTAACCCCCTGTTTTTTGAAGCACAAGTAAACCGCAATTGCCAGGCCCACTCCCTAAACAATGCAGCTGGCAAGCCATGGGTGAAGCCTGAGGACCTACATAATTTTTGGATAACCTGGCAGAAAACATTGCACGACGAAGGCGACAAGAAAGCGTGGCATACCGCACGAGGGGACGGGGGCGCCTTCAGCGATGAGGTCATTCACCTCTACCTTAGGACAAAGTACGGCCTCACTCTTACGAGTGTCGCTCAGCTACGCACCACAGACGATTGGAACGACGACAATCTCGACACCATAGCGATAGAGTACGCCACACTCAACTTTTTGTGCAAAACGAACGGCCACAGCATGGCGCTCAGGAAGTTGGGTGGGCAGTGGAAGCTCCTAGATTCCGACAGCCCCAGTAAATCAGCTATAGCCATCTGTGAGCTGTCGCATTCGTACACGTACCACTTCCACGAGGTGTTCGTCATCGCACCCGACCCGGCAGCCACACCAGCCCAAACAATGGCCACCACCCGACTGGGTATTAGTCACATTATCAGCCACAAGGAAGACAACCAGAACCCGTCCCAATGCTACATGGAAAGGCAATACAAACAATGCTGTCTTGTGCACGCCATCAACATGGCCATAGGGAAACCCATGATCTGGCCCGAAGACGTCATCACCCACTGCAAATCACTCGACACACACATCCAAGGCCTAGCCAACCAGGCAAGGCAGGAGCACAGGGTGATACCACTACGTAGCAGCCTCCCACACATCTACGAGGAATCTGGCAACTTCACCATCTCCACCATAAATCACTACCTATACCACCACCACAAGGACCTCCACCTATGCCCTTCAACCACAACCACCACCAACAACAACATCACACCCGAGCTCCTAACCACGCTCACGGGCAAGACGGATAGCTACACTAACATAGCCGCCATCCTCATTACTCACAATCACGCTACCACCATCCGCCACATTAACAACGCATGGCACTGGTTGGACTCGGAAAAAGGCCGCCCATGCCGACTGGACACCCTGGAAGACTGGCTTCAGCTGAAGGGTACGCTCGTTCAAATCAAAAAGGGCGACGCGGCTGATACCAACCTCATCCATCCACTATGCTGGCTAGCTGACCCTACAAGGAGCGCCACAACGGAGCAGCTGGAACAACACCTATGTACCACCCACATTGACCTTACTACCCAAGACCTGGACACACAACCCGCGCACAACCCCCGAACAGACCGGCCGCTACCCGCTGCACAACCAGCGAGTTACAAGCGCATACTAACAGCCACAGCAGACACCCACTCGACAGACAAGCAGGCCCGGCCGCGACTGCGCCAGGTCGCCCCCACAGTCACTCTTCCCACTCTACAAGACCGGTCAGGCAGTAAACGGCCCACGACATCGGGCACCATCGTAGACAAAAGACGGACCAAGCCAAGAGCGCAAACCAAGGACCCGCACACGCAGACCCTGATGTACAGATACCTAAACACAGCCACCACCCCATCCCCCGCCGCCAACCCCACAATACCGCCAACCCCCACCGATAACCTACCTGAACACCCGGGACCACACCCACAACACAGTACCTTGCCAACCCGGCAGCCACAACCAACACACAATCGACAGCATATCACACTAACGACCCTGAACGTCAGAAGCCTCCATAGGTCCAGAAACGACGTCCTGAACCTTGTACATCAACACAGCCCGGACATCCTGATCCTAACTGAAACCATGACCCAGCCCAAGAGCAACAATCCAGGCTCTGGCTGGCTGAGGAGAGTCATGCCAGACTATACGACACACCGACACAGAGGCCACAGTGAAGTACTAATAGGCATCAAACACAACTTAGCCATCCAAATGAAATCCACTATGCTTCCACCGAGCATCGATGCTGAGGTGAACGCACGATGCGTCATCCTGACCCTCAACCAAAACCAGTGTGAACAGCTCACCATCATCGCCACGTATTGGCCGTCGGGAAACAACGGGGACGCGCTGTTAATGCGAGGGAAAATGCAAGAACACATACGAACAGCCACGGGCCACCTGCCCGGCTCACTCATCCTGGCGGGAGATATCAACGCCACGATGAAAACAGAGGATCGCTCCGAGCACACCGAATACACACAAGACAGCATGATGAGGGGGTTCGCCGCAGACATGCACCTGAAGGAAGCTGACCCCGGCGACCGGGCCTGGACCTACCAGCAACCGCACTGCAACAGCCGCATCGACGCTATTCTAACACGCGACGCAAGACACGGCCCTGAGCACCGCACGCACGTCGATACCAACGTCTATCTGAGCGACCACAGGCCACTCACCGCCACATTGAATACAGCCCGCCTGGGCATAGACCTGGCAGCCCCACACAAACCACCGAAGCACAGCCACACCATCCTCACCACCCCCATTACCAACAAGGACAGGGAAGCCTACCGCCTGGCAGTGCAACAACCCAGCTCAGGCGTCCCACAATTGCATGCAGAACTGACAGCCTTCTTAGCCCCCATATACACAGAGGCTACCCACCACCTGGCTACACTTGGCAAGACCAACCCACAACAACCACAGCGTCTGACATCAGTGGCAGGACGCCCGGCCAGGGAAGCCGTAGACACCGCAGCCACCATGCTCACAAACCTCCTACAAACCTGCAGGACGGCAGCTATACAGACATGCAACACTAAGATCCTCACAAGGGGAGGCCAGCACTACCAACGCAGGACCATGTGCAGGATTAGACTGGCACTAGGCAGAAAGCTTAAGACCGCTAGAGACCTCAGCCGGAAGGCTAACTCCCTCTTTAAGCAAACCAACGTGCATCCGACAATCGACGAACTCATTCTAGGGACAGATGCGATAAACGAAGAGATCAGGGACGCGGTGCAAGCGCGACAGGGTGAAGACCCAACCGAAAATCACGTGCAGGCCGCGCTAGCCCAACTGACCAATACGTACCGCGACCAAATCCACCAATTAGACGACTATGACTCCGCACTCGCCATCGCACAAGCTCGCGTCAGAATGCAACAACTGATCAGCACCCAGCCCAAGAAGGCTAACAAACGTATCTTGCGCCCGCCCCGCACCGACCACAAAGGCCTACAGGCGCTAGCTGACCCTGACACCAAAACCATATGCACAGCCCCTGCCGACCTCAACCGGATAATCACCACCGCATATGGGCAGAAGCTGGCGGCCCCGACCCCCAAGACGGGCCACTACACTAACACACAGACACGAAACTACCCGTGGGCTCGCGCCAAAGCCGACGACGCCTTCGCATTACACGCATGCCAAAACATACACTGGCTGCACACAGCCATCATGGACAAGGCAGGCTTCCAGGAATGCATCAGCAGGCTGTCAGGAGGCAAGGCCCCGGGACCAGACGGGGTGGAGAACGAGATCATCAAGATGCTGCCATGGGAGATGCGGGAAACCATCCACCAGCTCTTCATCATCATGTGGGCAACAGGCTGCACACCCACAGCATGGAAAACCAGTGACACCTGCCTGCTCTACAAGGACAAGGGGCAGGAAACGGACCTCAACTCCTACAGACCTGTGGGCCTAGCCAACACCGTTTACAAGCTGTGGACCAGCCTCATTACCAAGACGCTGTCTGAGTATGCTGAAGCTAATGGGATGCTCAGCAAGAACCAGGCTGGGTTCCGCTCCCACAGGAACACCACACAACAGCTGCAGATGCTTGTCATGGCCCTTGAGGATGCTAAACTGGCCAAGGCAGATATCTACGCACTCCTGGTCGACTTCACCAGTGCGTTCAACACCACGTGCCAAGACAAACTACTCTGGATCATGCATGACCTAGGCTTCCCCACGGACGCGACTGACGCTGTAAAGGACCTATACACGGGCGCTACAACGCGCTTTAAAACCCCGTACGGCCATACTGACCCGGTACCCGTCAACCGGGGCACCATACAAGGCGACTCTCTCTCGCCCTTCCTATTCCTCATTTACATTGAACCCCTCCTGCGATGGCTGCAAGTGGGCGCGAGGGGCTATAAATTCAAATCAGCAACGCCCGACAGCGGGGAACGCGCCACCGTCAGCAGCATCGACTATGCTGACGACATAGCCATACTCTGCAACACCCTTCGCAACCTCCGATGCCAAGCGGACAAACTCTCAGCCTTCTCGGACTGGGGTCACCTCATCATCTCACACAGTAAAACCCTCGCTACAGCGGCGCTTCACCACTCGGTCGAAACTGGCATGTGCAGCAACGCGGCCGAAGCGGACAAGCGGGCCCGCCAACAACTCCAAACCGTCAGCCTACAAGGGAAACCCGTCACCTACCACCGCCCGACCTCACCTTTCACCTACTTGGGTGTGCTCATCACCATGACGCTGGACTGGAAACCACAACACACCGCTATGATCACCCAGCTCCGCCAAAAACTCGAGAGACTCAGACGCTCCTTTGCTAGCGCTAGGCAGGCCATACACATCATCCGCACGGCCATCATACCCAGCCTAGCCTACAGCTTCTGCGCCGTGCCCTGCACCCCAGGGGACCTCGAGCTGTACGACAGGTCCATCAATCACTGCGTGAAGCTCAAACTCAGACTCCCCCTGGGAACGCCCAATGCCATCATCAGAGAAGACGCTGACAAACTAGGCATAGGCATTAGCTCCACTGCCCAAGAATATCACGCCCGCAACACGACAGCCCTCACACACAGCCTCCAGTCCACAGATGTGGCACACGCCCACATCTCGAGGAGCATGCTGCACAAACAAATCACATGGCTCAATACCCAGGCTAGCACACAAGGACACCGCATGCTCACCCTCCTTCATCACACCCTTAGGGCACGGCAGCTAGTCTATGCCTATATATCCGGGCTATCGGCCACGGAAGAGGGGCTACCTCTCTATCATGAGGAATGCCAAACACTCGGCCGCCTCATCACACAGGCCAGCAGCTCTCAAGCACACGATGTCGTCAGCGCCAGCATCACCTGCCTCAAAAGCCTAGGCATCACGCACGCTTCTGAACTCAGCTGCAAGGACAACACACACATTATCACCGGTAGCATGCTCACATCGAAGTACGGAAAAAAGGTCAAGCAGAAGCACATCATCGCCCTCAACAAACTTGCGGCCATGGCGGCCCAACCCTCATGCCCAGACGCGACCGCCACGCGGGCCATCCGAGACAGCCGCAACACATCACTCGACCTCCCGCCCGACCAACGCAAAATCACTACATGGGCCGCGGGCCTCACGGAACTTGCGCCCACACCCGCAGTGCCAGACACCAGAACTCGCTATATGGATATGAAAGCGTATGCGGCCATGCACGCAACGCAACCAGCAACGGCGGACCGGGCCGCAGCGGCACCCGCAGCCCATGATGCCACTAGGACGAGCTCACGACTGCTGAAACGAGAGCAACGAGCAACACAATCGGCCCCAACGAAGCCCACGCCACCCAAGGCGGGCACGAAACGGAACAATGAGGGCAGGCAGACCCAAACTATCCCGCAGGATATAGTGCGCATAGTAGGCCTTGACCTCCCAGGACTCTCCAGCTGGAAGGTGGATAAAGCCTGCCGATGTAAACCCAAGAACCTAGGCTGCATACTAGGGGCCATGTACGGCCACCAAGAGGCCATAACCAGCATAGATGGCTGGCAATGGGACGGCATCAACAAGGAAAACTACTACAAGGTGCATTGGAAGCCCACAGTCATAGATAGATGGGCTTTACCACTATGTGCAGAAGAAGGCTATACACCCACACACATAGAGACCATCAGCAGGGAAGAGGCTAAGGACGTATGCACTTGTGAGCTGTGCTGGCTACCAAGAGGAGACAGCCCAACGTGCCACAACTGCAAGAGGGCCTACCACCCAGCCTGCCTAGAGGAAGCCCACCTGTCAGGACACAAGGAACCAGGTTACTGGCTGTGCCCTATATGCAAGTTCGGCAGCAATGACTTTAAGACAACCATGCGCCAGTCAGCGCACTCGGACCTCATACGAGTACACTGGCACCCCACTCTCGAACCGGCGCCGCTCATCACGGCACACCTGGACTACATGGCAAAGCGCAACGACTACGACGAGGAAAACAGGCAGATACAAGAGGCCAGACATGCGAGACCCGACGCGCACCTGCCGGCCCACACCCGACAGGGACTACCGGACCCGCACACCTGGCTACCCCGGTGCACCAACCTGCACTCGAAGGCCACCTTTCACACCTACCCCATCAACCCGCAGACGGACATCGTCGGGACGGGCAACTGCGAAACCTTCCTCCAACTTCACCCTCACATGACCGCCCCCGCGATGAGCCTCAGCACGGGGGAGCCCATTATGCCACGGCACGACTTAGTGCAACACGTAACGGTACACGACGAGTCGGGTCGCACAGTTGGCCTCCTGACAAAAGACCAACACCAACATCTACACGCTTGGTTACAGCACACACCACACACACGCAACCTGGCCACAGAGGTAGTGGCCCTACTAAGGAGACAGGACGCACAGAGCAGCCACCACCCCATGAGAGGGGCACAAGACAAAGCCCTTAACACCCTACACACCACACGAAGCTTTCCAAGCACCGTGCAAAGATGGGCTGATCCACTCACAGTTAGACCTGAAACCACCACTTACTGGAGCCCTGACACCAACGACGCGGCCTTTGGGGCACACCACAACTGCCTACTGGTACGCCACACTGGCTTATCCACATGGAACGTACCGGCAGATGATGCAGTGGCACTAAAATGCGTCAACCATGCTATACACTCAGCTACTCAAGAGGAGGCCATGGCCACCATCATGTTGATTCCTGGGAAAAAGGGCATCTCCTACCCTAAACACATTGACACCCTGCGGCGCTACCCTGAGTACTGCCAGCACCTGGCTAGCATACCCCCCACCAAGACCAGATGCCCCAAGCCAGGCAAGCACGCCAAACTCCACATCTACGTCATTTGGAATGCAGCAGGACAACAACTCGTCACCAAAGGCAACCCCCAAGGTTGGCTGGCTAGCACTGCCACTGCCCTCCACCCTCAACGAGATACACACCCAATTCGCAACAGACCAACGAACCAAAGCCAGCCAGCCACACCCCCTAGCGGTCACAAACAACATATGCGCTTGCCGCTGGACAGGGACCTCCCCATCTCGGGGCACCAACGCAGCCACGAACAACTCACGCACCATTCCACGACGCAGCCACGGATGGCCATCACCGAATGGGCCACGATCGCGTACACGGACGGCAGCTGCATTAAGACCTCAGGGGCAGCCCCGGCGAGCGTCGGGGCGGGGGTCTATATCCCGGAGAACAACGTCCTCATCACAGCCGCCCTGAACGACCCAGAAAGCAACACCATCAACAAGGCAGAACTCACAGCGATACACGCGGCACTCAAAGCAGGGGCCAAACGCATCGCCACAGATAGCCTTTGCTCCCTCTACCAGATCCGCAGAGCCCTCGCTAACCCGATGTCGCTCATTACCCACAGACACAACGACATCCTGACAGCCATCGCTACCCTTATCATCGACAGCCCCGTAACAATCCAATTCCTCAAAGTCAGGGCCCACTCGGGCATCATCGGCAACGAAGGCGCCGATGTCCTCGCCAAGCACGCGGCGCTACACCCAGAGCTCGCCAACACCCCGGCCTACAGCCCAACCACACGGACAGAGACGAAGAACTGGCTCAGCAACGCCACCGACGGCGAATCCCCCGCCCCATTGCCGGACTGCCGCCAAAGCGTGCGAGCACACATACACCGCAAACACAAGCTTGGCCTTGCAAACCAGGACAGCATCTACTACCAAATGTCCCAAGAAATTACGAAGGTCGCAGCACCAGGAGCGGGCGAAAGAGTGATGGTCGACACGAACATCTCCACCCACGCGCAACGCACTGCCCTACTCTACCGCACCGGGGGGCTATACAACCAAAAACTAGCTATGCGCTGGAAACGGGCGACGGATGACCGATGCCCACTCTGCGGGGAAGCGGATAGTGCCACTCACCTCCTCTCCGGCTGCAGCGAGACGCTACCGATGGTGCAGGAAAGGCACAACGGGGCGGGCCGCCTCATCACTAAAGCTATAAGCAAGGGAACCCTAGGCGGGTACATCAGCTTTGCGGACACCGGCAGCTGGGAGAAGGGCGCAAAGGAAAGTCTGGACCTCCCGAGTGACACGCTACACACAACACTCCAAACACTCGGATTGAAACCAGAAGATACTAAACACACCACCAGGCCGGATATCCTCATGGTGCTCCCTCATAAGAAGGCAAGCAAGGACGGCAAAGACACAAAGCGGGTCTGTATCATAGAAATCAAATACTGCCCGGACTCACGGTGGACGGACCAATTAAACAAGGCACTCACTCAACACACCCACTTAGCCGAGAACATACGCAAGGAAGACCATATGGTCGCTATCATACCAATCCTACTAGGCATAGGGGGCATAACCTACGAGGCGCACACACGGCAACACCTCTTGACCCTAGGGATCACACAAGCCAACACTACCAAGCTGCTCAACAAGCTAACTAGACACGCCATGGAGGCAGCCCACTCTATTGCAAAGACAAGCTACAGACTCAGGGCTACCAAAGGGGGGGGAGGGTAGGGGGGACGCCTCTTCTTTGGCTGGATGGTGGGAGCAGGCCGCGCCCCAGGCGGTAGCTCCTCCCTTAATGCACGCCGGTGAATACCGGAGTAGTCTTCTTCTTCTTCTTCTGTAGAAGAGCGTGGGACAGACGAGACACCAGACGAGGGTGCCTACGAATGCCTGTCACCACGCTAAATACCGACTGTCACTCGGAGTCACTCAGAAGCTGGACAGCTGGACCTATCACCGGTGCAAGATAAGATCTGCACCGGAGCTATATCTACAACATGAAGTCACCTCAACATGCTGATATGCTGTGTACGCCAGTATGCTGTGCCATGTGCTGACTGTCTGGTGGACGGTGCAAAATGCCTTCCCAAGCCGCAGCACTCTGCAGCCCATGTACATGTCCGTGCACGGAAAGGCTAACCCTGAAGCCTAGGGATACAAGCTCTTTGCTGCATTCATTGACTTCAGGCAGGTTTATGACCACATCCTTCGACTTAAGCTGTGCATTCTCGAGTCAAGGTGCCTCAGCCATGCTTGCAGCGTCAGGCCTGGAAGTGCTGCTCTGTTACCCCAAGGCTTCTTGCAAGTACAAGCCAAACTGGTATAGCCAAACTGATATATGAGCCAAACAGGTGCCTAGTCAGGCAGTAGCTGCCAGGCCAGTTGTAGCGCTCAGCGCTCAGGAGGAGTCTACTTCAAGCCTCGACAGGGTCCTAGGCACCAAGGCTATGAAGTTCAATTGGCTCGAGAGGTGGCTGCGGCGTTTGAATGGGTTTGAGGGTGATTCTAGGCTGCACTACAGAGTGCATCAAGCGAGGTGCTGGTATGCTGCATGGTTCAAGCAGGGGGATGGCTCTGGCCTTACTTACTTCAAGCCCATCACTGTCTTGCCATGCCACCGGCCGCAGGCTGGTTGGAGCAACCGCTGACCCACCCCCCTTGCCGGAGGAACCCTTAAGCCGGGGCTGGCTGCGGTCCAGGTGTTGCGGGCAGTGCAAACTTCAGCTGCTCTGACTGGTGTGGAAGCGATACAGAGCCATTACTCACAACCGTGCCTCGCAAATCCAACAAACAGCACGCATAGCTCGGCTTCATTCACAAACACCCTGCCTAGACAATAGTAACTAATCCCTGACAAACACTCTGATACACTGACTTAACTCAGCCAGGTTGTGATGATATAGTTTACCGTAGTGTCAAGTCATGCCACGTCGTGCAATAAATGGTCATGTCCACTTAGCTTGTCGCAAACCTTGTCCACCAGTGTCCAGCCTTCCAGTACCTTCGATCACATCCTCCCCAATTCTATTCTTCTCCACGCAACCCCGCACAAGACAAGCACGCGCGCACATGACTGCCACACCCCAATCTGGACACGATGCCATGTAGCAACATCACCTGCCACAGCCTGCCTGCCTGAATAGAGGCGATAACCTGCCCGAAGAGCGGCCCACCTGCCTGAAGAGCGGCCAACCCGCAAAGCAAGCAAACAGGGCGGCCATGCCCTCAGAAAAACGGTGCGTGTCAAACACACCAGCGGCTGCCCCTGCCCCCCGAGGGAATAGAACCAAAGGCGTATGAGTGTGGTGGCAGGGGCACAGCGCTAAAGCACACTGGTGCACTGAAGATGGCAATGCCTGCAATATTAGTGGGGTCTATGGGTGAGTGGCTGATACCATCAACACTCTTTGGAGGTGAGGCCACAACAGGTCACGACAACAGCACACGCTATTGAGACTATGATGCGCACTGACCACAGCTTCCCCCACCCCAACCACTAAGCCCATCGCAACCCGCCTAGCTCATGCCCCGGCTGTGTAGCCAATTGCGAATCTAATAGGTGTGCAACAGTCTAGTCCAGGTGCCAGCGGACGGCAGTTCCATCAAGCAGCCGAAAGAACTCATACCCTTGCCCCGTGCCCAGGCACGTCGCTCATTTACCACAAATGTTAGGAGCCCCTGGCAGCAGGCGCGGCGCATTGGCGGAGAATCCCGCGCCGCCAGACCCGTTGCCAGCCGGATCCCACGAGCAAGCACTACGCAAGCATCGCGACATGGCGGGTGGGGGTCAGAGCGAAAGGCGAGGTTGCAAGCGGGGTGGCAAAGAGGGAAAGACGCAGGACCACATACGAGTGGGCTGCTGTTGCTGGATCTGGAGTGCTGTGCCAGTGTGTGTGACAGTGTGACAGTGACAGTGTGACAGTGTGACTCACACTACAGGACCATTCCAGAGAAAGCCCCTCGCGTCGGTGGAGCCGGTCGGGCAGTAGCCGACAGCGCAGCCTATGCGGCGTGTCCTGGCCCAGATGAATTGCGTGAAGTGGCCGGTAGCCGGCATCCAGCCAGGTCGCGCGTAGTTATACATGCAGATCTCGTCGTACCATTGCTCTATGACCTGCAAGGCGGAATGCAAGGCGGAATGCAACGCCCCTTATGTGAGCGTGACGAGGGCGGTTGCGTGCCATTTACCCTGCATTGTGTGTCTGCCTCAGCCAAGCCGAGCCTGGCCTGCGGTGAACACAAATACCCACAATGGTGATGTTGCCCAGCCCCAGCGTCTCGCCGTAAGGGCCATATGAGTGCTCGAAGTAGCAGTTGTCAGCCCAGTTCTGGGCGTACCTGCACACACCACCGATGACAGCCAGGTCACAGCCAGGTCACTGTGAGGCAGGGCCACGTGTCAGCACTGGCTGGAGCATGGCACAATGGCTGGAGCATGGCAACGTGGCTGGGGGTGACAGTGGCTGGGGGGAGACACTGGCTCGTGGGCGGCCTGCTGGTCCGGACTCACCGCTCCAGGGTGGTTGACCATGTGAGGGGGGGCACACCATGACGGGCTCGCAGCTCGTTGATCCTGCTCACTGCAAGTAATCACCCCACCCCCACCCCCGAGCTCAGTACAGGCAGGTGGCTGCTGGCAGGGGGCAGCAGGGCTGGTTCAGGCTGTGGACGACTTTGCTCCAGCGGGATCAGAGTGAAACACAACACGCGAGTCAGACAGTGCCAGGAGCACAAGGATGAGTGTTGGAGAGTAGCTTGGGTCTGGGGTGGAGGGCAGAGGTGGGTCTGGGCATCACTCACATACGGCAGTCACATCCACAGAAGAGGTCGGCCCCCCCAGCTGCGAGGTGGGCTGTGGTGGTGGAGATCTCGGGGGAGGAGGGAGGCGGGCTGGCTGTGGGGAAGGGGGAGGGGAGCGGAGGGGTGGCGGTGGGGGGGGAGGGCGGGGAGTGGGGGGTGGCATAGAAGGGGAGGGACTGGGTGGTGGTGGGTAGTCAAGAAAGTCCATGGGAGGTGGGGGTGGGGGAGGTGGGGGGCGTAGCTGTCTGGGCATATCCGGTGCTGGGCTTGGCACTTGCGGGGGGGGTGAACTAGGGACTTGGGGTGGGGGTGGGCTGGGCAGCAGTGGTGGGGGTGGGCTGGGCAGCAGTGGTGGGGGTGGGCTGGGCAGCAGTGGTGGGGGTGGGCTGGGCAGCAGTGGTGGGGGTGGGCTGGGCGGCAGTGGTGGGGGTGGGCTGGGCGGCAGTGGTGGGGGTGGGCTGGGCGGCTGTGGTGGGGGTGGGCTGGGCGGCTGTGGTGGGGGTGGGCTGGGCGGCTGTGGTGGGGGTGGGCTGGGCAGCAGTGGTGGGGGTGGGCTGGGCGGCAGTGGTGGGGGTGGGCTGGGCGGCTGTGGTGGGGGTGGGCTGGGCGGCTGTGGTGGGGGTGGGCTGGGCGGCTGTGGTGGGGGTGGGCTGGGCAGCAGTGGTGGGGGTGGGCTGGGCAGCAGTGGTGGGGGTGGGCTGGGCAGCAGAGGTGGGGGTGGGCTGGGCAGCAGTGGTGGGGGTGGGCTGGGCAGCAGTGGTGGAAATGACAAGAAATCAATGTAGCTGGCTGGTGATGTAAAGTTGACGAGAGGGAAGTCGAGATGGTCATCGGCGGGCACTGCATCATATGGTGGTGCCGGCTGCGTGACAGGTGATGGTTCTGAGCTCAAGCGTCCAGTAAGCCACCGTGTCACGAAATCGGAGTCATCTGCAGAAATCTCCGACTCTGACCCGATGCTACTGCCTGGCGCCAGACCACTGTCAAGCTGAGTGAGAGCACGGAGCCTGCGGAGCCGCACCAGCCGCGTCAGTCGCTTCACTGCGTGTGCTGTGCAGGCTAGAGACAATGTACACTGACCTTGTAGCGGACACCTTCTGCGATGAGGGCAAGCTCCGCGAAGCCCCTGCAAACGGAGCAGTACAGTACCTTGTGCGGCTGGCGTACTGAGACTGCTTGCGCACACTGGCTACACCCCGTGAGAAAGCGGAATAGACTGGGTATAGTTACCCGCGATGTCATTAACTTACCCGCGATGTTGGCGAGAGCGGCACAGCACAGGCAGACATATAGGCCAGCAGGGAGCGTCCATCGGTTCCCAGGCATCCCAGGCATGCTGCGGAGTTGCGCAGCAGTAATGGCTCCAAGTATAGGTTGTTTGTTTTCAGCGTCGGGACAGGGATGGTGGTGGACCGCGCAGCCGAGCGAGCAACGACCCTCACCGATTGGTGGTGGCAGGGGTGTGCTGCTGAGTTTTGCTGTTCTGCGCCATCGCGTGGCAGCGGCACCGTTGACAGTCCGATGGAGTGATCGCGGAAGGGCAGTTGCTCCATGCGGGTGGTTGCTCCATCCGGGTGGTTGCTCCATCCGGGTGGTTGCTCCATGCGTGTACTGCCCTGCCCTGACCCAGTGCCAACACACTGGCAAGTTCCCTCCTAAGACCAACGGGCTTCTCATCAAAACTCTTGCTAGGCTACGCCCTATGGGTGGTTGCGGGCCAAGCCGGTCACCCCTCCCATTGAACCACCAACCCCCCTCACGGTAAGGGACAACGGCTTTTCCGGACTCATTTCTGCACGGATCTACACGCGGATTGAAATGTCGGAAAGCGGCTGCGCTCAGCCACACGCTGAGCTGGTCGGGCATGTTGCCGGGTATGCGACCCTACCGAGCCTGCGGACTTGATGTACGCTGACCCAGTATATGTGAGTCCCTGATTAACGCGATGGATAGTGCGCGATGTGCGAGGAGCCCGACCCCATGACCAACATGCGCTGGCTCAGGGGCTCTGAAACTAGGCTCTGAAGCTCTGGAACTAGGAAAAGACCACAGTAGGAGCACAGCAGTGGCAACTGCATCAATCATTTGTTGATTAGGCTCCAAGAGGTGGCATAACCCTCCTCCATGCTGCCCACTCTACTGATGCCCGTCTGACAACCATGCAACTCAAGGTAACTCTCCAGCCTTGCGTTACTGGCTAGGGAACTCACTGTGAACCCCCTGCCAAAGTCTCAACTCTTGTTGAGTTTTGTTCATAGGGGTTATAGAAGCTGGCGTGTGCACATGCCTGCAGCATGCCGACATCCAAGTATCACCCCTACAAACGGCAGGAGGGCCAGGCTGCCCGCTGTGCGTGCTGTGTGAGGCCTACGCCAGCTGGCAGCACTGGCTGGGTGGAGATTCATGTGGAGAGGGAGGCTGTGTAGGATGATGTTGAGAAAACTGGGCTCCATGCGTAAAGTGTACAGCAGCGGAGAACTATGCATCTTGCGTTGTGGGTGTTGTGAAGCAACAGTTAAAAGGTCCATTGCGCCGAGCGAAACCGTTCGCGTGCCTGGCAGACTGCCGGTCACCGTGGGTGCCAGCAGCTCGGGCGCGCAGGCGCAAGCGCGACGCAAAGACAAGGCGTTCCGCGTTAAAATGACAACTCAACTCTGACCAGGCACGCCGAAAAGTCAAATGTCCCTTACGTGGTGGTTCAATGGGAGGGGTGACCAGCCATCCTTGCTCCGTCAATACTCTGCAGCCCGATGCAATATCTGCCTGGCCTTGGGCAGCCGGTCATTGACCAGCTTGTAGCCCTGCTGGTACTCCTTGCCTAGGGCAGGCAGAGCCTCCAAGCCCTTTCAACTCGCACCTCCAAGGGGCGCTGCAGACTCTCCCCAATGCGTTGGAAGTTGAGCCAGTTGGTGTCCCGGCCCAGCCACCTGCCCCATGGGGGTGCTTGCGGTGGTGGGACCGGGTCAAATGCAGCAGGGAGGGGTTGGGGAGGGAGAGGGGGGGCCTGGGCAGATTGAGGGGGCTCTTGGGCAGGGGGGGCCTGGACAGGGGGTAGGGGGTTTGGACGGCACCGCATGGCTCCACATCAAGCCCTGCATGGGCTTGGCATGCCGCTGGCACTAGACTGGGCGCAGCAACCGCTGTATCACCTGGCCTGCTGGGGGTATTCAGTTTGTGGGCCTCGGCTGGTCCCGGCTGCGAGAGGGCAAGGAGGGCTTCTGGCCAGACCAGGGAGCTCTGCCAGCCAAGGGCAAGGAGTATCCTGGCCTGGGCTACAAGCGGCTGCGAGACAAGCCACCCAAGGCCAAGCAGCAGCAGCAGCAGCCTGCTGTGGCACAGTAGTGTGTGCCCCCCTCCACTTTGAGCTGTCATCAGCTTTCAATTAGTGCATGTTTTGTCATGCCAGCTCTACATCATAGCCCTCGGGTCAGGCAATAGTGTAGGTGGTAGGCAGGCTCATGTGCCATGTGCACTGGGTTTACTCCACACAGCCCAATAACACTGTTTGAGCCGGATCCAGTTAGTGGCTGCTAGTGGCTGCTAGTGGCTGCTAGTAGGTACTTCTGATCCGGCTCAAATGGAGGCCCTAGTGAGGGACAAGAGGGCTGGTCCCGTGACATTGCTGTGTTGTGCTTAACGGTTTGTAGGTAGAATCACATCACGGAGATGGCCGTACCAGCCCAGCCATCTGCTGACACATGTAACTGGCTTGCTGAGCAGGTGCTGGCGCTGCTGTGATGACATGCTCTGTGACGGGCAGCAGCTCCACATCAGCTGGGCACTGCTTATCCGGAATAGCTTACAGTGGTGTTTCTCCCTAAAACACAGCACGTTGCACCTGAGCTTAGATCCTTCATGACCCTTGGTGCTTATCGTTGACAGCCCAAACAGCGTACGCCATCTTCTTCTCGATTGGCGTTGACCGCAAAGGTTAATTGTGAAGCTGCATCCATAACGCAGACCTTTTTCTGCTGATTCTTTGCATGAGTAGAGGCCAAACACTCATTCATGAATCATAGGCCCTTGCTGAGTCAAGACGTCCGTCTCATCTCCTGAAGAACCACAGCAGCAGGAGCATGACGAGCACCACCACCACCTGAAGAAGCGGCAGTGATGAACAGTGACAGATGGCAAAATGCCAAGAGACCATCAGGCTGCCCACCCTCTACCTCTACCCTTCCCACATGGGGATGTTTAAGTGTCAACAGCTTCCCTTGCCGTCATGCCCATGGTCTCCAACCAGGGTTTGAGTGAAGCCAGAACTCCAACACAACCCTTATGGCTATGAGGACTTCAGCACACGGGGCCCGTGAGACATCTTCAAAGGAGGGGATCAGGGCAGCCTCAACACGTATGTCACACCAAAGGCAATTGCAGGGGTGGTGGTGGGATGCAGGGGTGTCCCTGCAGGGTTTGTGCCGGTGGTGTGGTGGTGGTGGGGTGCAGGGGAAGGAGGGGGGGTGCAGGGGTGTCCCTGCTCATGTATGCAAGGCACCCACCATGCCACCGTACGTCATCCATATGTCCATCCGCTGCCGGCGTTCAATTAGGCGCAACAGGGTGTCACCGATACCGACGCTGTTCAGCACGTCCAAAAGCTTCCGTTGAGCCGCCTGAAGCCAACACCGCATCCCAACCTTGCCTCTGCAGCCAAAGAGAGGCCCTCGGCCCTCCACCCTACCCACCAGTGTTTGCTATATGAACATCGTATGAATGCCGTTAGAGGTCGTTATGCGCTATGAAATGGTCGCTTCTTGACCTGCACTACCGCGCAACGTGCTACAAAACTGATTTCAAGTAAGGTCGAGCTATAAATGCAAGGGTATGAGCCTGGGCCATGGCACTTTGAGCTATATAACATGCATCAGGGCAAAACGAAACATGATGTTACCCACCATCTCGTTCTGATTTCTGCATGCAGGCAATAGAGGGCTGGTCAAGCAAGGCCGACAAGGCGACCTGAACCGATGTCTTCCTAACATGTGCAGAGGTGGCCAGTGGCTTGCGGGCAGCATTGCCCAGCTGGGCTAAGCAGGCAGACTGGCAGTCACCACTGTGCAGCAAGGGAGTAGCAGTCATGTTGTAGCCATGTCCCAGCCATGCTGCATCAGCATGGCAACCTGAGCAGCTAGACCAGCTTATGACAGAACCAGGTTGCTCTCCTGAACCCCATCAAGCTCAGCTGACAATCAACCTCATCCTCCAAGCTCGCGCTGCTTGGTCTACCTCTGCTCTGATGACCAGCAGCCAGGTGCTGACACACAGGAACCAATCGGCTGGCATCTGACCGTGCGAAGCGAGCTGAGTTAAGGCGGCTGGGGTAGGTGCCAGGAGCGCCCACCACCAGGGGCTGTAGCTATCCCAAGCAAGGCGCAGCACTGGGCCTCCTACCTTGAGACGCTCTCTACTAGCAGCCATGCTGCCCAGGATGTTTGTTCCGGTCTCAAAGATCTCATCCAGCGCCCGCTTGGAGCGATGTATACTCCCCGCTGCCTGCACACTGCACAGCACATCGCGCCCTCAGCTGCTGCTGCACTGTGCATGCCAACTGTCACAGACAACAACCAGCCATGTCAGGTGGGTCACACCTACCCTTACCACACACGATCCTTCCACACCCCTCCCTCAGCCTCCACGGCTCTTTGCCACTCCTTAACAGAGTCAGTCCTGAGCCAAGTCTGTGCCTACTATTAGCTCGAGCTGTCCCTGACCCTATAGCTCTTACTCACACGCAAAAGGGCATCAGCACTGCAGCACTACAGCCCAGACTGGAGGTCATGGCAGGTCTGCTGTCTGTGGCACCTGCCAGCAGCACCTCACCTAGGACCTCACCTGTGGCTCCTGCCAGCGGCACCTCACCTGTGCCTCCTCATCCATATCTGTCTTGGCCCGCCGCCCAGCGTCTGCCCTTGCCAGCAGCTCCTGGCGCTCCGCCTGCTCCGCTGCGCGGCGCTGCTCCCGGCTGCCGTACTTGTCCAGGGTGCGCCGGATGGCGTCCACCTCCTCCACTACCTGGCTCACCTTCCTGCAGCAGGGCAGCGTGCAGAGCACAGCTGGGGTCAGGTCGCACCGAACCAGGGTCAGGTGGACGAGCAACTGTGGGATCCGGGCTAGCTTGGGGTGGTCAGCTACAGCTCATTGTAGCAGCCAGAGAAACAGCTGGCATGAGGTGTCTGGGAGGTACACAGCAGTGTACGTTGCATGCACTGTGTAGTATGCAGCTTTGCTGACTGTGTCTCTGTCACCTGGGGGCTGCATTGGGATTTCAGCAGAAGTAGGGACTCATATGCATCTGAAGCATCCACTGCATTGTGTGCCTGAGTCTGCAGCCCAGCAGAAAGCTGATCTGCCTGCAGTAACACTGGAATAACACAGCCTGCTTGTCCTGGATGTCCTCGTTGTCCTTCCATCATCTTGGTTGAAACCTGCTCCTTGTCATTGTGTTGCCCTGTCCCATGCACATGGCCAGCATGTGTACTGCACATTCCTACCTCATAGCCAGGCCTAGCAGCATGCTGGAATTAGAGCAGCAGCCCTGTTGTGATAACCCCTATGCACTCACCCTTTCCACACAGCTCGCTTCCCTGCAGCTTCACGCACCACAAACATACGCCACACACTCTCCAGCTCAGACGCGATACGCTGCAGTTATCAGGCAGCAGTTCCAACAGCAGTTCCAGGCTGGGGCACACATTACTGCCAGTCTGCCTCATGCCATCATGCTGTCTGCTGCTAATGCCCCTCATTGACGTTGTCTCTTGGTTTCACATGCCATGCGAGCTGACCTGCAGGTCTGCGTGTTTGACCCGGAGCTCACGAGCAAGGGCTTGCACATCCACTGATCTTGCACCGCACTGTGTAGCGTTACAACACGTCAGCCACGAGATCTGGAGGGGACACTGAACACCCCTCGCACCTCCGATGTTTCGAGTGTCTCTAAGCCCTCGCGTATTGTCAGCACCAGCCTTTTGGCCTGTGAGTGCAGCGTGGTGAGGTCGCCCATGTCTACCGCTGAAACTATTCAGCCGGGCTCTATCTGGTGACTGCACATGCTGGTCGCATAGGCGATTCCGCACATATCTCGGACAGGGTGCGGTAGAGGGAGTAGGGGTGCATGGAGGCCACGTCTGAGGATCATGACGATTTATAGAACCCCTGTCACCCACTGTCCATTTATGATGCGTCAGTGTTAGGCCTGACAGTCCTGCATGAGTCCGGGATGCTTTCGTGTTCTGCCAAAGTGTGTGATCAAGGCAGATGAATTGGTTGGCATGGGATCCTGGAAAGTTCAGACAATAAAACAATTCAATGGTGTCGATGCATCGGCGGGCCCACCCTTGGACTGGCCTAGCAGCCTCACTGCTAAAGCTTCAGGTGGGCTCTATTGTGAGTGGCTCCAGGGCCTGCCACCCTGGCTCAGCTGGAACTCCACCTGCTTCCTGTTGTGGGGAACAGGCCTAGGCAACCCGCAGCTGTGCAGCTGTGCAGCTGTGCAGCATGCCCCCTTCAATATAGCAGCTGGGTGCTTTGCTGCTGCCTGAACGCTGATATGCGGGCCAGCTGGACCAGTGGCACGGCTCCTGGGGCCGCTCCATGCTGTCACCAGCACGCCACAGGTTCAGCGCTGAGTAGCTGTTTCAATTCAGCCGCCTGCCCTGCGGAGGGGCTGGCCGGGCGATGCTGGGTGCCGGCTGTGAGGGTCCTGACTGGCAGGGTGTGGGGGCGTACAGGGGGGCCCCACTTTAGGCCCATCACTGTCTTGCCATGCCACTGGCCGCAGGCTAAGTGAGGTTATCCACGGGCAACACCTTGTTCCATGTTACATGAGGGGTGGGCCTGTGCAGGGTGTACAGTGTGTAGGTAGGGTGTGACTGTCGTGCTCTTTGTAGCTTCCACCTATGCCGCACAGTGATTGACATGCTGACCATAAAGAGCAGTCACAACGATCCAGGGTTGCAATCCATTGACCCCCACTTGACAGGGGCCAGCGGTAGGTTGTGTCAGGCATCCTGCATGGCATTGTGTCGGGGTTGTCATTGACCCAGCGTGGCTTGGAGGCCTCTGCTAACAGCGCGTGCCATGGAGTCAGCACCGTGTCAGCATTTGACCATACCGGGCCAGCGAGGTGGCAGCAATGACAGCAAGGGTGCATTCTTGCCGTCGCTGGCATCACAAGCTCCCCTCTAAGAGCGACTGATAGTGCACACACCGCAACCGTCCGGAACAGACAGAGTGGGACGTGTGAGAGGCATTTAGGTGTGAGCGGGGCGGACCGCTGTGGGGCGCTCATTGGGCGTGCCAAGCCGGAGCATCGCTCACCTCTTGAACTAGTACCGAACCACAATCGCATTCGTTGACCACTTCGTCGACTGCTGAAACTAACTGCCGAGCCGAGGTGCGTCGTCCAATCGCAAATAGACCAGATGGGATGTGCACAAGGCTGATGCAATACCCACGCCTTGTGCCGCATTTTATCATCTCCCCTTCTCGCCGCTGGCGATTTAACTGCCGCAGCCGCTGCAGGTACCCAACTGCCACAGCGAACAGCGGCACGTGCAGCATCAGCGTTCCCGACCAAAAGCACTGCTAGGACTCGACGCGATCCGGCCGTGAGCCGGTGGCTGCGTTGGGCCTTGTTGCACAGTGCACCTTCCTCGGGCTGCCGCAGCAGCGCAAATGGTGCTTAGGCTGTTTCCGTTGCTTGCCGTCCATATCTTGGTGGCACGAGTCGCAAGTGCGTGGCAGGCAGGCAGGGCTACATGGTATGACGACAACCCCACGTGAGTTTGCTACCCCTGCCAGTACAGGCGTGCCCGCGCATCAGCTGGAGCAGCAGCAGCAATGACCATCACACATGAGCCTGGCATGCTAGGTCTGTCCCTTCACATCCATGTCCACCCCAAACGTGTTTGGCCTCCACCTCCACCTCCACCCAAGAATGTGTCTGGCCTCCACCTCCACCCGTATGGGTCTGGACCTCCCGGTCACAGCCACAGCTGCCGAGACCCCAAACCTGCCTAGCAGCAGCGGTGCAGATGAAGGCCGCCACCGCAATCTACACTATATTGCCTCACTGATGCATCACTGCTGCAATGTGGTTGCAGGATGTCAGTGCACACGGGTTCATGCATGTATGGTGAGCTCAAGCAACCCTAGGCAGCAGTTGGCTATGCACATTTTTAGGCTTTTCAACTTGGCTGAACTAGGCTCTTCAAATTGCCATGACCTGCTCCTGCTTTGCTGACTCATGACCCACCTGCCCACCCGGCCACCCGTCCACCTGCACAACTACCCACCTGCCCGCCTGCCCACCTGCCCACCTGCCCACCTACTCTTGTGCAGGCTACCTAGACAACAAGTTTGGGGGCAAGCAGAACTGGATGGTGGCAGCAATAAACGATGGCCACCCCCGCTACGGAGGAAGCTGCGGGTAAGCACTGGGGGGAGCATCCCAGGCAGGGGTGGCGGTGCTGGCAGGCTGGCCCTGGCACCTGAGGTCAGGCAGAGTATTTCTGGTGGGAGCGTAGCAAGGGCACGCCCCGTGGCTACTCTCCTCCCTGAATGCACATTCTTTCTTTCAGGCGTAGTATGAGCGCCTGGCGGGTGAGGGGCGATGAAGGGGTGGCCTCAAGGTGGTGCCAGACAGTGCCATGTAGAGCCAGATGCAGCTCATACAGGGCAGTCCTGGTTGGGGCTGCAGATTGCTTTGCTCAGAGCACAATCCCTTCTTCCCCGCTCTCGACCTCTACAAGCCCTTGTGACGTCAGAAGGCTTAACCTTGGGCTAACCCTGTAACCCTAATCCTCAGAAGCGACTGCTGCTGGCTGGGTGGCACGCTCAAGGAACATGTGCATACACAGTAAAGCACCTAAGTTGGGACACCCGCGTCCCCCGGATCAAGTGATCCGTGTCCCCCGGATCAAGCAAGTGATGAGTTGTGCCACCCCCCGTTTCAAAATGTCCCAACTTAGGTGCTTATCTGTGTACCCTGCAGGCGCTGCTACCAGATTCGCTGCAGGCCAGCTGTCATCGTCGACAACTACGGCCAGAAGGTGTGTTATGGACCTTGCCGCTGCTGCCGCTGCTGCTGCTGTTCATGGAGCGGCAAGGCCCACTGCAACAGCATCCTCCACACTAGCATACAGTCTCCTGTGTGTTGCAGCACACATGTCAGTCTGTGTGTCCCCCCCCCGTGTTGTAACTTGGCCCCTGCCACCCTATCCCGGTCTCCTTGTCACTGTCACAGTTACACGTACTGGTTTTGTTGGTGATATTGGTTTAACTGGTCGGGTTCAAAGGCAAACCCCTGACCTAGCTACATAACTCAGAACGCACGTCATCCACCTCGAACATTGGGTTGCCTGCCAGAGCTGAAGGCTACGCCAAGCTGACCACAGCACTGCCACAGCATGCAAGCCTGGCCATAAGCACCCCACCTGATTGGGCTGCCGGGTCCAACCAACTCCCTGGGCAGCCTCAGCTCCAATACATCCCTCAACTGACCCAGCTAATGTCCACGCAAGCTAGTAGCGATGCTGGGCCTCCTTGCTTTGGACGATGCCTTGCTCGACGCTGTGCAGCTCTATGCAACTATCACAGCTCAACGGGGTGCTTCACGCCTTGTCCAGGGATAAGCACCATTTACCACTGCCTCCCACGTATGGCCGGATGCGTGTGTGCCGGATGCATTGCGCAGATAGACCGCACCCAGAACTGCTTCAACCGGGACACAGTGACAGTGGCGATCACAGACACTTGGTGAGGCTGGGCACTGCTGCTGACGTGCCACTGTGGGTGCTGCCGCTACTGCTGCTAGTCCTACAGCTCATGTGGGTGCTGCCGCCTGTGCACAGCCTTCGTTGCCGCCCTGTTTGACACCGTTGCTGCCGCTGCTGCTGCTCTTTTGCTGCTGCTGCTACTGCTCTTTTGCTGCTGCTGCTGCTGCTGCTGCTGTCCTCTGCCGTTGACGGCGATGCTGGGGCACTTGGTTGGCTGTGCTGTGTGGTATTGGAAGGTGGCACCCCTGCATGCAGCCCTTGCGTATATCCTCGCAATGCGCACTCGAACAAGAGGTGGTGCTGCGGCGACATGGATCACTTTGACCTGGGCATCTGAGCGTTCAAGCAGGCAGGTGGCGCCCTTTCCTCACCGCTCACACATGCAAACAAGCTCATGCAGTGGTGATCATCCTAGCAAACAGATCCCATATATGCTGCCGCTGCCGCTGATGCTGCCGCTGCCGCTCCTGCTGCTGCCGCTGCCACTGCCGCTGCCGCTGCCGCTGCCGCTGCCGCTGCCGCTGCTGAGACAGCCCTGAAGCACCTGCTCTGCTTTTCTATCTGTGAGCAGGCCCACAGTGGGTGGCGCCCAATGCTGATGCGCCTGCCAGCTTTGGCAAGTGACCGGTGGCCTGGGGCAAGACCCTGCCGCCCCATGTGCCTGGTCCTGTCTGCCGGTGCAGTTTGCTGACCCTAAGCAAGGGGTTATTGGGATCGAGTACCAGGAGGTGAGCTGCCCCAAGCAGCTGCAGCAAGCGCTCAACCCCTCTGTGCAGAAGCCCAGGTGGGTGATGTCGCAGCAGTGCGGACAGAAGGAGGCTCCCTTGTGTGGTGTCCCTTGTGCGGTGTCCCTTGTGTTCCGAACCCTCGGACTGGGAGGGTGGCCCACACCAACCAACACCTTGAACGCATGGGTCGAACTAGCAGCCATGGGTCGACTAGACACCGCCCCCAGAACCCACTCACTACATGAGGGAGGAGAGCAAGGAGGGGGCGCATCCCATGGCCTGCCCCGGGGCAGGGGCTCCCTGTCAGCATCAACAGACCCCCGTTAGCATCCTGAACTCAATCCAGCGGTTTTTCAAGCACGCATCCAGCCCAAAGCAGGGGCATCCGCTTGCAATGGGCCAGCTCGTCATGCTATAGGCGGCTCGGGTTGGCTCGCCATGCTGTGGGTCAGCTTGTCCAGCCGGCTGCACCCTGCTGTACCCTGAAGCTTGCCCGTGGCCTGGCTTGCAGCTCGCTGAGAAGTCAATACCCCTGGGGCACTGGGCCAGGCTCCAAAAGTGAGCAGAAAGTGAGTGTATCCCTGCTGCCTGGCACCCAGCACCCTGCTCACTGGGCAAATCAGCCCAGCATGCAAGGCTAGCCGCCCAACAGGGCCCCCCTGTCAGTCACTGTCAGTCTCAAGATCATAGTCTACACTCTCAAAGCGTAGGAGTCCCCACTGTGCAGCACCTCACCCTCACCCAGGTGCACCTGCCTGGTCTGCAGGTCATGGACTTTGCAGGGCCCCCTGACCCTTCAACCACACGCGCGCCCTCATGGTCACCCTCACCCCAATCTCCGCCCAAACGCTCGCCCCCCCCCCTCCCCCTACCCCCCATCCCCAGCCTCGCCGTCATCCTTACCCCCGCCCCCGCCCCCGCCCGCACCCGTGCCCTCGCCCTCGCCCTCACCCTCACCCTCGCCCTCGCCCTCGCCCTCGCCCGCGCCCTCGCCCTCGCCCGCGCCCGCGCCCGCGCCCTCGCCCGCGCCCTCACCCTCGCCCTCGCCCTCGCCCTCGCCCTCGCCCTCGCCCTCGCCCTCGCCCTCGCCCTCGCCCTCGCCCTCGCCCTCGCCCTCGCCCTCGCCCTCGCCCTCGCCCTCGCCCTCGCCCTCGCCCTCGCCCTCGCCCCCAACCGTTGCAGCCTTTGCGCGACCGCCCTCTCCTCTCCTCAACCCCTCGCCCTGGTACCTTCCAGGCCAGCAGCTACCTCTCTTCCCTTCCACCTCCCTCCCCCAGTCCTCGCCTACCCTACGTGCTCCAGCAACTCAGTCAACAGCCAGCCCCGCACCTGCCCCCAAGCAGGCTGCAAGCTCCCCCTGTGGAGCTTTGTGTCGGCTGCTGGGCGGCTGATCTCCAGTGACCGCCATGTGAGTGAGAACAGTACGAAGAAGTTTTTTGCGACAAAGTTGCACAGGTACATACATATTCTGCCTTTGCGCTGACTGCCGATGAGGTGCTGGCCTTTGCTGTAGGGCTTGCGAGGAGGCTGTAGGGGCTCACAGCGCTCATCGGGTGGGCTAGGCGATGTGAAGTGGCACATGGAAGGCGCCTTAGTGCTTCAGGTCACCAGCAAGCCCTCATCATGCCATCCAGGCATACACATGTTTACTGACCTCCATGGTGGCACCGCCCTGTGCAGTGTGTGGCTGTAGTTGTGGTACATGGGGCTCCACTGGGGCGGGTCAGCCGGGCGTGTTGATGGCATGCCGCCAAAGGAGTGTGTGCATCTGCCCAGGGCAGCCAGGGGTGTGGTTGAGGTCTGCAGGTAGGGGTGCGGCAAGGTGCGGTACCAAGCACTGCAAGGCCTCGCCCTGACAAATGCTCAAGTCCTCGGCTACCTGAGCGCCGCGTTGCATACTGCTGATGTCTAGCCATTGTGCACTGTCCAGCATGCGGTACACGTCCTGCAGCTGCCTTGTTGCTTTTTATGCTATTTTGTCATCCTGGTTGCTTGTATGCCGCATTGTTGCATGCGCACGCCTCGCTGACCCAAGTGTATTGGCATGCATGCGGCGAAGCCTTGCGATGACCAGTTCCCAATGTTCTCGAGGTTGTGCATCCCTTCCTGCGTTTAGTGGCAGCGCCACGTACCATCCATAGCTGTGTATATGATGCGCGATGCATACAGCACAAGCAGACAGGCACTGACGTGTTTGAGCCCAGCAGGAAAGCAGAATTCTGGTTCAAGTGGTTGATTGCTTTTGTGGTTGCTTCTGAAGGTGACGGCGGTTACACGATGGATTTCAGCTGTGTGTCGAGCTGTGGTCTAAGAACCTGGCACTTACGCTTGCCTTTCCTCTTCGCTAGCCGCCAGCACTGCGCCAATGTTATGACGGTGCCGGGGGGGAGGAGATGGTCTAGGCAGTAAGCCTTGTGATGGTAGAAGTAGCAGCAATGGCTATGCAATCAGGGGAGTGATCATTATATGACCTGCCGAGAGATGCATCTAGACGGCCTATGCCAATCTATTCACTGACAGAGAGCAGGCGGGCCTGCAGCATGGGAGGCACATGACATCCCCTTCATACCCTGCGTACGCTTGAAATGTATCCCCCTGGTCACCCCCGCCATTGGCTGCACCCCCATGAGGCCGCCGATTTGTGCGATGAGCTAGTAATGGCCCGAATAGAGTGCAGCCAGCCCCAGCGGTTTGCCGGGTGGCTGGCCCCCAACACGCGACGTGTTCTGGAGCGCCGCAGACACATTTAGCGACGGCATTAGGCAGCCTTGACCCAGAGCGGCGTGAATGGCGCATCCTGACTGGACATGCCAACTTTTCAGGTTAGCACGCATCAGTGCTGCAACGTCCTAGCACGAATCGAGACCCACTCCCAAGCTCACCTGCTGCTTCCCGGCCTGCTTCCTTGCCCCCCGCTCCAAAGTGTCACCTTTTGTCATCAAACGGCGCCTCCGCAGGTCGATGGCATTGTGGGTTGGGAGCGTGACCGCGATTGCGGATTGTCGCTGAAAACAGGTTCAGTCCACATGTTGCAGCCATTTTTAGGTTGCACAAGAGTTCCTGATTACTGGTGCTTGTGGCTTCTGAGCAACCACGAACGGCAAGAATTAGTGAAAAACATGCAGACACTGAGCTGTGAGAAGTGTTTGCCGTTGTGCAGGCCTGTAAACGCCATGGTTACCAAGAAAAGGGGGGTGATGGCTAGATGTGCCGGTGCGCAAAAAGCGAGGGAGGTTATGGCACAGCGCAGGGCTGCTGAGGCTGAAGCCAAGGCCCAGGCTGGTGCTGCTGAGGCTGAGGCCAAGGCCCAGGCTGGTGCTGCTGAGGCTCAGGCCCTGGCACAGGTTGATGCTGGTGCTGATGAGGCTGGTGCTGATGAGGCTGGTGCTGATGAGGCTGATGACATCTACAGCAACAGCTGCAGGACCTCCTGCAGGAGGAGCTTCAACGTAAGGAGCAGCAGGTGGCTGAACAGCAACAGCAGCTGCAGCAGCAGCAGGCAGACATGCACCTGAGGGAGCAGCAGTTGGCTGAGCAGCAACACCAGCTGCAGCAGCAGCAGGCAGACATGCAGCATAGGGAGCAGCAGGTGGCTCAACAGCAGCAACAGGTGCAGCAGCAGCAGGCGGACCTGCAGCAGAGGGAGCAGCAGGTGGCTCAACAGCAGCAACAGGTGCAGCAGCAGCAGGCGGAACTGCAGCTGAGGGAGCAACAGGTGTCTCAGCAGAAGCACCAGGTGCAGCAGCAACAGGCGGACCTGCAGCTGAGGGAGCAGCAGGTGGCTCAACAGCAGCAACAGGTGCAGCAGCAGCAGGTGGAACTGCAGCTGAGGGAGCAACAGGTGTCTCAGCAGAAGCACCAGGTGCAGCAGCAACAGGCGGACCTGCAGCAGAGGGAGCAGCAGGTGGCTCAGCAACACCACCAGGTGCAGTTGCAGCAGCAGCTTAACAGGCTGCAGCAACAGCTCGAGGCACAAAGTGGGGCTGAATTGCAACGCCAGGTGCAGCAGCAGCTGGCTGCACAGCAACACCTGTTGCAGCAGCAGCAGGCAGACCTGCTACTAAAGCAGCAGCAGGTGGAGAAGCAGCTGCAAGAGGCGGCAGTCCAGCAGGCTGTCAGCACCCACCACCCCCTCCCAGACCATTCTACATGCTCTCCCCAGGCCCCTGGGTCCCTCAGGTCATCCATCTTCAAGCGCCCACGCCAGGACACAACACTAGCGCCCATGCCAAGGTACGCAGTTCCCTTGCATGCCCTCCCAAGCAAGCACAACCACACCTTTCATAACCCACACCACACCACACCACACCACACCACACCACACCACACCACACCACACCACACCACACCACACCACACCACACCACACCACACCACACCACACCACACCACACCACACCACACCACACCACACCACACCACACCACACCACACTTGGGATGCTTGTGTGCATGTGCAGGCTCCATAATGTGGCCCATGCATTGCGCATTCCAGGGCTGCCCTACTCAGAGGTGGTGGGTGCCCATCAAAGCCTGCTGCTGGCAACCGCTCCCCCTCCCCCTCAGCCCAGGCCAGCGCAGCAAGCTCAATTCAACCCAAAACAGCCACCGCCCTCCAGCCCTTCTTACCTGCCACCACCACCCCTGCATGGGGGCACAGCCAGTGGATTGGCTGTGAGGGCCTGGGGGAGGTCACTGACGGAGTACTTCATCGCATGGGACATGCCTGTGGATCTGTGGGTCCCCTACGCTGCTGGTCGTCTCACTGGGGGTGCAGAGGTGTGGTGGAGCCACCAGGTTTTCAACAACACCCCCGCTGCCACGTGTTGGATGGCCTTTGTGGGAGGACTGTGTGAGCATTACACCCCCGCTAAAGAGCGCGCATGGCAGCCAGCCGCGCAGACTTCAGCCGCAGCGAAGCGTGTGCACAGCGCAGCCCCCACAGTGTTGCTGACGACCAGCAACAGATTTGCCATGCTGCCAGTGGCCGATGAGCAGGAGCAGCAACTACCTTCCCAACCTGCAAAGTGAGTGTTGCCCCAACTACTACTACTACTACCATCTTGCTTGTCACCAGCCATAGCTAGACATCCACCCCAGCTGCCTTGCTGTTGCTGCTGCTCCTGCTGTGCAGGTTGGATGAGCCTCAAGGAGCGGCAGCATCAATTGCTGCGGCAGCTGTGGCTGCTGTGCTTAGAGCTGCTACAGAGTCAGAGGCAGCCGGGGCAGCAGGGGGGGGGGGAAAGGGCAGGGGCAACAGGGGGGGGGGCAACAGGGGGGCATTGGCAAGGGGGCAAGGGGGCAAGGAGGCAAGAGGGCAAGGGGGAAAGGGCATGGGCATTCTCCTCCCCGCAACCTCTTTCCCGCCTTGCACCGAACAGCCGCTCTCCCCACGCCCGGTGTGGGACTTGCGCTCGCACCGGCAGCAGCAGCAGCAGCAGCAGCCACAGCCCCTCAGCACCTCCCCCCAGGCCTGGCAGCGGAGGCTGCAACCACTGCTGGATGAGTTTCAGAAGTACCCAGTGGAGGCGGGTGCAGGGCTGTTAGACAGGCTGCAGCAGCACCGCCGCATGCGGTCTGTGGTCAGCCTGGCTACTGGCGTGGTCCCCCCCACCCCTGACCAGGTGCTGGGGGGCATCATGGTGGAGTCACTCAGGCCTGTGCTTGCCGGCATCAAGCCCGCCCCGGGTGGGCAGCGCTCAACAAACCAGCAGCCGTTGAACACTGCCTTGATCATGACTATGGGCAAGGGCATTGAGCAGCATGGCATCAAGAGGACGGCCAGGCAGCTGGGCATCACGCCCCATGCAGTCAAGCGTGCCAGGAGGAGCCACCTGTCCAACCTGGCAGCTGGCGCAGCAGCAGACTGGGCAGCAGCGCCCCTCCGGCGCGGCCGCCGCCGTCTCAGCCAGGAGCAGCTGGAGCACGTGCACACCTTCTTCGAGGAGCACAGCAGTCCGTCACCCATGTACAAAGACGTGCGGCGCTACTCCGTGCGCATGACCGCTGGGTAGGCTGGCTGCATGGGCTGGTAGGGCTGCTTGGGTAGGGTGGCCTGCTGCAGGCTGGTTGGCTGGTTGGCTGCATGGGTAGGCCTGCATGGATACGGTAGGCTGGCTACATGACAGCTGGCTGGCTGCAGTGTGAGTGCAGCACACCCCACATGCCCACAGCCCCCCCCCACAGCCGCCCACCACACTGCCGTGGCAGGAGCAATAAGAAGAGCGAGGTGCGCATGTCACGACGCTACGTGGACCGCTCCCTCAAGAAGCTGTACCTGGAGTACGAGCGGCAGTGCCCAGCAAACCTCAAAGTGGGTAGCACCACCTTTGAAATGCTGCGTCCGCCGTGGGTCAAGCGCATCACCGCTGCTCACAAGCAAGTGTGTGTGTGCATTCCCTGTGAGACCTGCGAGCTCCAGCTGGACCAGCTCGGCAAGCACATGGACAGCCTTGTGCTGCCTGAGGACCCACAGCCCCTAGATGACAGCGACAGTGACAGCGGGAGCGACAGCGACGGGGGGGATGCTGAGGTGCATGTGGTGCTGGCTGAGCACATTGCCAACGCTGACGCTCAGGACCTGGCTGGTGTGCTAGATGCAGGAGCGCTAGGTGAGGGTGGGCTAGAGAAGTTGGTGGGTGATGCCCAGAAAGACAGGGCTGCTGCAGGCGCTATAGGAGGGGGAGTTGCTACAACAGGAGGTGCCGCTGGGGGTGCAGACGTGAGGGTTGACCTGGACTGTGCCACGGTGCAGAGCTGGTTTGTGTGCCCATGCAAGGTTGGCGCCAAGCCAAGGCTGGCCTGCTTGCAGCGTCAGTGCGCAGCCTGCAAGGATAGGAAGGTGGGCGTGAAGGCGGGGTGTGAGGGTGTGCAGCTGCAGTATCGTGAGTTCAAGAAGCTGGACAATGGGCAAGGCGTAGAGTTGGCCACAGTCCATACCACACTGGGTGAGTTGGTGCTTGGCTTCAATGCCCTCATGCAAAAGCAGTTGTGGCATCAATACCTTGCCAAGCATCAGCGTGCCACCTTTAGGGCGCACTGTGCCGCTGTGCGCAACACACCGGGGCTAGTTGTCGTGTCGTGTGACTGGTCAGAGAAGCTCACCATCCACCAAGACATAGCATGTCAGGGAGCATATTGGAAGCAGAGGACCATGTCAGTGTTCGTGGCATGTGCACACTACCAGGACATGGCTGGCAACTACAGGGAGGAGTCAGTGTTTGTGAGTGCTGACAGGTGTGACCAGTCTGCTGAGGCTTCCACCACAGCCCTCGTGCAAGTGATTGAGTGTTTGCTGCAAGGCAGGCGGCCCCCGGATGGCATCCAGGGTGAGGCCAGCAACACCGATGGAGTGAGTGAGGGGAGGGACGATGGAGAGGGGTGGGTGGGCAAGATGGACATGAGGCAGCTGTGTTTGTGGTCAGATGGTTGTGCATCACAGTTCAAGGGGGCCAAGGCCATCAAGTTGCATTGGCACCTAGCTAATAGGTTTGGGGTGCCTGTGCAATGGTCATATGGTGCCACATCGCATTTCAAGAGCACGCATGACTCTGAGGGTGGGGTGGCTAAGAGGGAGTGGAGGGAGCAGATGTTAGTGCATCCTGAGCTGGTGGGGAAAGTGTGTGGGGCTGCTGTGCTGACAGATTGGGCTAACAAGCATTTTGCTGTGCCATGCCATGCACAAGACACCAGTGCCAGCCACCGGCAACGTGGACACATCATGCGTGTGACGGTGCGCTTATGCGTATCCGTAAACCACACTTTAGCAGAGTGACTGAGGAGGTCAATGGTGGGCTGCTACCAGCTCACCATTCGGGTTCGACTCCCGAGGGTCCCGTTCTAAACCTGGGCTCAGTTGCTGTGCGAGAGTGTGGATAGTAGAGACTGCGTTGGACATTTCTAAGTGGACATGCCGCTCACACTGTAAGATTAAAGGCAGCGGCCACGCCGTGACAAATGGTTTCCGACCGACGTCGGTACAGCAACATGACAGACAATCCAGGCAATGGCGGGCCATCCGCTGTAGCCGAACCTCCCAACAGTACTCCTTCAGAGCCCGGCGGTGATACGCTAGATAAGCTCCTGGAAGCAGCTCGGACTAATCCAGTGCTTCGGGCGAAGTTCAACGCCGTTATTGAAACTTTCTCAGGTGGCTCTAAAGCCCCTGGTGACTCTCCTTCTGGCAATAACCCAGAGGATACCCCTGGTGTCGAGGTGGAAGAGGGCGAGATGGACGAACAACGACCTCGCTACATCGGAGGAGACGAGGACTACATCCTTGAGCTGGAGGCGAACCAGCTGCAGATTCAGGCCGAGAATGAAGCTCTCCGCCAAGCGCTGTCTTCCATCACTGCTAAGGTACCGTCTCGATCCCTTCCACCTCGCAGGGTAGATCCAGCAGGCAGGGCAGGTGCCCCTGCGTCGACTGGACAGCCTGGTGCAGGTGCTGTAGGGCCAGATCGAGGCGCCCCTATGGGTCCTTCTCCTCTTTCCCTGCCGTTTCCCTTGTCCTTGGGCTCCAGGTCTATACCTGGCCCAGATAAGTGGACGGATGCGTGCAGCAATAGTCATCGCAGAGCCTTAGCATTCTGCGACGACCTTGAGCGTCACTGTGAACGCTACCGCCTTGATGTTGCATCCACGCTGCCTGCTTTCTTGACTGGCGCAGCTCGCAACACTTGGTATCCATCCATCAAGGAGTCCTTTGCTGCCTTGTATGCTGATGTTCCTGACTGGCCTTACCTGCGTGCCGCCTTCTGCGAGTACACAGGAGACGACCTGCGTGACGACTGTAATGTCGCCCGTACTAAGCTGCTTGATGGTGCCATCAAGATGTCTGCAGGAATGCTCCTGGGCCAGTACATCACTGAATTCAGAAACAATCTGCTGTTTGCAGGAAATGACAGCATGTGTCAGCCTCTGCTGGCCATGGTGTTCACCAGGGGTCTCAGCTCTGCCTTACAGCCTGCTGTTCTTAAGGACCTGGCTGCATTTAAGAACCCCACTCTGTCTCAGGCTATGGAGGCTGCTAAGCAGGCTCAGCGCAATGTGGTCATGCTGTCCACCACCACACCCACTAAGGGTGCTGGTACCTCTGGTGTTCATGCTGTGCAGGCGTCCAGTGCCCTGGGAGGTGAGGCCCACCCCGGCAGGCGTGGCAGTAAGCCCCCTGATTCTGGTGGTGCTGGCAAGAGGCCCAGACATGATGAGCTGTGGTCCAAGAAACCCCTGTTGCCTGGGCAATACTGCTTCAAGTGCAACCACCCAGGCCACCTGACCAACCACCCCTGCCCCTTCCGCCACTTCACGGCTATTGAGGCCCGGCGCAGGTCTGGGTATCCTCACCCACCTGAGGGTGCCAAGAAGCCTGGCCAAGCCAAGTCCAAGCCTCCTTCTGAGTCTGGTGCTTCTGAGTCAGAGCATGAGCCTGAGCCACAGCCCCCACCTAAGGCTGCCAAGTCTAGGGACCAGGGCATGCGCCGTGGTGTCCGCACTGCCCGTATTGGCATCAACCGCTAGGGTGTTGCCCAGCCAGCCAGCCAGGACTGTGCTGTGGATCAATCTGAACAACTACTGCCTGATGCTGTTGTTGTAGGAGCTGATGATGATGTGAGTGTGCCCAAGGCCAACTCAACCATAGTTCCTTTGCCTGCCTGCCCTGTAGAGTCCCTGCCTGCCCTGTCAGCAAGACTGTGTAGTCCTGCTTTGAATGCCGTGCCATGTAAGACTGCTGCCCCTTCTGTGGCTCAGCCTCAACAGGCACATGTGCTGGGCATGGTTGGACGTGATGGCAAGGTGAGGTTCAGATTTGCTGGCACCCTAGACCATCAGCATGCATGCTTCTGCCTTGCTGATGGTGGCGCTGATGATTCATTCATCAGTGACTCATTTGTGTCTACACACAAGTTGAGACTCTATGAGTATCCTGTGGCACTTCGCTATGAGGTTGCTAACAACCAGTCAGTGTACTGTACACAATATGTGAAGGTGCACTTGTCCATCCAACAGTTTAGCTGCTTCTGCACCTTGACTGTGATGCCAGAACTGGTTCATGAATATGACATCCTGCTTGGTGCTGACTGGTTGACTGTGCAGGGGGCTTTGCTTGACTATGTCGACAAGTCCCTCACCCTGCGTACCCCTAAGGGCAGGCCAACATTACTACCTTCAGCGGTAAGCAAGAAGGGGTCAGTTAACTGTACAGTTGAGTCTCTACAAACTGTAAAACCTGTAAAAGAAGCCTTCGCTATCCCTTCTGGTTTCCTAGTGCCTGGCCCAGAGAAGGTATCTACCCCTCTGTCTGCCAAAACGGCTGCTAAGTGGCTCAAAGAAGGAGGCACAGGTGTGGTTGCACTGGTCTCTTATGAGAACCTGCAAGACCCACCTGGTGTTCCCCCTGAGCAGGCTGCACAATTAAAGAGCCTCCTTATGGAGTTCTCTGATGTGTTTGAGCCTATCACTGGGTTGCCTCCTGCACGTGATGTAGGGCATTCTATACCCCTGCAGGATGGTGCTAAACCTCCTGCCAGGCCCAGTTATAGGATGAGCCAGCCAGAGCAAGAAGAAGTGAAAAAACAGGTTACTGACATGTTGTCCAAAGGGCTGATAGAGCCTAGCTCCTCCCCATTTGCAGCACCAGTTCTTTTTGTAAAGAAAAAGTCAGGGGAGCTACGCATGTGCGTAGACTACCGCCAGCTTAACAAGCTCACTATACGTGATCAGTACCCCCTACCCAGAATTGATGATCTATTTGACAAATTGTCAGGTATGACTGTATTTTCCTCCCTGGATCTCCAGGCTGGCTATCATCAAATCAGAATACCTGATGAGGACATTCCTAAAACTGCGTTTAGGACGCCCATGGGACACTACCAGTATAAAGTGTTATGCTTTGGTTTAACCAATGCTCCCGCTACGTTTCAACGGGCAATGAACCAGGCGTTTGCCACGGTGATTGACCGGTGTGCTCTGGTATATCTTGATGACATTTTAATCATGTCCAAGTCTATCCAGGAGCACCTGTCACACCTTCGTGAAATATTTAGTTTGTTAAGAAAGCATAAGTATTTTGCTAAACTATCAAAATGTGAATTCATGAAAGAGTCTTTACCTTTCCTGGGGCACATCATCTCTAAAGATGGTGTAGCTGTAGACCCCAGCAAGGTGACTGCAATCAAAGACTGGCCTGTTCCTACGAACTTGACAGCTCTGCAGTCATTCCTTGGCATGGCTAATTATGTACGTAAATTTGTGCGTAATTTTAGTTCCATTGCTGTTCCTCTTACGAATTTAACTGGCCCTGAAGGCAAAACATTCAACTGGGCACAATGGCCTAAACCCCAGTTAGATGCTTTCAATGCTCTAAAGCAGGCCATTATCCAGGTGCCTATGCTCCGCTTACCTGATATAACCAAGCCCTTTGAAGTCTACTGTGACGCCTCACTATTAGGTGTTGGCGCAGTATTGACACAGGCTGGTTACCCCCTGGCATACTATTCACGTAAGCTGTCAAAAGCTGAAATGAATTATACCACTGGGGAACAGGAAACTTTGGCCATTATTGCTGCGTGTACACAGTGGCGGTGCTACCTTGAAGGAGTGCCATTCACCCTGTTTACTGATCACCGCCCTCTAGAGGCCCTACCTACGCAGTCTACACTGTCCCGTAGGCAGAGCCGCTGGTTGGAGTTCTTATCCCGATTTAATTACACCATTAAATACCTACCTGGCAACACTAATCCTGCCGATCCACTGTCACGTATTCCAGTAACTTCAGCGACGGCTAAGACTGATACTGACAAAATCCTGATGACGACCAGGCAGCAGAAGCGGAGATTACAGGAGGGGGAGGACGTCGGTGCGGGTACACCGTTGAGCAGCGGCAGCGGGGGCAGCGAACAGCAGCCTGCCGCTGGATCAGACCCTGACCATGATGCTGACTCTGATGATGCTCTAAAGCCATCAGAGCCTAACACTCGTAGAAACTAGCACATGTAAAGTTCAATATTTTGACATGAAACTTGGTACATAGCATTTTTAGAACATTGTAAGAGTTATGGTGAAAACCTAAAATCGAGGAAAAATCGGGCTGAGGAGATACAGAGTTGTCAGTACTGACAGCCCCCCACGTCAGTACTGACTGATCCACAGTCAGTGCTTACAACCTAACTTTCAGTACTGACTGACCCACTTTCAGTACTGATTGACCCACTTTCAGTGCTGACTACCTAATTATCAGTGCTGACTACCTAATTATCAGTGCTGACTACCTAACTGTCAGTGCTGACTAACTAATTATCAGTGCTGACTACCTAATTATCAGTGCTGACAACCTAGCTGTCAGTGCTGACTGACCCATTTTCAGTGCTGACTACCTAATTATCAGTGCTGACAACCTAACTGTCAGTGCTGACTACCTAATTATCAGTGCTGACTACCTAATTATCAGTGCTGACAACCTAACTGTCAGTGCTGACAACCTAACTGTCAGTGCTGACTACCTAATTATCAGTGCTGACTACCTAATTATCAGTGCTGACTACCTAACTGTCAGTGCTGACTACCTAATTATCAGTGCTGACTACCTAATTATCAGTGCTGACAACCTAGCTGTCAGTGCTGACTGACCCATTTTCAGTGCTGACTGACCCATTTTCAGTGCTGACTACCTAACTGTCAGTGCTGACTGTCCAACTTTCAGTGCTGACTACCTAACTATCAGTGCTGACAACCTAAATTTCAGTGCTGGCTACACAATTGTCAGTGCTGACTACCTAATTATTAGTGCTGACAACCTAACTTTCAGTACTGACTGACCCATTGTCAGTGCTGACAACCTAACTGTCAGTGCTGACTGACCCATTGTCAGTGCTGACAACCTAATTATCAGTGCTGACAACCTAACTGTCAGTGCTGACTATCTAATTATCAGTGCTGACTACCTAACTATCAGTGCTGACTGACCCATTTTCAGTGCTGACTGACCCATTTTCAGTGCTGACTACCTAACTGTCAGTGCTGACTGTCCAACTTTCAGTGCTGACTACCTAACTATCAGTGCTGACAACCTAAATTTCAGTACTGACTATCTAATTATCAGTGCTGACAACCTAGCTGTCAGTGCTGACTGACCCATTGTCAGTGCTGACTACTTATTTATCAGTGCTGACTACATAATTATCAGTGCTGACTACCTAACTGTCAGTGCTGACTACCTAACTGTCAGTGCTGGCTACATAATTATCAGTGCTGACTACCTAACTGTCAGTGCTGGCTACATAATTGTCAGTGCTGGATACCTAACTGTCAGTGCTGACTGACCCATTGTCAGTGCTGACTGACCCATTGTCAGTGCTGACTACCTACTTATCAGTGCTGACTGATTTATATTCAGTGCTGACAACCTAGCTGTCAGTGCTGACTGACTTATATTCAGTGCTGACTACTTAATTATCAGTGCTGACAACAAAACTGTCAGTGCTGACTACCTAACTGTCAGTGCTGACTGACTTATATTCAGTGCTGACTACCTAACTGTCAGTGCTGACTGACCCATTGTCAGTGCTGACACCCTAACTGTCAGTGCTGACTACCTAACTAACAGTGCTGACTACCTAATTATCAGTGCTGACAACCTAACATTCAGTGCTGACTGACCCATTGTCAGTGCTGGCTACATAATTATCAGTGCTCACAATCTAACTGTCAGTGCTGACTACCTAGCTGTCAGTGCTGATTACCTAGCTGTCAGTGCTGACTGACCCATTGTCAGTGCTGACTACTTAATTATCAGTGCTGACTACCGAACATTCAGTGCTGACTACCTAACATTCAGTGCTGACTGACTTATATTCAGTGCTGACTGATTAACATTCAGTGCTGACTGGTTATTATTCAGTGCTGACTGACCAGCGGTCAGTGCTGACTACCTTACTTACAGTTCTGACTACCTAACTTTCAGTGCTGACTGACTAACATTCAGTGCTGATTGACCCATTGGCATTACTGACTGACCCATTGTCAGTGCTGATTACCTTACTTACTGTGCTGACTACCTTACTTTCAGTGCTGACTTTCAGTGCTGACTTACTAACCTACAGTGCTGACTGACTAACTTACTGACCCCACTACCTGTCAGTGCTGCCTGATTCAATTTCAGTGCTTACCACCTAGTGCTGACCCTGCAATCCTTATGGAATGAAGTGTTGCAGTCTCACGGCACCCCTGCCCTCACATAGCACAAGCCTTCGTCAATGCCTATACCTGCGCCTGCTACTACCTAACCCATGACAACCTTGAATGTTATTGCACACTGATCACACGTCCATAGTTACATGCAGTATGCCACCTGCAACTCAACCCCGACGCTTGCGCTTTGGCTTAGCTGGCTTCTGCGCCTCTTGCTCAGCCTTCTCTGCAGCATCAGCCTCCTCCTCATGGCTCAACAGGTTCAACAGTATACCATCCACCTTCCCATCATCCAATGCCCAATCCTCCTGCCACAGATCATCCACTGGCTCACGGGCAGGAGGCAAGTATGGCTCAGGCGTGGCATAGATGCCACCATCTTCCTCACCCGTCCCAATTGGCCAAATGAGGTGCTGTTGATGGTGACGTTGGGGACGGCTGGTGGGTTGGCACTGGTGCAAGAATGCCTGGTCTAAAGACGACACGAAGCAGGTGACATCGCTGACATAACCCTCACTGCCGTAGAAGTGTACCCTGGTGGAGGCTTCGCCCTTCAGCCCACCATCCCCTGCATGAATGGTGTATCCACGCATACCTAACACCTGACCTGGCTTCAGGGTCACCCTGTATACCTTCATCTTCCTCAGCTGTGCCATCTCCATCTGGAACTCATCCTCAGAGATTCTCCCCATGCGCACTGCTTCCACAAGTAACACCTCATGGTGGCTGTCAGGGATGACCAGCACTCGTGTCAACTCTAGTGCTATGATCAGCACCAAGCCATCACGCCCCCACCTGAAGACTGGGGGCACACCAGGTGCTGCTGCTGTTGGTGCTGCAGTAGCTGAGGCGGGGGGGGCTGTGGGGGGAGGAAGGCTGCTGCTTTGTACTGCTCCTGCTGCTCCTGCTGCTGCTGCTGGTGTAAGGGGGTTGGGCGGTGGAGGGGGACATGCTGGTGATGAGGTGGACGGGCCAGGGGGAGGGAGCTGAGGAGTGGCAGCCGCGGTGGGTGTGGGGGGCAGAGTAGCAGGGCGCGTGTTGTCCTTGCTAGGGTCTGGGTCCACGTCCACATGCAGAGCCTGTGCGGCTACCAACCCCGTGGCTTCCACTCGGGGCAAGTCAGTACCCTCCACGTTCCGGCCATACTTGGCGTCATTTACCAGCACTGTGCCACCCCGCAGCGTGATCTGTGATAAGTCTGAAGCAAACTGCTGCAAACGGGTGAGGTAAGGGCCGGCAATGTCAAATGCTGTCGCCCACTGTTTTAGCTTCCGCCGGGCTGCTGCTCCTTTCACCCCTCCCTGGGCTGCCATGCGCTGCTGCGCCTGGATACTGCGTATAGCCCGGGCGGACTTGCAGCCAGACATGGATACAATGTCAGGTAGGCTGCCATCCTCATTGGCCGTAGTGAACGGCATCTGAAGGCGCTGGCCACTGCCGTACTTCACATGGGGCTCTCCCTTCCTGATCGCAATTTGGTAGAGGGTGTCACATAGCTGGAGGTCTTTGAAGATTGCCCTGCCAAACTCCAGAGCTAACAGCTGTAAGGCCCACACCATTTTCAGGGTAGGGAGGAGATCTGCAGGGAGCTGTGTCCTGGCAACGCCGTGTGCCTCCACAGTCTCACGCCACTTCTGTGGGTCCTCCACCAGAGGCACCAGGTCATTGCCGTCGGCATAGACTGGTGAAAACCACTGTAGGCATGACAAATAGAGCATGCACATACAACCCGTGGGCTAGGGCTAGGGCTAGGGCTAGGGCTAGGGTTATGGCTAGGGCTAGGGCTAGGGCTAGGGCTAGGGCTAGGGCTAGGGCTAGGGCTAGGGCTAGGGCTAGGGCTAGGGTTAGGGCTAGGGTTAGGGCTAGGGCTAGGGCTAGGGTTAGGGTTAGGGCTAGGGTTAGGGTTAGGGCTAGGGTTAGGGTTAGGGTTAGGGTTAGGGTTAGGGCTAGTGCTAGGGTGAAGGGTAGGCATGGACGTGGGGATGGGGTTGGGTCAGGGTTAGGGCTAGGGCTAGGGCTAGGGCTAGGGCTAGGGCTAGGGCTAGGGCTAGGGCTAGGGCTAGGGCTAGGGCTAGGGCTAGGCTTTGGCTAGGCTAGGGCTAGGGCTAGGGCTAGGGCTGCTCATTATGGTAATCTTACCTGCTCGTTGTCCTCCTTCTGCTTAGCCTTTTTAGACTTGCCGCGACGAGTAGGCTGATGGGGTGTCTGTGAAGATGTCGCTGCTGACGTAACTGGCAATTTCTGAGACCGACCTCGTCTCTTGCCAGTGTGCACTGCTTGGGCTGGAGCTGATGCTGCCCCCCCTGAGACCTCAACCAATGTCTGTGCCGCCGCCTGCATCCCAATCAGTGCAAAGACCATATGTGATGATCCACGTCTGTGGGGTATGTGTTATCCCCTCTGTCTTATTCTGTCTTATTCTGCACTGTCTTACCTGCTCTCTGGTGATAGCACGCCGCCGTGGTGCTCGGGCCCGCTTTGGTCCTTGGTTCTGCATAACATATAGAGTGTGCCAAATCAAGGCTTTATGAAGTGACGTACATCTCATCTACATCTCACATCTATATCACACATCTACAACGTCCCCTCTTGCGTATCCCACATTGCATGACATGATGCAACCCCACTTGAGGGTCTCGTCACTGACCTGCATGTCATCTTGTTGTGGTTGCACTATTGACAAGCTATGGTGTATATGTTGTGATTATCTCACTTGGCTCATGGAATTCAATCTTGTTGTCACGGTGCTCTCCAGCTGCTCCCTCAGCTGCTGACGTGCCGCCTCGGCTGCTTTCAAGTCAGCCTGTAGCTCAGCTACTGTGGCCTCCAGCTGAGTCTGCTTCTTCCGCATCTCTTGCATAGCCTTCTCCTGTAGCTGCTCATTCCGCATGTGGTGCTGTATCATTGTGTGCTGCCACAACATTGCCGCATGGAGCTGCTCTAATCTGTACTCAAGGATGGGCACAGCATGGAAGGCGTTCCACATGCAGTTTCCTGCATGCAAGACAATGCACGCAGATCCCCGTCGATGATGGCCAACACATGCATTCAACAACTCGTATGTGACCATGTACCATTCATCTAGTATCCCTCGTTGCACTGTGGCTTGCTGGCTGGGTGTCACCATAGTAATGCGTACCTGGGTCGAGCAGAGGGTCAACCCACATGCCTACGCCTTGGACAGGGTGGCCGGCTTGCTCGTGCGAACCAGCATTGACTTCACCACCAGCTGCCGTGCGTGGCTCATGCTCACCTGCATACCATTGACACGGCCTTGTATTGGTGAAAGACCCTGGCAATATGAGTGGGCGGGGTGGAAGGCTAGAAGCCATTATGTCATTTGTATTTTAGGGTTGTGCTGCTGAGTGACCGCCCCCCATGTGCATAACTCATGGCATCTAACTTAGCTGCTGTAAAAAACTCACTGGGTGGGGAAGAGGAAGAGGAAGCGGAAGCGGAAGAGGAAGAGGAAGAGGAAGAGGAAGAGGAAGAGGAAGAGGAAGAGGCAGAGGCAGAGGCAGAGGAAGAGGAAGAGGTAGAGGAAGAGGAGCGAGATGATGCGCTGAAGGTGGGGGAGTGCGAAGGAGAGGGTGTCAATGGTGGGGAGGTTTGGCGTGCTGGTATATGTCTCCCCTGCAGGCATGATGGAATGAAAGTTAGTGCCCCATGTACTCAATAATCTTTAAGTCATTGTGGTATATTGTCGTGTGGAGGTTGTAAACTCACCGATGAAGGATCCATGATGTCACTGGGTACATCGTTTCTCCAGACATTGTGGACGTCAATCTACATACAACCGCAACACCACTGTTAAGTGTCATGGCAATGCGTACTGTTCAAAGCTTGGTGATACATCAACACTCATGGCACCTTATACGCACCATGGAGCCCCACTCCTCGTCGTTCTCCATAACAAACTGCAGCCACCGCTGTCGAGCCAACATGCGGCTGGCATCATACCGGATGTGTGTCACCATCGCATGGCGCCTGCATGGAGTACACAATGTGGCACATCTCACACTGTATAATGGGACTGCTGCTTGTTTAATGGTGGCCTACCTTAGACCACGACGCGCCAGGTATTCCATATGCACTAGGGCACGGGCACCACTGCTCCACATATCTTTCTGGATGGGGCACCGACCATCATGCATGCTCCATGCCTCTGTCCCGAAAATCATCCTCAGGTAGGCCGTCAGGTTGTCCTTCGTCCTTTGTGGTAACTCCTGTGACAGCATCACCCATTCGCTTGTCAAGGTTTTAATCCTGTATAACATGCTTTGCCCATGCACCGTCCACACCTTAGACTCTGGGCTGAACACTACGATCTTCTTCGACCGAGGGTACACTGCCACCACCACCGGGGAGATGGGGATGAGGATGACACTGCTTTCGCTGAGCTTCTGCCGCTCAGCATCTGTGTGGGTGATTGGGCGCTCATGGTGCGTCTTGAAGGCATCTCCCACAACGCTGTCTGTGAGCACCACCGTTGGCCCCACCCTTTTGCGCCGGTCGAGGCCAGCCTGCATGCATGCACCATTGCATCGCATGCACAACACCATTCTCTCTTCAAACAACTCTTTATGATTTACTGGTGTACGTCTGCGCACCTGCATGCGGGACACTGCATCGTCAAAAGTGTCTGCACTGAGGCTGTTGGCTTGCACCGCCCCAGATGCGTCCATCCTCCAGAACTCAGCTCCCTGTGGTAACAATGCATCATTGCAGCTATTTACGTTGCACATATCATTGAGATCTAAGGGTGGTACACTGAGCTAACATCCACCTGAACTATGTCCTTGGGCCACAACTGCAGTAATGCCCACCTTGTCCAAACTGCCATGTGGACGACGGCTTGCTGGGAGTCGGTCCGCAGAACATGTTGAGGAGGCCACCCCACCTTCACACATAACAACAAATGCACATTGTTGGTTAATTCACGTTAAATGATCTGGTCAGCATTGACAGCGGCTCTGACAAGAATGATGACAGGCAGCGAACACTGTTTGTCACCTAGAATGTATTGTACTTTGTACCACATGGTGCTAGAGAACTGTGCTGGTTGGAACTAATGTTGCCTTGGGCTCACCTCCGGGGACACCTGGCGCCCTCACCGGTACCTGTACCGTCCCCCCAGGACGTGGTAGAGATGTACTTGTTGCTGCTGGTGCTGGTGCCGCTGCCGCTGCTGCTGTTGCTTCTGCTGCTGCGAGGGCTGCTGCTGGTGGTGGTGCTAGGGCTGCTGCTGCTGCCGCAGTGGCTGCTGCTGCTGCTCCTGCTCCTGCTGCTGCTGCTGCGGCGGCGGCGGCGGTTGCTGCTTTGGGCCTTGGTTTCAATGTGACAGGGAGCCGCTGCCGAGTGGATGAGGTGGTATCGACCTGTTGGGTCTCAGCATTGCTTGCTGATGGTGTTGGTGATGTTGCTGCTGCTGCTCCTGCTGCTTGGCGCGTGGGTGTCAGTTTCTGTGGGCGCCGCTGCAGAGTGGAGGAGCTGGCCCTGACTTGATGCCCTGCCCCTGCCCCTGCCCCTGCCCCTGCCCCTGCCCCTGCCCCTGCCCCTGCCCCTGCCCCTGCCCCTGCCCCTGCCCCTGCCCCTGCCCCTGCCCCTGCCCCTGCCCCTGCCCCTGCCCCTGCCCCTGCCCCTGGTGTTGCTGCTGCTGCCCTGGGCGTGGGCTTCAGTGAGACAGGGAGGCGCTGCTGAGTGGGTGAGCTACCACTGACTTGGCGTGTTGCAGAGCGCCGCTGCAAAGTGGAGGAGCTGGTCCGAACATGCTGTGACACTGCAGGAGGTGCAGCTGCTTGTGCTGTCGATGCCGCTGGTGTTGTTGCTGGTCCTGACGCTGATGGCTTAGGCAGTGTGACTGGCATCTGCAAACAACAACACTGGTATATACTATATGTTTTATGTTGCTGCAAATCAAATTGTATGGTACATTGGTCTCTCCTACCTGGCTCGCATCCTTGTCGTGTGCCATGGTCAGCAGCGCTTTTATCTTTGGAATCTCAGTCTTGAAAGGGACTCCAGTCACGTCGTTGTGTGTGTGTTGGTGGTCATGCGATACTACATGGTTATTATTAGCCACGCACCTCAAACTTAGCCGCGAATGAAGGCATGACTGCGTACACTTCCTGGCTGGCCGTGGCCTCCTGCACCACCAGTTGAGAAACATGTTGTGCATACTTCCCAAGTGCATGCAGGCCCCGGACCCTATGCGATAAACCAGGCATCACTTACAGTGATGCCATTGTCATGGGCAATCGCTGCAATCAGGTTCTCGCCCCCCAGCGCTAACATGTGCAGTAACGCATGGGGGGGGCAGGCCACTGTGCAGTCCGCCGGCAAGGGTTGAGCCAGGCCTGCATGCACACAAGGCTAAGGGATGGAGACATGGTGGCATGCATGCTCCTTGTGTGCGGGTAGGCAGCCAAGCAATGAGAATGCAACCTACAGGAGTTCTTCCGCACGCTGTCCTCTTGTCGCAGCAAATCTGTCCACTCTGGAAACACGCTTTCTGCGCCATGCTTCACGCGGAACGCGCCCAAAGACGTACCCCATGCCTGGGTCTCCTTCATGACCTCCGCTGAGATCTTGAGCTGCTTTTGGTCTTTTCGGCCTCTCCGCGTGGTCTTCATGGTGTAGATGGCCCTGTCGAAGCATGTACACAAAACCAAGTACATACGCAAGTGTCTAACAAGTACATGACCTGGGCCAAAGTCTGCACGGCCACGCTCTAGATATGAGAGGGGCATGCACTCACTTGTTCAGGACGGCTTCCAGCTGGCGAATAGTGGAGAAGCGCTTAGGCAGCCCCCCAAATGCCGCGATACACTTGTAGATTATCTTGCCAAGGCAAGCCTTGTAGCAGGCGTGCCACTTGATCTTGGTGTCTGTTGGGTTGGGGATCACAAACTCCCCATGCCGGTGATCCTTGATTGGGAACAGTGCCTTGCCGCCTCGCTGCACCTTCACATGCACTAAAACAGACTGTTGTTGGTAATGCATGTTCCTAGGCACGCATGCATCAAACAAATGGTCATGCACGTACCTGGGAGAGGTCGTGGCACCGCAACCACAGCTTCTTCACGACTTCGGATGCAATGCTCTTCACCTGCTGCGTCACACTGTCCTACGAGCACACGCAAACCACACGTGTGTGACTCCTTTGGTTGTGTACCTTCGGCCCTATGCTTTTGACATCTACCATCCAACATTCACCTCCAGAATTTCCGAAGGGCTTTTCACACCCTGCATTTCAAACATGGGCACGACATGCCAGGTTTGTTTATAGATGTCACCTTGCATGTGCTGGCACGTACCTTTTCACGTTGCCTCCCGAGGGTTGCCTCCTGTGCAGCAGCCCAAACGTACATTATCTCCACGCAATATTGTCTCCATGCATGGCATCCATGGCTGAACACACTTACCTCCCCACTGTCGCTGTCCGAAACCGCCTCTTCGGAACTGTTGCCATTGGTGGTGGTGTTCTCGTTATAGAAGTTTGATGTAGCCTGCAAGTCATGTAACACATGCAGCAATGTCCACATGCAGCAATGTCCGCATGCAGCAATGCAGCATGCAGCAATATCCACAAGCCCACCCCTTTCTCAGTCCGACCACGCTTCGGCCTTGTGTTGGCCTTGGCTGCTGCTGGCGGTGGTGGTGGTGGTGCTGCTGCTGCTGCTGCTGCTGCTGCTGCTACTGCCGCCGCCGCCTCCGCCTGCATTTGCTGCTTGGTCCGCCTCCGCCGCTTTTTGGGTCCTGGGTCATTGTCCTCCTCAGCCCTTGCCACTGCAGCTGCTGCTTCCAAAGCTGCATCCTTTTCCCTTGCTGCATCTGCAGCAGCCATGTCAGCCGCTTGTTCTGCCAGGTTCAAGGGATGTAAGGGGTCTACGTAAGGGTCAACATCAGCCGCCGGCTGAGTGGATGCAGTTTTGGCACCAGCCTGTGGATAAAGAAAAGGCAATAACACACCACAATGAGGCATCCTTCCATGAATATATATAAGTAATCAACTGCAACATATATAAGTAATCAACTGCAACAGCAGTCATGGGCAACAAACCAAGCAAGAGCGAACAGCAAGTGCGTCTGCCTGGGCTGGGATGATCAGCCGGCGCCAAACATTGCGTTTAATGCTGTATTGTAATGCCGACAGGATCCGATCGAAGCAGCACCACGCACCATGACACGCTGGTATTGGGATCTCTGCGACGTGCCTCTAGCCACTACCCTCTACGCTAAATACGGCATAGAGCCATCGATGGTGCGAACCACCGCCGCTGAAAAACCATGCAAATCTTTAGGAAAGATCTCAACACTGATATCACAATGAGTATAGGTAGTGTTGCTCCATTGCCTCACATGCAGGACCAGTACGTGTTACGTTCAATGCCCTACACTCCTCATAGTCCTGGAGGACTATGGTGGGTCCCACCGCTTCGCCCAGGAAACCGCCGCCGTCAACCTCTCATCTCTCCCCTATCAGCTCCTGCCACCCGACATCAACCACCACCTCCCAACCAATGCAAAGGTCCAACACCCTCACCCACATGCACGGGAGCGCCAACTCAGCCATCACAACCCGCAGCTACTCCACCTTCCCCCTCCTACATACATCTACCTCCTCCTCCCCTTCCCTCAACTCCTGCTCCCCCGCCTCCCTCCCCTCCTCCTCCAGCCCTCTCACCCCCACAGCCAGGACGTCTGCAAGGCCTGTGGGACATGGTGGATGCCAGAATGAGCCAGCGGGAGCATAGTCCTGGGCATGATTGTGGCGGTGGTAGTCTGCAAGGCCTGTGGGACATGGTGGATGCCAGAGTAAGCCAACAACAGTGTAGTTCGGGGCATGATTGTGGCGGTGGTAGTCTGCAAGGCCTGTGGGACATGGTGGATGCCAGAATGAGCCAGCGGGAGGTTTGTGGGGCTGATGAGGTGGACAGGGGCATGTGTGATGGTGCATGTGCACATGGTGTGGGTGATGACGAGCGTCAGAGGCTGTCCAGACTAAGGGTCAAAGCTGCCCGCAAGGGTGGTGCTGGGTTAGCAGGGATGGGACGTATTGACTCACCAGTCAGTCCCTTCTCCCCCCCATCTCCACCTCCAGCCATGCCCCCCCCTTCCTCATCAACTTCCAGTCCATTCAGTGAATCAGGCAGCTTGGTTGATGAGGCTGCCAGTGATGATACCTTGTCGCACATGCCCACCTCGTCTGATGACACAGGCGCATCCGTATCCTCAGCCTGGTCACAAGGGGGTGATGTCAGCGCAGGTCCTTCTGAAGGGGAAGGAGATGAGCTCTGTGGTAGAGGCAGGAGAAGGCGAAGGAGTGTGCCAAGCAGGCGAAGGGGTAGGGGTAGGGGTAGAGGGCGGGGGAGGGGAAGGGGGCGAGGTAGGGGTGGCAGAGGAGGTCGTGGTGGGAGGCCAAGGCGGCCACGACCAAGGGGTCGGCCTGCTAGTCGGGTGGTGGTGGAGGAGAATGAGGATGAGGTGAACAGAGGGGTAGTGGAGCCTGGGCAGCGGTGGTGTCGGTCCAGAGAGATCCTTGCAAACATGTCTTCTCCAGTCAGTCCCAGGTGCCCAAAAAGGACAACCTTGGCACACTTTGCAGGCATCCATGACCATATTGAGAAGCACACACCATCTAAGGCCACATTACACGCCTGGTTGAAGCGAGAGGGCTTGATCTTAGGGGATGATGACGATCTGGTGCACTACCATCCTAGCTCAGTCCATGTGTATAACAAAGTACTGGGATCATATGATGATGAGCGGTGTAGGCTTCATGTCTGCAATGGCACGCGGGAGAAACCATGCGGCTACACGTACGACCACTTGGCAAGGTGGGTGGGGTTAGAGAGGGCGGGTACATGGAGGTGGAACCAACAGACCATGGGCTATCATGGGGTTAGTGTTTGATGCTACGCAGGACTGAATGGGAGAAGCATAAGTACGATAAATGCCTTGAGTGTGGCTTGAGCCGCTTTGAAGACATCCAAGGTATGTCAATGCTAATCAACAGAGCAGCCAAGAGATAAGAGGAATGATGTGGTGGTTGTGCTGGGTTGGTTTAGGAGACGGCAAGAAGTTGAAGCCCCGTTTCAGCATCTACTACTTGGGCCTGGAGGACACATTGAACTCCATCTTGCAAAGAGCAAAGATGCGGGACTGGTTCTATCGGGAGCGAGACACTGGCCCAGGCACCTTCTACAGCAGTAAGTCTTGGACATCACTCGGCTGAAATACAAAGCCATGCTCATTAGTGCATGCTTGTTGTTGCAGGTGAGGCTGGTCAGTTCATGAAGGAGAAGGTGGGGGAGGGCGTGTTCAACAACAAGTATGCAGTACGCGTGCACATCGGCATTGACTGGGTGCAGCTGTGCAAAAACCGGTCCGTGGGCATCATCGTCTTGAAGGTGGGAGGGCCAGTCACACAATATGCATGCAGCTTCCATCTCTTGCACATCACACAGTCCGCATGATGCAGGTCATGGATGTACCTGATGAGTTCAAGGGCAGTGACGACACCTGGGCCATCCTAGGCATCATTTTGGACAAGGACAAGACCAAGTTTGCAGAAGGCTACTTGCACCAGGTGATGCATGGAGTATGCTGTGTTTGCATAAGCCGATATGCAGCTTCCTACATCAACACGTAAGCAGAACCTCCATGCCCTTGTTCTTGCAGTTCCTTGTGGACATGCGCGACTCCCTGGACCCCGAGAAGCCTGACTCGTGGGTGTATTTGAACAACCCCGCTGGCGCTGGTGATGAGCGTGAGGCTGAGAAGATCAGGCTGTACCCCATGCTGGCCAGCTGTGTGGCCGACACCCCAGCCAGGCAAGCTGTCTTACAATGGGTGCAAGTAGCTTGATGGGTGAGTATGTGTCAAAGGAGGGGTTTGTTGCATCGCATGGTGCTTGCAGGCTGTGCCTCATGAAGTGCCTGTCCCACAGTGCTGGCATGTGCTGCTCGTGGTGCTGGCTCCGCACCAAAGGCCAGCATGAGAGTCACCCGCTTGGTTACGATGCTGGCGTCCGTGTGCTAATCCCTGACCTCAGCCGGTACCCAGGTCCACCTGATGGCCCAGGCAGAGGCGGTGGCCGAGGAGTGGGGAGGGGTGGCTGTTTGGGTGGGCGCCCCAACCGTGGTGCAGCTGCTGGAGCTGGTGGGGGTGGTGTGGAGGCAGCAGCAGCTGTTGGTCAGGGTGGTGGCGGTGGGATGGGGGCAGCAGCGGCAGGTGGTGAGGGTGGCGGTGGTGGGGGAGCAGCAGCAGCCGGTGGTGAGGGTGGTGGTGGTGGTGGTGGGGGGGGGGGAGCAGCAGCAGGCGTGGTTGGTGGTGTGGATGGTGATCGCGGCAGAGGTCGGGGGAGAGGCCGTGGGCGAGGCCAAAGGCGAGGCCTTCAGCGGGCCTTACCTAAGCAGCCTGTGGTTGGCACAGAGCATACCCTGCTTGTTGGGGATCCGTTGTTGAGCCTGTCTGAGGAACAGATGCAAGCACGCGGCCAGGCAGTCGAGGATGGCTTGGTGGAAGGACTTGAGATTGGCTGTTGGGGCCGCCCCATCATCACCAAGTACCTTGACTACGTTCAAGCCAAGTGGCTACACGTTGTCCCCAGTGCCCACGCTTTGCTGTTTGGGGTGGTCAGGCATCACCTGATGTGGGTCTTCTCAGCAAAGGGCCCATTCAAGGACGACCAACGGGACGAGATGAAGGCCCGCTTGAAGGAGATTCGCGTGCCAACCAACTTCGGGCGTCGTCTGGAGTACACTGACAAATTTGCGTGAGTGTCAGTGTTGATAATTTGTCAGTGCTGAAAACCTGTCAGTTTTGAAGTCAGACATGCAGTCAGTGCTGAATAGGCTGTCAGTGCTGAATACCTGTCAGTCCTGAATAATTTATCAGTGCTGACAGGTTGTCAGTGCTGCTAATTTATCAGTGCTGACAGGTTGTCAGTGCTGCTAATTTATCAGTGCTGACAGGTTGTCAGTGCTGATAATCTGTCAGTGCTTAGATTTATCAGTGCTGACAGGTTGTCAGTGCTGATAAATTGTCAGTGCTGACAGGTTGTCAGTGCTGATAATCTGTCAGTGCTGATAATTTATCAGTGCTGACAGGTTGTCAGTGCTGATAAATTATCAGTGCTGACAGGTTGTCAGTGCTGATAATCTGTCAGTCCTTAATAATTTATCAGTGCTGACAGATTGTCAGCACTGACAGGTTGTCAGTGCTTATAATTTATCAGTGCTGACAGGTTGTCAGTGCTGCTAATTTATCAGTGCTGACTGGTTGTCAGTGCTGACAATCTGTCAGTGCTTATAATTTATCAGTGCTGACTGGTTGTCAGTGCTGATAAATTGTCAGTGCTTACAGGTTGTCAGTGCTGCTAATTTATCAGTGCTGACAGGTTGTCAGTGCTGATAATCTGTCAGTGCTTATAATTTATCAGTGCTGACTGGTTATCAGTGCTGATAATTTATCAGTGCTGACTGGTTGTCAGTGCTGACAATCTGTCAGTGCTGATAATCTGTCAGTGCTTAAATTTATCAGTGCTGACAGGTTGTCAGTGCTGATAATCTGTCAGTGCTGACAGGTTGTCAGTGCTGATAATCTGTCAGTGCTTATAATTTATTAGTGCTGACAGGTTGTCAGTGCTGATAAATTATCAGTGCTGACAGGTTGTCAGTGCTGATAATCTGTCAGTCCTTAATAATTTATCAGTGCTGAATAGGCTGTCAGTGCTGAATACCTGTCAGTCCTGAATAATTTATCAGTGCTGACAGGTTGTCAGTGCTGATAAATTGTCAGTGCTTACAGGTTGTCAGTGCTGCTAATTTATCAGTGCTGGCAGGTTGTCAGTGCTGATAATCTGTCAGTGCTTATAATTTATCAGTGCTGATAATCTGTCAGTGCTTATAATTTATCAGTGCTGACTGGTTATCAGTGCTGATAATTTATCAGTGCTGACTGGTTGTCAGTGCTGACAATCTGTCAGTGCTTATAATTTATCAGTGCTGTCAGGTTGTCAGTGCTGATAATTTATCAGTGCTTACTGGTTTACAGTGCTGTCAGGTTTTCAGTGCTGATAATTCTTTCAGTGCTGACAAGCTGTCAGTGCTGACTAGATGTCAGTGCAGATAATGTGTCTGCTTCTAGGCTGTCAGTGCTGACAGGTTGACAGTGCTGACTAGTTGAACTTGACAGTGCTGGTATGTGGTAGCACATAAAGCTGTCAGTGCTTACTAGTGTTGTCATTGGATTAGGGATGGGGTTAGGGTGCTATCCACATCTGTTTCTCACTAAGAATCTAGTGCTGCGTTCCACCTCGCAGGGGCTGGATCATGGAGGACTTCATGCATTTTATCAAGTACGCCTGGCAATCAGTATTCCGAGGCATCATGACGGGGAGCAACCAGCAGTTGAAGCTGTGGAGACTATTGGTGGAGGCTACACTCCACTACCTCACACCAGGTGATTACTGCAACAACTTCAGTGAGTCCTTAGGAGCATCCTCATGTCATGCGCATACAGTCCTCCCAATCACACACATTGAGATCATATACCACTGTTACTTGCAGCCAACGATCCGCCATTGCGGTCTGGCATGCCAGCGGGGGAGAGAGCAAGAAACGCAGCCACCATCGCTGCCAACATTGAGGAGGCTGCTAAGAAGATGCGGGAGTATGCGCGCATGCTGCAATCCATGCGTCAGTCCCACAGTGTACCTGATGACATGTTCTCCAGCAACCTGCACATGGTTGTGTGCCGGTGAGTTCCGTAGTATGAAGCACCATGTTGAAACCATGCTAACCCAAGGGCCAACATTGTTTACTGAAGGTTCAAGGGTGTGGATTGTTGCAGGTTGCCAGGGCAAGAGAGGGAACGTGGGCGCAGCTGCTGGGACTCTGAGTTCTGGGTTGAGCATGGAATGCAGCGTGGCAAGAAGTACAGCGGCTCCCATGCAGCAGGCTTTCAGCGGGCCTTGACCTTGGGCATCCGAGAGCGTATGAGCAGGCAAACCCAGCTGTTCTTGGACACCCACACCCAGCCAGATTTTGATGACAACGAGGGTGGTGCGCCGGATGGTGGTGGTGGTCCTAGAAAGCGTGTGGCACAGCGGGCGGTTAAGGGTGTCCACCGTGCCCGCAAGCGGCGCCGGGTGGCGAGCATCCAGGACTGTTGGCCTTCCGGCATGCAGCCCGCATGTCAGCTCCTGGGCAAGGGGAACAAGCAGTGCTACGTGAGTGGGGGGGGAGAGTGGGTCAGACAAGCATGCTGCCAGCATTTGCGAGAGATACAGCCAGAGGGGTGGAGCGAGGAGGATATCAATTCGGTGTTCTCCCCTGCCCCAGCCCAGGACAGCCGTGGCAACAGCTCAGCGGCTTGTCCTGGGCAGGTGGCGTACTTCAAGCGGGCTCAGTGCAGGGGGCTGCTGGTCCACAGTTGCCACTATGGCCGTGCTGTGGTCCGCAACAACCGCTGGGCACAGGCTACATTCCTCGAGGGCATTGATGCCCAAAGGGAGGTTGAGTATGCCTCCCACATTCAGTTTTGGGTGCGGGTGCAGCATCCGCACCGCCCTGAGTTGGTATTGCGCCTTGCTATCACTCGCTTATTCACCATGGCCACTGTACCTAATATGCCAGAGCACTTCACGGTTGCGCGTGGTATTCCACTAGCACCCATGCCAGTACAGCAGCAGCAGCCACAGCAAGTGCCACCAGCACCAGCTCCTGCAGAGGTCATCGCAAGCCCAGAGGTCGTCGTTGCTGGGAATGCAGCATCCCAGGCACGGCGATCAGGCCGAACAGTCAGCCAGGGGGCTCAGCCGGCCACCCAAGAAGCGCAAGTGCCACGCCAAAGCCATGTGGGCAGAAGGAAGAGCACCTTGTATGGAGGTGTTGGCCCAGACTCTTGGTATGCAGTCAATGGAGAGCAATTCAACAACTTATTTGTGTCTGCATTCCCACACAAGGAGGGTCAAGGTGATATGTACTTTGTCCCATACAGCAGCCACAGCTGAACACTACACACACATATGCACATGGCTCATATATGTGCATGCCTTACCTGTATTGCAATACCGGTGACAGCAACGGTGATGCAAATGTAATCGCTGATACTATCAATTCTCCTTCCCAGATCCATAGCTCCGACTCTAGCCTTGCCCTAGCCCTAGCCTTACTCCTAGCCCTGTCCCTAGCCCTAGCTCTAGCCCTAGCCCTAGCCCTAACCCTAGCCCTAGCCCTAACCCTAACCCTAACCCAACCTCATCCCCACGTCCATGCCTATCCCTAGCCCTAGCCCTAACCCTAGCCCTAGCCCTGCCCCTAGCCCTAACCCTAACCCTAACCCTAGCCCTAGCCCTAGCCCTAGCCCTAACCCTAGCCCTAGCCCTAGCCCCACAGACATACTTGTGACAGTTATTCAGTACTGACAGGCATTTATGATGAGTTACCAACTGTCAGTACTGAATAACTGTCAGTACTGACAGTCCATTTGTCGGAAGTACGGTATTCAGTGCTGACAGACAGTCAGTACTGACAGGCCAGTTGTCATAAATTATGGTCATTCAGTACTGACAAATATTCAGTACTGACAAGCGGTCAGTACTGACAAGTATTCAGTACTGACAAGCACTCAGTACTGACAAATATTCAGTACTGACAAGCAGTCAGTACTGACAAGTATTCAGTACTGATAAGTAGTCAGTAGTGACAAGCAGTAAGTACTGATAGGCATTAAACCTAGGCATTCAGCACTGAATGATAGGCACACGGTATCTCATCAACCACTGGGAGTTGATTTTTTTTTTCAAGTGCGTTGGCTTGCAAATGGACAAAGGAAGCCAGCTAGCCAAAAAAAATGACCCTTAGGTGGCACCAATAGTGCCATCTTTTACACGAGTGAAGCGGTTAAGGTGGGCTGACCCGGTCTCTAATGACTGTGAGGCACAGATCCCTGAGTGTCCTGGTCACCCTTCTCAGGTCACAGATTGGCTAGTTAGTGCCTACAGCACTGATCCTGCCTTTGCTGAGCCTAATGAGGAGTGGGAAATGACCCAGGAGGGACTGTGGCGACACCTTGATAAGGGTACTATTATAGTTCCCAATGATATCCAGCTACGAGAGCATATCCTGCACGAAATGCATGATGCTAAGTATGCTGGCCATGTGGGCATCACCAAAACCCTTGAACGTGTGCGTAGGGTGTTCTGGTGGAAAACCATGCGTGCTGACGTTAGACACTATGTGACTAACTGTGATGCATGCCAACGCAACAAAGCGTCACGCCGGGTACCTGGTGGGCTGCTAAATCCCTTGTCTATACCGGGGTACCGCTGGGAATCTGTCACCATGGATTTGGTGGTTAAGCTTCCAGTCGGTGTACATGGCTATGATTCTATCTGTGTGGTCGTGGATCGTCTATCAAAGATGGTTCACCTAATCCCATGCATTGAAGCCATGGATGCTAAGGAATTTGCTGAATTATACATTGACCATGTATTTAAATACCATGGCCTTTCTAAAGTGACCATCTCTGATCGTGGTGCTACCTTTAACAACCAGTTCTGGATTGAGGTCAGAAAGCTGATTGGTGTAGACCCTGCTTTCAGCACTGCGTATCACCCTCAGTCAGATGGTCAGACTGAACGTACAAACCAGATTGTGGAGGAAATGCTTAGACATTATATCCTACCTACTCAAGAGGATTGGCCTAGGCATTTAGCCTTTGCCGAGTTTGCTATTAATAATTCATGGCAAGAGTCTATTCAGTCCACACCATTCCTGGTGAATTATGGACAGTCACCCATTACACCTGTGCTGCATAAGCTGCCCAGGCCGTGCCTATCTCCCTCCGCTGAGAGCTTCGCCAAGAAGTGGGAGCATGAGGTAAAGCATGCTCAGGAGTGCATGAGGGTGGCTCAGGACCGCCAACAAAGGTATGCGAATAAGCGTAGGCGTGATGTCACGTTCAGCTTGGGTGACAGCGTCCTGCTGAGCACCAAGAACCTGCGCAATGCACCTGGCAAAGCACGTAAGTTCTTGCCTAGGTATGTAGGGCCTTTCAAGGTCACAGGCAAGCTAGGTGAGGCTGCCTACAGGTTGGAGTTACCTCCCACCATGAGCAGGTTACATCCTGTGTTCCATGTGTCCCTTCTTAAGAAGTACACAGGCAGCCAGGGGTTTCACCCCCCTCCTGTAATGGAGTGGCTGGAAGATGCGCCTCACTATGAAGTGCATAGTCTGTTGAACCACAGGCAGGTACGGTTCAAGAAGCGCATGGAGTACCTGGTCAAGTGGACAGGCTACGATGATACCTACAACACCTGGGAGCCAGAGGCTATGCTGGCTGGTGCTCCCCAGATCTTGTCTAGGTACAAGGCTGTGCATAACCTGCCTTGATGTTAGAATGTCTCAGTGACCTATGTCACCTGGCCTGGTCCTATGACCATGGCCCCCATGCGGCACCTTATGGTGATGCATGTGTTTCTGTGGGTGGCTGGTACCCTTATGGGTCAGCCTGTATGTCAGTAGTCTCTATAGACTGCGAGTCTCGGTGCTCTGGGCTATCCCAGGTACCTTGGCGGAACGGATCTCTTAAGAGGGGGAGGAATGTGACGGTGCGCTTATGCGTATCCGTAAACCACACTTTAGCAGAGTGACTGAGGAGGTCAATGGTGGGCTGCTACCAGCTCACCATTCGGGTTCGACTCCCGAGGGTCCCGTTCTAAACCTGGGCTCAGTTGCTGTGCGAGAGTGTGGATAGTAGAGACTGCGTTGGACATTTCTAAGTGGATATGCCGCTCACACTGTAAGATTAAAGGCAGCGGCCACGCCGTGACAATGCGTCGGCGCTACCTGGTGCTGGACGACGCTAGGCAAGCATGTGTATGCAGTATGCCTAAGGCTGATGTGGAACGCATGCATGATAAGGTGGAGGGGTGCAGGGCAATGCACCGCATGGTGTTCACACCTGACAGGGAGCAGCCTCAATGGGCCATGGCTGCTTGTGCATGCAGCACGTGCATGAGTGTGCCATGCCTGCCATGCATAAAGCCTGACACCACTACCCCACTTCAGCCCATGCCCATGTTTCAAGACACTGTGAAGGAGGTGTATGATGACGAAGAGTGTTATGCATTGTTGATGTGGTTCCATCCCGATTTGTTGCATGATGAGGTGTGCTTTGGCAAACTGACCAACACACACTGTGCACGATATTGCCAGCACATGGGGTTGGATAGGCCAAAGGAACGTCGGAAACTGCGTCGTTTAGTGGCGAGGGACCTAAGGAGTGAGCAGCTGGAGTTTGAATATGAGGTGAAGCGTTTATATGGCTGATTTGGCTGGTTATGTAAGGTGCATGGGGGTCTACTTTGGAGCATCACAAACGGCCCACACATGAACACAACGCGTTTATGTCCTGATTACACGATAGAAGCCCACACTAGGAGCTGCACAGAACTAGCAGTTCACATCCTGCCGCCCTGGTTGGACAGTGAGAACGCCCGGAAAAGTGCCATTTTCATGCAAATTTGACATGGTCTTACGTGACACGAGTCGCACGCTTGTTGTCGCACATTGTTGTGCAGGGACAGCCCGGAAGCCACACCAGCACTATCAAGCACATGATCAGCACTAGCACTAGCACTAGAACACATGTCGGGGGGGGTCCTGCGCCCGACAAGAAATTCAAAATTTTGAAAAGCTGAGCCGCTGAGCGAGATAGCTATTCGCCGATCACAGCCCCACACAGCAGGCCAATTCCGGCACAATGCGACCAGAATTCTCAACACACCCGCCCGCCCCGGCACAGGTGCACATCAGCCCGAGCAGCCCGCTAGCCTCGCGCTCGTGAGCTGCACAGCCCTGCGCAAGAATCGCTGAAAAACTCTTAAAGATCAGTCGGATAGTTATCAGGGGTGCAGCCAATGGCGGGGGTGACCACTTGGAAAAAAAAATCTACTTCAAGTGGCTGGCGAGATTTGATCGTTTGACTCTCGTGCAGTTTGGGGTAAACCAGTACTGGTTTGGGTTAAACCAGTACATTTTTATTTTTTTATTTTAACCAGTGCTGGTTGGGGGTAAACCAGTACTGGTTGGGGGTGAACCAGTACTGGTTGGTGTGAACCAGTACTACTTTCTCGCATCTCCCCAGCCCGATTTTTCCTCGATTTTAGGTTTACACCCCCATTCTTTTTCAAAGCTTTTTGTCCAAACATTCGACTTTCAATCAAAGCTTTTTGTCCAAACATTCAACTTTTCTCCTGCTATTTTCTGCGAGTGGTGCTCCTGCAGCTGCTGCTGTTGCTGCTACTAGTGGTGCTCCTGCTCCTGCTCCTGCTCCTGCTCCTGCTCCTGCTCCTGCTCCTGCTCCTGCTCCTGCTCCTGCTCCTGCTCCTGCTCCTGCTCCTGCTCCTGCTCCTGCTCCTGCTCCTGCTCCTGCTCCTGCTCCTGCTCCTGCTCCTGCTCCTGCTCCTGCTCCTGCTCCTGCTCCTGCTCCTGCTCCTGCTCCTGCTCCTGCTCCTGCTCCTGCTCCTGCTCCTGCTCCTGCTCCTGCTCCTGCTCCTGGCTCCTGCTCCTGCTCCTGCTCCTGCTCCTGCTCCTGCTCCTGCTCCTGCTCCTGCTCCTGCTCCTGCTCCTGCTCCTGCTCCTGCTCCTGCTCCTGCTCCTGCTCCTGCTCCTGCTCCTGCTCCTGCTCCTGCACCCCTCCCTGTTCCTTCGGCTGCCTTCCTCTTGCTCCTCCTGCTCCCCCTCCTGCTGCTGCTGCTGCTGCTGCTGCTGCTGCTGCTGCTGCTGCTGCTGCTGCTGCTGCTGCTGCTGCTGCTGCTGCTGCTGCTGCTGCTGCTGCTGCTGCTGCTGCTGCTGCTGCTGCTGCTAGTGCTGCCGCTGCTAGTGCTGCTGCTGCTGCTGCTGCTGCTGCTGCTGCTGCTGCTGCTGCTGCTGCTGCTGCTGCTGCTGCTGCTGCTAGTGCTGCTGCTAGTGCTGCTGCTGCTAGTACTGCTGCTGCTAGTGCTGCTGCTTTTGCTGGCATTAGGTCTACAACATTCAGCGCGTCTCATCTGGCGGTCCGAGACCGGCAACTGGTGAACCGGTTAGAGATAATAGTGGTGTGACACCATTGAGCTTATGCTGGTGGACTATTACGAGAGCACCGCAGTGAGAGACAGGCCTAAGTTGCCCGACGCTGGAACGGAATGATTACAAGCCAGTTGCCAGCTTGACATCAACTGTCTTGGCAATGTTATTCTGCTACAAGCTTATGGAGATTCAATACGGTTTTAATCTCCAGCATCCAGCGTTGTAATCTTCCAGAGGCGGCACCACAGAGCATCCCTCCCCGGCCGGCCCCATGCACATGCCAGCGCACCATGGGTAAGTGCGGCAGATACTCGCGCGTGTGAGGTAACCTTCGGCGCAACCTTCGTTTCCTGTAAAATCGACGACGAGTGAGCAGCCGAGGTGATGCGTCAGGGACGTCAGCTCGGCTAGGGCTCCCCTGATGGACTCAAGCTGGGACACTGGCTTCGAGGGCGCTCTGATGTCCTCGTGGCCAGCCGACGCCCCAGCCGACTCCTCTGAAGCTCCGCCCGACCCCGACCTCGTCACCTCCCCGTCAAATGACACGCAGCTCGCGATAGACAGGGATGCGCCGCTCGGCAACGCCCCAACCACGCAGGCTCGTGTCGCGGAGGGCACAAATAGCCTGCCCACACTGGACAAGCGGTTCAAGGCAAGCCAGCGCCTGCAACTTGCCCTGACGCGGTGGGAGGCGCTGGAAGCATGGGGCCAGCAGCTGGCGGCCATTGTCCCCGGCCTGACCCAACTGCACAAACAAGCAGCAGGTGGGTGGGTAGGGCCTGGTACCGACTGGCGGCTTGCTTCCTGGGAGTTGCCAGGGTGACGAGGGGAGGTGGGTGGGGTGCAGGGTTCGACAGTTGGTGATACCTGAGCTAAGGGCGCCCTTAACTGATGTCAGGGTAAACTATGGGGACCATATACACTGGTTATACCCCCCAAAACATTCGGCCCAGTTACAGGGGGCCCTGGCCAAAACGGGTCAAAAATACGGGCCCCGTACAGGGGGTCGAACCCCACTGGGGTGATGACTGTGACCATGTCTCACCTGCTGACAGCACACCTCGCCACCCTTCACCGTCCTGAACCCCCTCCTGGCCCCCGGCTCCTCCCTTAACATGCCCCGCCATGCTGCCTGCACCAGTGCTCGCCCACCCTTCCTCCTCGCCTGCCCACCCCCTCCCCGTCACCTCCCTTTGCCTCTCCTCCATGCTGCATCACCACCACCATGCAGAGACAAGCAGCAGGGCGCGGGGCCTGCCAGCCTGGCCTCCCCTCAGCCCCTCAGCTGCTGCTGGCATGGCCCCCCCCGCCGCCACCCCCCCCCTCTTACTCCCCCCTCCCCCCCGGTCACTCCACCCCCCCCTCCCCCCGCCACCCCCCTCCCCCTCCCCCTGCCTCGCTCAACCAGAGCACTATAGGGCCAGGTGCCAGACACCAGGCAGCAGGGCCAGGGCCAGGTGCAGGGCCAGCAGGGACAGCAGCAGGATCACAGCTGGGGTCAGGGCTAGGGGCAGTGCCTGACCCAGGGTTAGAGGCGTGGCAGGTCACAGCAGCGGCTGCACTGAGGCCAGGGGGTACACAGGCTGGGTCAGCAGCACAGCCAGGGGGAGGGGGCGGTCAGGGGCCTCCTGCTGACCCCCCTGGCCAGCCTGCCTCCCAGCACCGCCCCGCACCTACAGCATCCGCCCCCTCATCCCTTGCGGAGGGGGCTGAGGGCGAGCGCGGGAGGGGGGTGGGGCAGGGGCAGGGGCGGGGGAGGGTCAGCAGCCTGGCCGACCATGCTCCTGACCTAGCAGGGAGGGTGGTGGGGGGCAGTGCTGGGGGCGGGGGGGTAGAGGAGGCGCTGCTGCGTCATGGCGGGCTGCTGGGTCAGTGCAAGACCTGGCTGGTGGCACTGCAGGCGGCCCGGGTGAGGGGGGAGCCGCTGTGCTTGCCTGGCTTGCCTGCACACTGCTGTGGCTGACGCTGAGGGGGACTTCAGCTGCATCCCATGCAGCTTGGCAGCCTCAGCCTACTGCCAGGGTGCTAGGCCCGCCCAACAGCTGCGCATCCCTCCTACACCCTCCTCTCACTCCTCTTCTGCTCTGAGGGGAACTCAAAGATGGGTGGCGATGATGTTGCCGTTGCTCTGGCTGGCCGTTGCTACTCCTGCCTTGACTGCTTGGTGCTGCTTGGTCCTGGTCATGCTTCGCACTTGCTGCACGTAGTTCCTCCACTCACGTCCTCCTTGACCCTGACCCTGACCCTGACCCTGACCCTGACCCTGACCCTGACCCTGACCCTGACCCTGACCCTGACCCTGACCCTGACCCTGACCCTGACCCTGACCCTGACCCTGACCCTGACCCTGACCCTGACCCTGACCCTGACCCTGACCCTGACCCTGACCCTGACCCTGACCCTGACCCTGACCCTGACCCTGACCCTGACCCTGACCCTGACCCTGACCCTGACCCTGACCCTGACCCTGACCCTGACCCTGACCCTGACCCTGACCCTGACCCTGACCCTGACCCTGACCCTGACCCTGACCCTGACCCTGACCCTGACCCTGACCCTGACCCTGACCCTGACCCTGACCCTGACCCTGACCCTGACCCTGACCCTGACCCTGACCCTGACCCTGACCCTGACCCTGACCCTGACCCTGACCCTGACCCTGACCCTGACCCTGACCCTGACCCTGACCCTGACCCTGACCCTGACCCTGACCCTGACCCTGACCCTGACCCTGACCCTGACCCTGACCCTGACCCTGACCCTGACCCTGACCCTGACCCTGACCCTGACCCTGACCCTGACCCTGACCCTGACCCTGACCCTGACCCTGACCCTGACCCTGACCCTGACCCTGACCCTGACCCTGACCCTGACCCTGACCCTGACCCTGACCCTGACCCTGACCCTGACCCTGACCCTGACCCTGACCCTGACCCTGACCCTGACCCTGACCCTGACCCTGACCCTGACCCTGACCCTGACCCTGACCCTGACCCTGACCCTGACCCTGACCCTGACCCTGACCCTGACCCTGACCCTGACCCTGACCCTGACCCTGACCCTGACCCTGACCCTGACCCTGACCCTGACCCTGACCCTGACCCTGACCCTGACCCTGACCCTGACCCTGACCTGACCCTGACCCTGACCCTGACCCTGACCCTGACCCTGACCCTGACCCTGACCCTGACCCTGACCCTGACCCTGACCCTGACCCTGACCCTGACCCTGACCCTGACCCTGACCCTGACCCTGACCCTGACCCTGACCCTGACCCTGACCCTGACCCTGACCCTGACCCTGACCCTGACCCTGACCCTGACCCTGACCCTGACCCTGACCCTGACCCTGACCCTGACCCTGACCCTGACCCTGACCCTGACCCTGACCCTGACCCTGACCCTGACCCTGACCCTGACCCTGACCCTGACCCTGACCCTGACCCTGACCCTGACCCTGACCCTGACCCTGACCCTGACCCTGACCCTGACCCTGACCCTGACCCTGACCCTGACCCTGACCCTGACCCTGACCCTGACCCTGACCCTGACCCTGACCCTGACCCTGACCCTGACCCTGACCCTGACCCTGACCCTGACCCTGACCCTGACCCTGACCCTGACCCTGACCCTGACCCTGACCCTGACCCTGACCCTGACCCTGACCCTGACCCTGACCCTGACCCTGACCCTGACCCTGACCCTGACCCTGACCCTGACCCTGACCCTGACCCTGACCCTGACCCTGACCCTGACCCTGACCCTGACCCTGACCCTGACCCTGACCCTGACCCTGACCCTGACCCTGACCCTGACCCTGACCCTGACCCTGACCCTGACCCTGACCCTGACCCTGACCCTGACCCTGACCCTGACCCTGACCCTGACCCTGACCCTGACCCTGACCCTGACCCTGACCCTGACCCTGACCCTGACCCTGACCCTGACCCTGACCCTGACCCTGACCCTGACCCTGACCCTGACCCTGACCCTGACCCTGACCCTGACCCTGACCCTGACCCTGACCCTGACCCTGACCCTGACCCTGACCCTGACCCTGACCCTGACCCTGACCCTGACCCTGACCCTGACCCTGACCCTGACCCTGACCCTGACCCTGACCCTGACCCTGACCCTGACCCTGACCCTGACCCTGACCCTGACCCTGACCCTGACCCTGACCCTGACCCTGACCCTGACCCTGACCCTGACCCTGACCCTGACCCTGACCCTGACCCTGACCCTGACCCTGACCCTGACCCTGACCCTGACCCTGACCCTGACCCTGACCCTGACCCTGACCCTGACCCTGACCCTGACCCTGACCCTGACCCTGACCCTGACCCTGACCCTGACCCTGACCCTGACCCTGACCCTGACCCTGACCCTGACCCTGACCCTGACCCTGACCCTGACCCTGACCCTGACCCTGACCCTGACCCTGACCCTGACCCTGACCCTGACCCTGACCCTGACCCTGACCCTGACCCTGACCCTGACCCTGACCCTGACCCTGACCCTGACCCTGACCCTGACCCTGACCCTGACCCTGACCCTGACCCTGACCCTGACCCTGACCCTGACCCTGACCCTGACCCTGACCCTGACCCTGACCCTGACCCTGACCCTGACCCTGACCCTGACCCTGACCCTGACCCTGACCCTGACCCTGACCCTGACCCTGACCCTGACCCTGACCCTGACCCTGACCCTGACCCTGACCCTGACCCTGACCCTGACCCTGACCCTGACCCTGACCCTGACCCTGACCCTGACCCTGACCCTGACCCTGACCCTGACCCTGACCCTGACCCTGACCCTGACCCTGACCCTGACCCTGACCCTGACCCTGACCCTGACCCTGACCCTGACCCTGACCCTGACCCTGACCCTGACCCTGACCCTGACCCTGACCCTGACCCTGACCCTGACCCTGACCCTGACCCTGACCCTGACCCTGACCCTGACCCTGACCCTGACCCTGACCCTGACCCTGACCCTGACCCTGACCCTGACCCTGACCCTGACCCTGACCCTGACCCTGACCCTGACCCTGACCCTGACCCTGACCCTGACCCTGACCCTGACCCTGACCCTGACCCTGACCCTGACCCTGACCCTGACCCTGACCCTGACCCTGACCCTGACCCTGACCCTGACCCTGACCCTGACCCTGACCCTGACCCTGACCCTGACCCTGACCCTGACCCTGACCCTGACCCTGACCCTGACCCTGACCCTGACCCTGACCCTGACCCTGACCCTGACCCTGACCCTGACCCTGACCCTGACCCTGACCCTGACCCTGACCCTGACCCTGACCCTGACCCTGACCCTGACCCTGACCCTGACCCTGACCCTGACCCTGACCCTGACCCTGACCCTGACCCTGACCCTGACCCTGACCCTGACCCTGACCCTGACCCTGACCCTGACCCTGACCCTGACCCTGACCCTGACCCTGACCCTGACCCTGACCCTGACCCTGACCCTGACCCTGACCCTGACCCTGACCCTGACCCTGACCCTGACCCTGACCCTGACCCTGACCCTGACCCTGACCCTGACCCTGACCCTGACCCTGACCCTGACCCTGACCCTGACCCTGACCCTGACCCTGACCCTGACCCTGACCCTGACCCTGACCCTGACCCTGACCCTGACCCTGACCCTGACCCTGACCCTGACCCTGACCCTGACCCTGACCCTGACCCTGACCCTGACCCTGACCCTGACCCTGACCCTGACCCTGACCCTGACCCTGACCCTGACCCTGACCCTGACCCTGACCCTGACCCTGACCCTGACCCTGACCCTGACCCTGACCCTGACCCTGACCCTGACCCTGACCCTGACCCTGACCCTGACCCTGACCCTGACCCTGACCCTGACCCTGACCCTGACCCTGACCCTGACCCTGACCCTGACCCTGACCCTGACCCTGACCCTGACCCTGACCCTGACCCTGACCCTGACCCTGACCCTGACCCTGACCCTGACCCTGACCCTGACCCTGACCCTGACCCTGACCCTGACCCTGACCCTGACCCTGACCCCGACCCTGACCCTGACCCCGACCCCGACCCCGACCCCGACCCCGACCCTGGCCCCACTCATTGTGCAGGAGAGGCTGCAGGAGCTGCGGCGCCACCACTGGTCCTATCAGTCCCGGGTGGACGCCCAGCAGCAGCACGTCTACCGCTCCTCCCTGGCTCGCCAGCGGCAGCTGTTGCTGCAGCCCCCCACCCCCCCACCACAGCCTGTTGGACAGCAGCAGCAGCAGGGAGGGGACCCAGGGGGGGCGGGGAGCCAGGTGGGGTCTGTCGGCTTGTTTGCGGGGTGGTGGGGGGGCGGCCAGGCAGCTGCTAGGCAGCTTCAGCGGCAGCTGCGCAAGGAGGCTCGAGAGGCGGAGGTGGAGTGCAGGCGGCTGGGTGAGTGGAGGGGGTGGGTGGAGGGGGTGGGTGGAGGGGGGTGGGTGGAGGGGGTGGGTGGAGGGGGGTGGCAGAGGGTGTGGGGTGTCATGAGGCTAGGCAGTCAGGGAGGTGGAGGGCGTAGGGGCTGTACCAACTGTTGTGTGAAAGACCAGAGTGACTTGAAGTGTGACTTGAAGATTCAGACCTCTACCAGGTACATGCAGCGAAGCTGCTGGTCTGAGTGACACGGGGTGGATGTCAATGCCTAGAAGCTGCTCAGCGCACGCGCAGGTGCCATTGCCGACTTTGAGCGTGCGGAACTGAACCTGCAGCACCACCTGCAGTGAGTGTGAGGGGGTGTGAGACAGGGGAATGAAGTGAGATGCCCCCACACAATGGAAGTGATGGCAGGGGAGTATCAGGATCTGCCACCAGCAGGGGACCCCACCCACCTCCCCCCACCGTGTTGCTGCCCTCCACTCTCCAGCAGGGCTCCCTAAGGCTGCTTCAGCTGGGCAGCGCTGCTGTGCCGCACAGCCTTTTCTGGCTGAGCTGTGCTGCCGCCCTACACACTGTAGTAGCGGCCTCTCAAGCCCCTGACCTCACCCTGCTGCCTGCGTCAGCCTCTTGGGCACCACACTGCACCCTCCCATGCCTGACCCTGAACCAGGTCTGGCCCCGCTGCTGCTGCTGCTGCTGCTGCTGCTGCTGCTGCTGCAGGTGGTTAGGTGAGCAGGCTGAGGTGCTGCGCCTGGCCTGCTGCTCCCGCACCGCCCGCCTGGCCTACGTGCTAGCGGAGCCCGCACCCAGAGCGCAGCCCTTCCCCCTGCACCTCCTGGTGAGCTGACTGCTGGTGGCAAGAGCAGGCAGCACGCAGTGCAGAGGCAGGCAGGCATCAGGCACGGGCGGCCAGGTGCAGGGTTCGACTCCTGTCCAAGCCATTCTGTCAAGTCAAAAAGCAGGCTGGAGCATCAAGGTGTCAAGCCAGAACAAAAAATTGCCTTTTGCCGGAACATCTAGCCCACCTCTCCCCTCTCCCCAAAGCACCCACTGGTCCTTCTTACCCTAGGCCCCCCTCCCCCCTCCCCGGGTCCCCTCCCCCCTACTCCGACAAAAACCTGCTGCTGTCTGGTCCCTCTTCTCCATGTACTACTTGGCTCTCCCAGTAGCAATAGGCAGTGAATCTGGGAAGTGTGGCCCAGTGTGTCACGGTCTTTCACACACTCTCACACTCTCACACTGTGCGCTGCACCTCCCATACATCATTGCCTGTTCAGGCACCAGTGTTCAGCCCAGCTGCAAGGCAGCCCATCCGCCCCTCACCCCCACCCGCCCCCGCCCTCCACGGTTCCCAGCAGCAGCAGCAGCAGCAGCAGCAGCAGCAGCAGCAGCAGCAGCAGCAGCAGCAGCAGCAGCAGCAGCAGCAGCAGCAGCAGCAGCAGCAGCAGCAGCAGCTGGTGGGGCCACCCCCCCTGCTGCCACTGGCTGAGTGCGCAGCCGCTTCTGATGCACTCCCTCCCCCTGCACTCCCGGCTGCTGTCACGCAAGCGCTGCCGCCGCCGCAAACATCCGGCATGTCAGGGCCTGAGCCTGAGCTTGAGCCTGAGCCTGAGCCTGATCAGGCGCCCCCCCAGGCAGCCCCCAAGGCTGATGAGGCTGCAGCGGAACTCAGTCCGGGGCTGCAGCAGCACTCGACCCCTGCAGCCCTGGGCACTGAGGAGGCACACGTGGGGGCTGAGGCAGAGGCTGAGGCTGGCCCTGCCTCCCCCGCTCCCTCCCCCTCCCCCTCCCCCTCCCCCTCCCCCTCGCCTGCCCTGGCTGCACTGGACAGCTTTGAGGTGCGCGCTGCAGCCATCTCTGCCGCCCTCACTGCGGCGGCCCCTGCCCCACCTGCCGCCCCGCCCCCCCTGCCGCCGCCCCATCCCTACCCGACCAAGACTGCAGCAGCAGCCCCCCCTGCCAGCAGCACCCAGGAGCAGGCAGCCACTGACCCAGCAGAGGAGGCAGGCAGGCCTACCCCCCCTGCTGACTACCCAGACCCAGACCAGGGTGCTGCTGCTGCTGCTGCTGTCAAGGCCCAGGACCCCTCCTCCCCCCTGCCTGGCCAGGGCCCAATGGACAAGGGTGGGGTCAGCAGGGTTGGGGGGGACCCAGGCGTTGGCCTGGCTGCTGACCAGGCGGTGCCTGCTCCCCCCTCTGCTGCTCTGTGCCTGGAGCCACAGGCCCCCAGCACCCCCCACCCTGCTGCCGCCCCACCCACCAGCTCCCTGCCCACCCCCTCCCCCAACGAACCCCAGCAGGCTGTCACACTTCCGTCGCGCTGGTCACACTCCGGAAAGTCTGGGAAGGCAGCGCGAACTTTGGATCTTGGGGGGAGTGAGGCGGCGAAGAGTGTGGGGGGTGAGGCGGGGGTGGTGAGGGAGGGCATGAGGGAGGGGCGGGGTGGGAGCGGTGAGGAGGGGGAGGGGGGAGGCGTGGGTGAGCAGGAAGAGGAGGGCAAGAGGCACATGGGTCCAACAGCAGGGGCAGAGGGGGTGGGAAGGGTCATGGGAGAGGCGCAAAGTCATATGACCAGTCCGTTGCCTGATCAGGCATCAGGCTTTGCCCCCGCTGACCCCCCTCCCCCTGCCACCGTGGACATGGCCGCCTTGTCGCAAGCAGCTGAGGCAGGGGCGCCAGCTGCTGAGCAGCTGCTTGATGCCCTGGCTGATGAGGAGCAGGAGGGCAGGGGGGCGGCAGCAGCAGCAGCAGCAGCAGAGGGGGAGGGGGCAGGTGGCCCAGGAGCCACTGCAGCAGCTGAGGTCGAAGTCTTGAGGGAGGAGGTGCCAGAGGCCATAGGGGGGCCAGGGGTAGTGGGGGGTGGAAAGGGGCTGCATGTTGGTACTGGCATGGGGTTAGGTGGGGCTGGGGCAGGGAAGGAGGTTGGGGAGGGGGAGGGGGAGGGCATTGCGTTGCTGGAGGGGGAGGAGGGGGAGGGGGAGGGGGTGCATGCGAAAGCAGGATATGAGGTGCAGCCTCTGAGCCCGCTGGCAGCAGTGCTGGGTAAGGGGGGGAGGCAGGGCCAGCAGCAGCAGCAGCAGCAGCAGGGCCCTCCCCCCCCCACCCAGCAGCAGCAGCAGCAGCAGCAGCAGCAGCAGCTAGGGGGCTGGTCAGGTCCAAAGACCAAGGTAGGCCTGGCCGCTGCCCCCCACAGCGGGCATGATCTCCCCCTGCTGCCACCGCGCCTCCACCTCTTCGAGTCCCCCCCTGTGCTGCTGCCACCCGCCCCGGCCTCCACCCTGTCCACCACCTTCCTGGCAGCTTCCCTTCACCCCGGGGCACCACCTTCTTGGCAGCTTCCAGGGTCACAGGGCCCTACAGGACTTCCTGCTGGTGGCCCGGGTGAAGTCGCAGCCAGGGCAGTTGAAGCAGTTGGGGCAGTTGCGGCAGGTAAGGCAGTTGGCAGTGCAAGCATGGCCCTCGTGCCGGGGCCATGGGAGGGGGTGCTGCACCCTAAGGGTCATGGGGTTGAGGGGATGCTGCTAGAGGGGCACCAGGGTCTGGGTCAGGGGGGTATGGTGGGGCAAGGGGAGGGGGGTGGGGAGCGGGGTCAGGGGGGGCAGGCAGCGGAGGGGGGACAGCAGCAGGGGGTGGGGGGATGGGATTCTGCTGGGTTGGCTGCAGCGGATGAGAAGCTGCATGACGGCCAGCCCCTGAGAGGGGGGGAGTTGGCAGCCCTCCTGGCAGCAGCTGTGGCGGCAGCAGCAGCAGAGCCCCAGGCAGGGGTGGGGGCGGCAGGGGCGGGGGGGGAAGGGGCAGGGGCGGTGGCAGGGGCAGGGCAAGGGGAGGAGCTGGATGTTGATGCACCCGACTTGGGAGGTGTGGAGATGAACGTTCCGTTGCCTGATCAGGCATCAGGCTTTTTCCCCGCTGACCCCCCTCCCCCTGCCACCGTGGACATGGCGGCCTTGTCCCAGGCAGCTGAGTCAGGGGCGCCAGCTGCTGGGCAGCTGCTTGACGCCCTGGCTGATGAGGAGCAGGAGGGCAGGGGGGCAGCAGCAGCAGCAGCAGGAGCAGCAGCAGCAGAGGGGGAGGGGAGGGGGCCCACTGGGGAGGGGGGCTCTGACCAGGACTTGCCTGGGGCTGAGCCAAGTGTTAGTGACAGCGCCCCCCCCCGCCTGGGGTCATGGTGGGGGTCAGAAGAGCTGCCCCCTCCCCCCCCCTCCCCCAAGCTCTGCCTCTGGCTCTTCCGATCCCTCCTCCGCCCCCCCTCACCCCCTCACCCCATCCTCACCCTCATCTCCATCCTACTCCTCCCCACCCCCCCCTCCCCCTGCCACCGCCCAAGCTGCTCCCACCTCACGCTCCAGCAGCTTCCACCCAGCTGCCATGCACCAGGGGGTCACACCCGCCACTCAAAGAGCTGTACAAGAGGAGCATTTCTCCCCCACTGACTTGTCATCTGCCTCGAGCTCTACTTCAGCAGCAGCAGCAGCAGCAGCAGAGCCAGAGCCAGAGGCAGCTTCAGAGCAGCTGCTGGGGCAGCAGGGCACTGCCCAGCTGGAAAGTTCAAAGGACCCTGACCCTGACCCCACCCCTGACCAAGGTCCCACCCCCCTACCCTCCCTCGTCCCCATGCATGCCTCCGCCCCCCCCTCAGCCCCCCCTCCCTCACCCCCTCCCCCTCCCCCCACCCGCCCTGCTCTCATCATCCAGACGGCCACCCAGGCGGAGGCGCGCAGCCGCCAGCCCTCCCCCCCCACCCCCCCCCACCACCTGCTGACCTTGGGACGCCCTGGGGGGCTGTTCCAGGGCTTGGTCAAGGATGTCCTCAGCCCCCCCCGCTCCCCCCCAGCTGCTGCTGCTGCCGCTGCTGGGTGGTTTGGGGTGGGGGAGGGGGGGGACATGGGGCTGGCTGGCCCCCCCCGTACCCCAGACCAGGTGGACCCCCCTCCCCCCCCCCTCCCCCCCCACCCAGGCGTTGGCCCCCGCCCCCTCCTTCTCCAACCCCATAGGGGCACCTCAGTCAGAGCTGACCAGACCCCCTGCTGCCCCCTCGTCCCCCCCCACCCCCCCTTCTGCCCTACTTCTCACACCTCACCCCCGCCCCCAGCCCACCCCCACCCCCACCCCCTCTCCCGCACTCGCAGGGGTGAACACCAGCCGCTCCGCCGCCCCCCACAGCAGCAGCCCCAAGGGGGGGGCCCGCCAACGCTCATCCCGCCCCCCCTCCCCTGCCGTCGCCCCCCCCACTGCTCCACCCACCACCCAGAGCTCCCCCACCCGGGCGCCCCCTCACACCACATGGGCATTCTTCCAGAGCCTGCTGACCCAGGCTAGCTGGGGTCAGGGACCCCCCCCTGCCCCCCCCCCACCCACTACCTCCACCAAGCCCCCCAACAAAACCCTCTTTGGCCAGCCTCAAAAGCTAGCTCAGACAGCCCCACAGGGGCAGAGGGGACAGCAGCAGCAGGGTGGCGGCAGCCCTGGCAGCAAGACCAGCAGCATCAGGGGCAGGGTGGGGGAGAGCAGCAGTAGGGGTGGGGGGGGGAAGAGCAGCAGCAGCAGGGGGCAGCAGGCTCAGCCTGGGGAGGGGGGTGGCCCCGCAGCCCCCCCCCCTACACACAGCACTGCTGCAGCGAGGTCAGGGCCGGCACAGCCCCATCCCTGGCCTGCTGCTGGGGGCGCCGGCAGTAGCCAGGACCCAGCCCCCCTCTCCCCTCCCACCCCACCCACCACAGTGTTAGCGGCAGGGGTGGTGGAGGTGAAGGGGGTGGGGGTGGGGGGTGCGGCAGCAGGGCCTGCCCCCGCAGCCGCCCCGCCCCCCTCCCCCCCTGGCGGCAGCTCCCCCTTTGCCTCAGCCGCCCAGTCAGCCAGCATGGGGGCGGAACAGGGGGCCGGGGGGGCTGGGTGCTGGGGGCTGCAGCCAGGCCCTGGAGCTGGCAGTGGGGGGCCCAACTGTGTAGGGGGGGAAGGCACCAGCTTTGCAGTAGAGGCTGGTGACGGTGCGGGGGGGGAGGGGGCAGGGTCTGCCTGGGCTGGAACAGGGGGGCCGGGGGGGCGGGGTGACGGCAGTGGGGAGTGGGGGGAACCAGGGGGGCCAGGGGGGGAGGTGCATGGGGGCGCCCTTGGTGTTGGTGATGCAGGCGAGGCAGCAAGTGGTGGGGGGGGGCGGACAGGGATGGGGGGGGAGGGGGCACAGCAGCAGCAGCAGCTGGGGGGGGAGGGGGAGGTGTGGCTGCTGAGTGAGGGGGAGTGTGAGGGGGGGGGCCGACAGCGGGAGGAGCAGGAGCAGGAGCAGCAGATGCTATCAACCTTGCAGCAGCAGCAGCAACAGCAACAGCAGCAGCAGCAGCAGCAGCAACAGCAACAGCAGCAGCAGCAGCAGCAGCAGCAACAGCAACAGCAGCAGCAGCAGCAGCAGCAGCAACAGCAACAGCAGCAGCAGCAGCAGCAGCAGCAACAGCAACAGCAGCAGCAGCAGCAGCAGCAGCAACAGCAACAGCAGCAGCAGCAGCAGCAGCAGCAACAGCAACAGCAGCAGCAGCAGCAGCAGCAGCAACAGCAACAGCAGCAGCAGCAGCAGCAGCAGCAACAGCAACAGCAGGAACAGGAGGAACAGGAGCAGGAGCAGATAAAGGCAGAGGAGTGGGTGGCAAAGGGGGAGGAAGAAGAGGAGCAGGAGCAGGCGCAGCAACAGCAGGAGCAGCAGCAGATGAAGGAAGAGGAGGGGGTAGGGGTGGGGGAGGGCAAGGAGGATGAGGATGAGGATGAGCAGGATCAGGAGCGGGAGCGGGAGCAGCAGCAGCAGCAGCAGCAGCAGCAGCAGCAGCAGCTAAAGGAGGAGGACGGGTTTGGAACTGGGGAGGAGCAGGAGGGGCAGGAGCAGCAACAGCAGGAGCGGGAGCATGTCAAAGCAGAGGAGGGGGCGGGGAAGGGCGAGGAGCAGGAGGAGCAGGATGAGCAGCCTCCCCCACTTGCAGGGCAGCAGGCAGGAGGGTCTGACCTGGGCTGTGAGCCCCCTCCACTCTCACCCCTACTGGACCCCTCAGCCACTCACTCTCACTCTCACTCTGACCCTGACCCTAGCCCAGACCCTGACCCTAACCCCAGCTCAGACCCTGACCCTGCCCCTATCCCAGCTGCCTTCCCCCCCGGGGCCCCTTCAGCGTCGCCCACTGCCCCCCCCTCTCACCCGGGCAGTGGGCTGACCCTGGCTGCGCCCTCACGCCTCCAGCCGTCTGCCGCCAGCCACGCCAACACCCCTGCTGCTGCTGCTGCTGCCACCCGCTGGGGGGAGGGGGTGGAAGGGGCGGCTGGCTCACCCGACTTGGCCAGCCTGGGGCCAGGGGGGGCTGCCCAGGCGGGTGCTGAGCAAGCAGGCTATGAGGGGGAGATGAACCCCCACCCAGCCGCCTCAACTCACCCTGACAGCCCACCCTCACCCACCCTCCCTCCCCTCCCCTCCTCCCTCCCACCCTCCCACCCTGCACCTCCCACTCCTGCTCCCCCTAGCCACCAGCCTTTAGCCACAGCGACAAGTGCTAGCTCGATTCTTGCACCAGCCCCTCCTAACTGCCCCCATGTCACACCCTCCCCCAGCCTCGCTCCCGTCATTGCCTCCCATACGCCCACGGCTGTCACGGCTGCCACAACTGCCACCAGCCCAGCATCCAGCCCCCCTCGCGCCCCTCTCCCCCACCTCCCTACCTCTCACCCTCACCCCCATGAAGGCCTGCTGAGCCAGATGTTGAAGCATGGCAGCCATGAGACTTCACCTAGTCACACTGAAGAGTTGCACTCTCTACCAGCAGCTCCCTCTGTTGCCCCTGCCCAGGGGATGGCACTTGCCCCCAGCAGTTTCGCCGAGCATGGGGCTAGCAGGGAGGTCATGGCACAGCACCGGGCTGCAGCTCCTGCTGGGGAAATCCCGCCCAAGGAGCTGAGCGCTGGCCCGGGGCACCAGGTTGGCTCACAGCAGCAGCATGTGGGCGCTGCCGGCCATCATGCGGGCTTGGGAGGATCTGGTGGCAAGCACCTAGAAATGCCGGGAGAGGCCCGGGTGCAGGCGCTGCTTCGCGGACCGCTGGCGGATGCACTGCCGCAACGCCTCGCCTCGCACGTGCTGAGCACTATGAACATCGCCGACCTCAGCAGCAGCGACGATGGCGAGAGTGAGAGTGAGAGTGGGGCGAGGGGCGAGGGTGGCGACAGGCGCGGCGGCCAAAAGCTCGCCGCAACAATTGCAGGTCCCTCAATGTCGTCGGGACAGATCGCAAGTGCTATGGCGACGAGGGTGCCTACAGCCTCAGCTGCATCTGGCTCTCGTCATGCGGCTCGCAGCACCTCGCCATTTACGGTCAACTCCGGCTCTGAGATTCTGCATTCAGCAAACATCCCCATCGCGCCTGGCGTTGCGCAACGCCGGTCAGCTGCCGCTCACCATATCACGGCTGCTACAAGTAACGACCATGTTTGTTTGGAACTTGCGCAGCCGAATGCGCGTGAAGCAATGTGCCACCCCCCGTTGAATGAAGGTGTTGACCCAATGCGCTTAGCTGACGCGAGCATGGACAGCCGGCCAGGTGTCGGGAACTCGCGCGTCCCTTTCCTAACTGACCTGCGGGAGAGCGTGGCGGCAACGCGAGGAAGCGACAGCACCCCAGAACAACAAGCAGCCGCTGCACAGTTGCAGATCCGTTTGCGGCAGCTGGGTTATATCCAAGATGTCGGCCATGTCAGGTCCAACACCTCTTCGCAACGTGTCAGCTTCACCCTAGCTTCCAAGTCCCCCCGTCATGCAGCGCCATCTGTGCGACATTCTGCAGAACAGCAGGGGCGCGGGAGCGGTGCCTTGCCTGTCCCTGTATCGACGGAGAAGTCTTTGGTGACAGCGTCATCCGGCTTCAGCAGCGCCGCCTCCACAACTAGCAGCTCAGGGGTGGCCAGCTTGCCAGGGTTGCCAGGGACCCGTCCTCGATTGGACATGGCGCGGCCAGCAATGAGGATCAAGCGGAAGAAGGCGAAGCAGGAGGGGGCCGGGTTGGCTGGTGATGCTCATGGCGAGGAGGTGTGAGGCATATGAGGGGAGGAAGATGGTGTCCAGGAGAAGTAGCGAGCATGAACCTGCGAATGCAATGTAGATAGTTTGCATGTAGCCAGTGTTATGCAAGGCGTGCACGATAAAGAGGTGTGGAGTGGTGACATATGCGTAACTGTAAAGCGGTATCGTTGAATTGATCGTGGAAAGGAGTGTTAGTGGCTGGGAAGCGGTAACCAGGGTAAACGGGACCACCGTATAAACGCACCGCATTCCCGAGTAAACGGTAGGTACGGTGAATACAGACCGTACTGACCAGTGTTTAGTAACTGCAACAAAGTGACAATTAACAAGGCCGATCAACAAAGGACATGGCGGAGGTGTCCATGGAGCGCCATGGGCGTGCCAAGCAGCTGGTGGTCTTCTTTGGCGCAGCTGGCATTGGCACTGGGAGTGGGTGGGGTGCTGATGCGGTGATGCGTGCCTGCTGCAAGCTGGTGTGCAGGCCCAGGGGCGCAGGCCAGCGGCGGGGCAGGTTGGTGCTAGTGGATGAGCACCGCACTACCAGGGTCAGCTCAGCAGTGAATGGCCAGCAGCCCTGTGAGGAGGAGCTGGACCATGATGAGCCCATTAGGCGTGCAAGCTGGAAGCCCCAAGCAGAGCAGGTGGAACACCGCCTGCTGCGCACAGCCTGGAGCCAACAACGTGACCTGCCAGTGCGGGGCCTGATGAGGTGCCCGGTAGTGGCACCACGCAAGCCCCCACAGGCCCCTAGCAGCAGCCAGGAGGCCACACAGCCAGCAGCCTCAGAGCCAGGGCCCAGCACTCCCCCGCCAGCCAAGCGCAGCAAGCGCACCAAGGCTGAGCCGGGCAAGGCTGCCAAGGCAAAGCCATCACCACAGCCAGGCAGGTGGCTGGACAGGGACTGCGATGCCGCATCGAACATGCAGCGCATTGGGAGAGCAGGTGGCGCCCGGTGGAGCTGTGCTGGTGGCCAGAGCATGGGAAGCTACCAGCCAAGGGCAAGGAGTACCCTGAGCATGGGTAAAAAGTGAGTGCGAGACAAGCCATCCAAGGTCGAGGAGCAGCAGCTGCAGCCTGTTGAGGCACAGTAGTTTGTGCCCCCCCTTTGTTGAGTTGTCATAAGCTCACAATCATTGCATGTTTTTCATGCCAACTCTACACGTTAGCCCTCGTGGTCAGGCAATAGTATGGGTGGTAGGCACTCATGCACCATGTCCATGTGCAATGGGTATACTCCACACAGCCCATCAACACCACTTGAGTCGGGCGACTATTGCCCACTAGTGGTCCCTAGTATTCCCGCTAGTGGCCACTAGTGGTCCCTAGTGCTCCGGCTGAAGTGGAGGCCCTAGTGAGGGACAAGGGGGCTGAAAAGCGGTGTGTGTTGACGAAGCATTGGTTGTAGAAAATTGAAGTGTCTCAGCACAGCCTGCCCTCTTAAGCTCGGCAGTGAAATGCAACGTCTTACCTTTGCTTCCTGCTCCACTCGTCCGGCTTCTGTTTCCCGGTCCGACTACCACCCCGGGTCAGCATCGAGCTGTGTTTCACCAGCTCAATGCCCCACGCTGCCATTAATTCAATATTACCTGCCGTCCTGCGCACCGCGTAAACGCTGTGTCAACTACGACGAATCGCTGCACACCATGCGTCACGATGGCACATGACTAGCACGACTTGCACAGCTGCGTTGAGGCGCGCAGCAATTCGACTCCGAAGTGGCACGGATCCCACGGCGCGGATCCCACATACTTTTGTTTAGTTTCTACGGAGGTCCAAGAGTGAGTCAGTTCACGCCACTATATTTGCTGTCTCGGTTTCGTTCCGTCACTTTCTCAGTACTACGCTCCTTCCCCCAGTCCGTTTTATTGCAATAGACCAAAATATGATGTCGCCTCTTTCACATCCAAGCCGAGCCATCGCGGTCTTGACATCCACACTATGCATTCTGGCACTCTGCGTACCAGGTGGGTGCGGCACGCAAGGTTTTGGTGGGCCCCACAGGCCTTTCACCAGGCCAGTTGCCTGTGCATTGACCTCGGTTCGCCCACGCCTGCTGGAAACACCGCATAGCGCGTCGTGCAGAGGGAACTTGTTGACGGGACGGGGGGCCCGATGGAGGGCTGATGCCCCTCAGCTTCTGATGCCCTTACGCCCCCTTACGACGCACATTCACATTACGACGCAGGCCCGCTTTTTGCCTGTGCGGAACCCACGCGGACGCTTGCTGCCGCCGGCACGTAAGTGGCGCAGCGAGAACTGGGTAGCCGCGCACCAGCTTTTCCTGTGGGTGCCTGCAACATAGGACAGCAGGGAGTAGACAAGCGTCACGACCAGGATTACTAACGGGCAGTCCGGCATGAGGGGTTTGTTCGTTGGGATGGTTGTCTTACAGGGGTGTCTTACATGGGGATGCGGGGCGCCGCCTGCACCAGGTCGGCTTCACCGTCAACGCACCGTGAGTCAGCCTGAGAGGGCGGGAGGGGTGTCAACTATTTGGAGGGAGGGCAGAGCATGGTCCGCCATGTTGGTCAGGCAGCAGCAAGCCCATGAAGCGCCATCTGAAATCTGGGACACCTGGGAGCGACCCCATGGTGCCCTACCCTGCCCCTGGCTGCCCTGCTGTCCCCCCTACTGATACGCCTGTGGCTATGTGCAGGGGCGTAAGTGTGAACGGCGGTGTGGGCAGCCCCGCCTCCCCCAGCTCCCCTAGCCCCTCTAGCCCCAAGCCCTCCCCCAGCCCCTCCTCCTCCCCCTCCCCCTCCCCTGCACCTGGCCCCAGCCCCAGCCCCAGCACTGGCTTCACCTACTCTGGACCCTTCTCCAGTGTGGTGGTCAACCCAGGGTGAGGGGCTTGGGGATGCTGGGCAAGGGGTGGTGCACAGTGGCCTGCCGCCAAAGGGCAGATGTGGAGAGGCAGAGGGGGCGGGGCTGACTGGCCGCTGAACACTGTGGCGTGCGCAGGGGTGGCGTGGATGTGCGTGTGGGACGCCGCCTGCACCACATCTTGTCTGACTTGCAGAGTGGCCGCCACCTGACCCAGAACTCAGCGCAATCCCCCTCCCCCTCCTCCCCCCCCCTCTTCCCCCTCCTCCCCCTCCCCCTCCCCCATGCCAGCAGCCACTGGTAGCAGCCCCACCGGCCCTGGCCCCCTCCCCGCCCTGCCCACCCTCCCTGCCCTGCCCCCCGCACCCCCAAAGGGCCCAGTGCGTGTCATCGCCCCCGCAGGTCAGGCACCAGGCAGCCAGCACCCCCTACCCCCCCACAGCTAGCCCTCGCTGCCCACCAGCCCATGTCCGCCCTCACTGCCCACCCAGCGCCGCCACCCCTTGCCTAGCCACTCACTGCCAGTCCGCAGTACGGGCCCTCCAGCCCTGGCAATCCTGCTGGCATGCCCTGCCCCGCCCTGCCGCCTGCTGCCTCCCCTCGCCCTGCCTGCATCCTGCCGAGTGCCTTGCCTCCAGGCCTGTCATGCTCGGCTGCCTGCTGCACCGCCTACCTACTCACTGCCTGCTGCCCCGCCCACCTGCTCACTGCCTGCCCCTGCAGGTGTGGATGTGAACCTTGATGCTGAGGGGCGCGGCACAGTCACGGTGCTGGGCCGCCAGGTGGCCGTGGTGACTGGCCATTGACCTGCTCGGACCCACACCAGGCGCTGCCCGCCGCCCCCTGCAGCCGACCCTATCCTCCCTACACCAGGGGAGGGGCTGGGTGGGCTGGGGGGAAATGGGTGGCTGAGGCACGGCAGTGGTGGGGGTTCCCAAAGCCATCTCCACAGCTGCACCCCCTCCCCTCCCCTCCTCTCCATTCCCATGCCCATCTGCCCCCTGATCCACTGCACAGACAACTTGAGGGGCAGTGCCAGCTGTTGTCGGAGTAAGGGGTCCTGGCTGGACCAAGCTGAACTGGGTGTTATCACCAACTGGCGGACCAGGCTGCAGCTGTGGGGTGCCAGTGGGACGCCAGTATTCCCGCTTGTGGCCACTAGTGGTCCCTAGTGGTCCGGCTCAAATGGAGGCCCTAGTGAGGGACAAGGGGGCTGGACCAGGCTGTCATGCAATTGATGCCTCCTGCAGGTGGAGGAGGTGCTGGTATGGGAAGCTGTGGTAGGGGCCCCTGAGAAGGCGAGCGACAGCAGCAGAAGCAGCAGCAGCAGCCTACACCAGAGGGGGGTGGCAGGGTGTGAGTGGGAGATGAGCCTAGGGCCCAGTGTTCATCAGGGGTAGGTGGCCTTTATACTGAACTGTGAACCTAATGCAATGAGTACGTGTTGAAAGTCCACAATTGACGTGCGGGTGATGCCAATGGGTGCTGATTGCTTTGTTGAGGGTGCCAAAACTGGGTTGCTTCCTCTATGCAGCGTGATGGAGTAGTTAAATTCGCGTTGTTTCCATTGATGCGTGGGTGGGTGGGTCATCATCATCATATGGCTTTCGCCTGCCAGTGTGGGTGGGTGAGTTTCGTGACTACCTGTTGGTTGCTAGCAACGCTGTGGCGCATTTGTGTAACATGAACCCTGTCCAAAGATGTGTGAAGGGGGGAGTAATGTAGCAAAGATTGTCCTGTGAAACCAATGAAATGGGTCTCCTTCAGCCGCACCAACTTGCCCCCTCCCGCTCGCCCCCTCCCCCTCTCCCCCTTTGCTGATAAGATGTCCGTGGGACGTGCCCCTGGCAACACAACCGCTGCTGCCAGGGTCGACAGTTTGCCCATGGGGGCTACAGGAAGCAATAGACCGTCTTTCCCGTGAAAGACTAGTACATGGCGACCTTGACGAACGACGCTGAGGCAGACATTGGTTGGCATCGCCCTCATGTTGCTGCAGAAGAAGCGTGTTACCTCGTTCAAGAATTGTTTGGCATAGAGCCGGACTCCGCATCGGTGCGACAGCTGGACTCCTACGATGATGTGAACTACTACGTTTGCGCCTCTTCACCCGAACGGTGATGCGTAAGAGTGCGTAGTGCGACAGCTGCAAACTCGCCACTCGACCGACCTCTGAACACCAGCCCCCTGTTACCAGCAGCCCACAAGCGGCGACGTTGCTGGCAGTGCATTGAGGCTGTAGCACGTCTCTGGCTGCAGGCCCAAATGCAATGAGTACGTGTTGAAAGTCCACAATGCACGCGACACAGCGCATGTGGCTACCCTTGAGGTGGGCAACCAGCCTGTTGTGCAGCTACCGCACACTGCATGATGCATGGCTTACATAGGGATCTGATGGCCGCCACCATCAGGCTAGCTTCAAGGTAAAGGCAGGTTTACAGCAACTGACATCCACCCTTCACCCTCCACCCCTCCAATTTCTTGTCCCAAAAAGCGTCAGTGGAGGCCATTCTACCTCCTGCCTCTCTCACTCTGCTTAAGATGGTGATGGCAAGCCTGAAGGTGTACATGCTCAACATGCCACGGGCCCCCCTAATCCCTGCCTCCCTGCCCCCTGGCCTCCTTCTCCCCTCATCTCACGCCCTCCCCCCTAGCCCCCTAGCAGGATTGGGCAGCGCTGGCCACCTGTGTTTGCATGCAGGCCCAACACAGCGTCATGCTCCACCTAGCAGCCCATGGCATCCAGTGCAGCCTACCCCTGCCCCTGGCTGCTGCCCCCCACCCAGAGCACGCAGCCCCAACCCCTGCACCCTGCCTGCAAGGGCCAGCGGGTGGGGACAAGCAGCTGGCAGCCAGCGTGGCCAAGTCAAGTGGTGGCAGGCGTGTGACATCCTTCGGCCAGCACATCGCCCTGGTGCAGCTTCCTTGCTTGCATGCACACGACACACCTCACGCCTCCGTGACCCAGCCTGCTACAGCAGAAGCAGAAGCACCACCACCACCACCACCACCACCACCTGACCTGCCTGCAGCCAGCAGCAGCAGCAGCAGCAGCAGCAGGGGGAGACAGGAAGGTCCAGGTGCTTGCATGAGCAGGACGGTGCATGCGGTGCGCTGCCTGCGATGGCTGCCAGGCAAGCTGATGGCCCAGGTGCCCCAGGTGGGAGTCCCAGGGCCTGCTGCCTGCACTGCCCCCCAGCCTCCCTGCCCAGACCCCACTGCTCTCGCCCTGACCCATCAATCGTCACCCAGCCTGTACCTTGCCCATACCAAAGCCTCGACTCAACCACATGCCCAGCCCCTGCTACTGACTCCTGCCGTCTGCCTACGCCACTGCCTGTGCCACCTGGCCGCTGGCTGTCCAGCCTCTATCCAAGCCTCCCCCTGACTGCGCTGACTGCCCTGCTGCTGCCTGACTGGCCAGGTGCCCAGCGTGCACAGCAGCCTAGGCCGCCTGATGGGCCGCGTGTCATCCACCCTGGCGCTGGGCCCCGCCCTGCCCGCCCTCAACCGCCAGCACGCCTGGCACTGCCACACGTCACTGCCCACCGTGCAGCGCCTGATGCCGCAGGTCCAAGGACTTAGCCCAGGCCAGGCGTGAGTGAGGCAGTGGTTGTCCATGCTGCGTGTAGGAGGGTCAGCTGAGGGTCAGCTGAGGGTGGGGCAGCAGCCTGGGCTGGGCCGTGACCTGGGTGAGGACCAGCATCAACTCGACTGTAGAGGAGCTGGTTGAGAACATGACCAGATGAGCTGGAGCCTAGCCTTGGCCGGACACAGGCACTAGCAGCACAGGGGACCAGCATCAACTGCACTGAGAACTGAGAACATGCTCCATGTAATTGATATAGCCATCTAGTTGGTGGTTGGACCAGGTGTTGGTTCAAAGGCCATGCCTGTCCAGCCAGGTCCCCCACAGCGTCCAGGGTAGCCTCATGCCCTGGCAGTGTATGGGAAGAGCATTGGGGCGACACGTCACCACATCCATCCGCCTCCCGCCTGGCAGCCTGGGCGGCTGCTACAGACTGGTGCCCAGGCTGCACTCAGGCCAGCAGCCGCTGCCTGGTGGGCGGCGGGAGAGCGCCTGCAGGGCAGGCCCTGTGCCTTCATCATCCACCACCATCAATGCGATGAGGTGTTCAAATGTCAAAGCCAGCCACGTAGAAATCCAGCCAGATCCTCTCTCACACTGCAGAGCTTCTCTCACTACCCTCCGTCTCCGGCATTGCCGTCCATGTGCCTTCGTCATCCACCGCAGCCCTCCGTGCTTGATGTGTGACGCTTGTTGTCCTTGTTCTTCTTGTTCAGGAGGGGCAGGGGGCGTGCCACAGGTGGTCCTTCACCTGCATGGCAGCGGCATTGCCTCCCGACCCCATGTGTGCCCCTCACCCAGCCAGTGTGGGCTGTGCCATTGACTGCCTGCATGCCCTGGTGCAGCCGCACACAACCTGGCGCATGATGCATGGGCTGGGGCCAGCAAACGCATGGCTGCATGCACAGCTACGCAAGCATGCCCCATGCAAGCCAGGGGCTAGAGTGCCCTGGCGGCTGAGGGAGGTGGCTGCCTGAGCTGTGCCCACATGAGACAGCGTCCAGGCCGCTCCTGGTTGGCTGGTGGCCACCTGGAGGCAGTGAGGGGCTCCTGGGTCATGGGTTGGGGCTGTTGTTCATTGGGGCTGGAGCGCCCAGCATGACGCCTGTCTCCCCTGCAGACCACGTCCAGCAGGGCTGGGGCCCAGGGCTGGGGCTGGGCTGGGGCTGGGGCCCAGGGCTGGGGCTGGGGCCCAGGGCTGGGGCTGGGGCCCAGGGCTAGGGCCTTGTTCACCTGGCGCTGGGCAGCGTCTGTGCTCCTCACTGCCACACGCCACACTCCAGGCTGCTGCTGACCGGGGAAACCAACACAGGAGGCAGCCAGGGCTGGGCCATAAGCTGGGGTTGTGAGCATGAGCTGGGGTTATGAGTGACAAGCATGCCACCACTGGCAGCACCTGGTAGCAAGGGCATGCCCTGAGGCTACTCTCCTCCCGCAATGCAGCCCCGGCGGCAAGGGCGTAGTCTTTCAATCATTCTGTCTTTTCACCCATGCTGAAGCGTAGAGCTGACGCCCTGGGCTGGGCTGGGGCCAGCAATGCATGGCAGACACCCACCCTGGTTTCCCCTGCCGGCTCCATGTGGGTCCAGGGGTGAGGGTGGTGACGCTGTGACCTCGGTGCTCTGCTCTGCCCTGTGCTGTGCTGGCTCCAGGCAGCTGCTGCTGGACTGGATGCATGACCAGGAGGCAGCGGGGCCGCAGCTGCAGCAGCTGCCCTGCCAGCTGTGCCACTCTGATGCAAATGAAAACAACATTGTGATGAGTGAGGATGGCAGGAAGGTGAGAGGGGGAGGTAGGGGGAGGGGGATGGGGAGGGGGGGCAGGCATGGAGGTGAGAGGGGGCGGGAAGGAGGGGCGGGGGGAGGGAAGGGGTGGGCAGGCATGGAAGGGGGAGGAGGGTGTGTGTGGGGGGGGAGGGGAAGGCAGGAGGGAGGCAGGGCCAGGTCAGAGCCTTGCAGCCTGCCAGGGTCATGCGGCCCTGCTGCCCCCCAGGCGGCTGGCCTCATCGACTTTGGCGATTGCTGCTATAGCTGGCGGGTGTCTGAGGTGGCCATCGCCATGCTGTACGCCATGCTGCAGCTGGTGCCACCGCCAGACCGCACCCCTCCCTCCCTTCTCTCCCCTCCCTCGGACCAGCAGGTGGGCCGGCCCATAGGGCCAGCCAGCCATGCGGGGGAGCAGCCCTGGTGGCTGCAGGGGGCTGCGGGGGGCTGCTCGGCATGCGGCGTAGCCTGTGGTCATGGGGTTAGGGTTGGGTTGGGGGTTAGGGTTAGGGTTGGGGTGAGGTTTAGGGCGCGATTCTAATGGTGAGGCGAGGCGACGAGGCGAGGCGAGGCGAGATGGCGAGGTCTCCAGGTACCTCTAACCGCAACACAACCGAGCCACATAGAGCCCCGTCTCGCCTCGCCTTGCTCCATTGGGAATCACACCCTTAGAATCCCGGCGATGGTAATTGGAGTGCCAGGCGTGCGGGAACGCGGCGTGGATGTTCTCATCCACTGTCACCACCTCACTGACCCTGTGGGCAGCCCAGCCCTTGTCAGAGGGAGAGCACTCAACTGCTAGCCTGCTGCACGCTGCAACACACATCACATAAAACCGTTCAATCGGTCAGACACGCTGCCAGTGGGACGCCATCATCACCATCACCATCACCATCATTGTGCATGGCTTTTCATGGCTTTTCACCAACATGGCGATGCTCCATCAGCACGAGCGCATGCACTCGCTCCTAGCAAAGACAGCCTGTCCCACAGCCTGTCCTACAAAGCCAGATGTCGGCTGAAATTGAAATGTGGGCCATGCCATTGATGCACATGCTGTGCCCCTGAGCCCTGCCTGCCTGGATTCTCGAACCTCTAGAACTGAGGTTCTGTACCATCTTGCCATGGCGTGGCGGCAGGAAGCTGCTGAGCAGCTGCTGATAATGTGGCGCAGGGGTTGGGTCAGGCACCACCAAGCATGGAGGCTGTGTTTGCGGCAGGCTGGCGAGTGCTGGTGGGTGGCTGGCTGGCTGTCACAAGGGTGCGCTGCAGGCAGGGCCTGGGTCTGGGCCTGCAGCTGCTGCCATCAGGCCGTGGCACCTGGGCTGAGTGTGACCCTCTCCCGTCTCACACAGCACGGTCACACTGACCCGTGTGATGATGGGTAGAATGAGGCAGGAGTATCAGGGGCAGGGTCGGGATCAGGGACAGGGTCAGGGTCGGGGTCAGGGTGGGGAGGGTGGTCCCACATGGGCATTGAGTGCTGAGACCAGGTGACCTACCATGGCCAGGTGACCTACCATTGTATGGCAGATGGGTGGCGGTGGCGGTGGCGATGGTGGTCTGCTTTGCCCCTGAGCCGGCTTGAGCCAGCAGCCATGCAAAGTGTGTGTGTGTAAGAGTGCGGTTGTTGCTGTGAGCTGCATGCAGGCAGGCTTCCAGGAGCTGGTGCCCCTGACGCCCCTGGAGCTGCACAGCCTGCCCCTGCTGCTGCGTGCACGGCTGTGCCTCAGCCTGAGCCATGGCCGGGTGGCTGCGCAGCGCACCCCTAGCAACGCGCAGTACCTCCTGCTGACGCAACAGCCCGGGTGGCGGCTGCTGGAGCTGCTGCACGCTGCTCCTCACATCAGCCAGTGGGATCCGGCCAGGACTACATCAGGGGCATGAGGCGTCAAGGCGGAGCAGCAGGCGCCCCCACACACCAGCAGGCATCAGTACAAAATGTGCAGTACACGGTGTGTAGGGTGAGGGGTGGGGGTCATCAACTTGCCAGCTTAGGTTATTACCTCAATGCAGCGCTAGGCAAATATCAGTGCGGACAGCATGGCCCAAGCCAGCTACTGACTCAGAGCAGGGTTCCAGGTTAGGCAGAGGGAGCTGGCCGCACCCCAGGCGGGAGCTCCTCCCTCGATGCACACCGGCTGTCCTGGACCTTTAACCTGGCCCTGGGCTTGGCCCTGGCCCTGACCTTAACCCTAGCCCTGGCAAAATGAAACTGCCACACAGGAACATATACCAGATGGTGTCGCAAGTGCAAAGGGTGTGTGGGCGTATGTGCGCGGGAAGCATGCAACTCATGCAGCGCCTGCTAACTCTGGTGCAACCAGCTGGCTGTGCCCTTGCCTTTGATCAACGGTTGGTAAACGCATGCTTGGAATTTATCTAATAATGAAATGCAGCGTATTGTGAAGGGTTGCAGTATGTGTTGTGATTGTGAAGGGTTCACAGCTTAACTTGAGCCAACCTTGTCTCCTGTCTTCCGGCTCTACGTTGACCCCCAGTCTCAAAACTCCTTACAAGACACAGCTGGTCTCCAGAATCACCGTGTCAATACGATCTGATTTCTTCATGGACTTTACGCTCGCATTCGTGGGTGCTCAAACTTAGTCATTGGCAGCCACATATAAACAACAGCACCATGGACGTGGATGAGGGCGAAACGCCAGATCTTGCGCGGCAGTAGCGGCAGTACGGATAAGAATGACGCATGAATAGGTAGCTATATGTCATGGTGGTATAGATCAATCCTGCCTGTTGGTGCTGCGCGGCATCGATGGCTGCGCGCCAGCCCGCAGGCACTTATCTCTCGACATGACTCGCATCCTGCGAAGTTCCGGCTGAACTTTGCCGCGCCGTGCGGCAGCTTTTGCCACGCTGTGAGTGTCGTGAATGAGTCGCGTGCTGTGCAGCTTACTACCGCAGCATCACATGCCCATCAATGCAGGCATGTCCGACAGACTCGTTCGTTGCCGTTGCTAATCCAGACTTCAATCCTGTACCCCTGCTGCGGTCTCGGGATCCCTTCATGACTCCGAACGTCTTCATGCTGCCCGGTGCCTCAGAGCCAGCCGGGCTCGCGCCAACCGACGCATTTTTAGTGCAGCCTGCAGGACCCAACGCAAGGACACCGGCGGACGCTGCTGCGATGCTGAGCATGCTGCACTCCCTGGTCCATCGGCCCCTAGGCCCACGCCGTGTTTGGGCGACCCCCATGCCTGGACCCTTCTATCAGCCTTTGCCTACGGCGTCTGACCTTTGCACACAACTCCCCAGACCTACAGCACAGCCCGGGCCTGTATCTGTGTCAGCCTGCATTGCTACCCTAAGGACGCACCCTGTCTGCCCAGAGTCGGACTGGCTGCTGGTCAACAGCGAGTGTTGGACCCCAGGCAACCACGGCCCAGCTCAGGCGATGACCCAGGCAGGCAGCCAGGTGGGCAAAGCGGGGCATGCTGTGCAGGGTGTGGTGCTGATGCACATGCAGCAGAACACCACCGAACTCATGGACCTATTCATGGAGGATGTGCATGGGGAGGCTGACCAGAGCATAGAGGTGGCGGCAGCAGGCAGGGGGCAGGCGGAGGCCTTGTCATCAGGCACTGGGGTGCCGGGCAGCAGTGACCCAGGCTCCATCATTTTCATCGATCTAGCACATAGGCAGGAGTGAGAGCAGGAGCAGAAGCCAAGGCAGCCGAAGGAACAGGGAGGGGTGGATGCAGGAGCGGGAGCAGTGTAGGAGCAAGAGCAGGAGCAAGAGCAAGAGCAGGAGCAGGAGCAGCAGGAGGAGCAGCAGGAGCAGCAGGAGCAGCAGGAGCAGCAGGAGCAGCTTAATGAACAAGGAGAAATGGGAGGTGGGAGGCACAATATGCACACTAGTGTTGGGTGTTGCCTATGCTTTTTGCATGAACTGACTGATAGGAAACAATGAGGTGTGTGAACCTTGTCCGCAAATACATTGGGAGTCAATGTTGAAGGGCTATAGCAGCCACACAATGGAAACCTACTTGCGGGCAGCTCAGCATGCGTGCCGTGCAACTTATGAACAGCAAGTCATGCAGACATGAACATTGACATGACATCACCATCAGTATGAGTGCGTCATCATGGCCGCATCAGCAAGGCTTGATCAACAAAGCGCACATTGGCCTACATGGTATATGCAATGAGTTGTTTGCGCTGTGCATTTTAGGAGTTTGCGCTACCTTTGTTGACCATTTTACAGGAAGTGCCTGGCTTCACGTCTATGGTATGCAGCTACGCATTAGAAGCGAGTGGGGTGCTACAAAATCAGAACTGTGTCTTTTGCTGCGACTTCTAGTTTGCCATGGTGTTTCATGTGGTGTGTTAAGCACCAATTGGGCATATGTTTAAGTAATGTTTTCCGTTGTGCACTGGTTGCTTCCTGTAATCCATGCTTTCTCATGGCTTCCTAGCCATCAGAAGCCATCCGCCTCCACGTAGGTAGAGGTCAACGTGCGCTTCCACCTTCGTATGGAGCTCAATGATGACTTTCCCGCCTGATCGTCACGCACTGGCACCCAAGCCTTGCAAACCAACCCATCGACAACAGCCAATCATACGTATGCATGCAAGCATTCAATCATGGTTGGGTTCTCACAGCAAACTTATGACTTCATGTTGAGCCCATGTGTACCTTTGTTTGTGCACCTTGCTATGAAATGCGTTACAGAAAGTCCCGAACCCCTAGAGGGGGAGGGCGGCCTAGCAGCCTAACGGCTGACGGCTTAAGCGGTGTAAGCCACATCATCATCAAACTGCAACAAGCACACTGGGGGGTCTCGCTCCTGCGCAGCAGGTGGGGCTGGAGGTGCGCCCAGACTGTGACGCCCTGCCACTTGTTGATGACCAACAGCAATTGTTTAAACTAGACTTGGGGTGTGCTGGAGGTGTCGAGGCCTGGTGGCAGCCGCAATGGCGGTGGTTGGGTTGGCATGGCATCTTGTGAGGACAGGGTAGGTTGCAGTGGAGGGGTGAGGGGTGGGGAAGGGGTCATGTAGAAGTACACATGCGGATACCAAGTCAGTGGCCGCCACTAGCAATACACAATACAGCCGCCCTGCTGCAGTCCTAACCCTGCTGCTCACCATACTCACACGACCACGCCCAGCCAACACCTCCTTCCAAGCCGCTCTGGCCCTGCCCATACCCTGCTGCAGCTCAGACCCCACTGCTCTCGCCCTGGCCCATCAATCGTCACCCCAGCCTGCACCTGGCCTCAGCCAAAGCCTCGACCCAACCACATGCCCAGCCCCTGCTCCTGCCATCTGCCTACGCCACTGCCTACGCCACCTGGCCACTGGCTGTCCAGCCTCTTTCCAAGCCTCCCCCTGACTGCGCTGCCTGCCCTGCTGGCGGCTGCCTTGCCAGGTGCCCAGCATGCACAGCAGCCTAGGCCGCCTGATGGGCCGCGTGTCATCCACCCTGGCGCTGGGCCCCGCCTTGCCCGCCCTCAACCACCACCACGCCTGGCACTGCCACACTGCTAAGCTTGCCCAGGCAAGACCCTGTGCATGCCAGGCTGTGAACAGCAGCCTGTGTGGCCACATGCAGCATGGTGTGAAAGGTTGGGCACTGAGTCACCACAAGGGCCAGGACCACCTGTACGGCTTGTTTGGGAGGCTGGCAGTCTGAGCTGGCATGGCCATGCTGTGATCAACTGCTTTACTCTCTCCAACCGCCATGAGTGATGGGTGGGCCTTTTTATCAGCTGCGCCACGTGCAGTGATGCCTGTTGGGGCTGCATCCTGTGCAGGGGCTGTCGCTCTTTCCAGGAAGCCGTATCTGAGCTGGTCCCAGTAGCCATCAGTTTTGCCCAGCATTAACAGCTCAAGGTGCCGGGCTCGCAGCATGTCATCTCGCTCGTCCCACCGCTCTTTGTACTCCTCTGGCCTCAAGTACATCACATCAACCTGTGTGTCGCTTCAGGTAATAGTAACTGTGAGCCGGAGTAAAGTGCAACCTTGCAAGTGCAACCTACCGTCTGCACGGCAGCAGCAACCGCGCACACCATCCCCACCACGAATTGTGCACGCTGGAGCCAGGTTATTCCATTCCACGCTCTCTGCACAGCCTGTGACATGCTTCGTGTGAAGACGTTGGCTTCCGCTGTATAGTTCGTCGTGGCGTTGAATTACGCTCGCTTCGGCTGGTGATAAATAAAATGTAAATGTGTTGACATGTGTGTAAATGTGTAAACATAGAAAATGGTGAGTGTATGTAGCTGCCTCGCGTTGCTATTGTTTAAGGCGAGGAAGAAGAGTCGAACCGGTGTGGGTGGGCCTAGAGCAGTGCCGGAGGACCACGACTTCGACATATTTGACCGCGACGAGGCACCCCAACCCGAACTGACCGAGGCACAGCGCAATAGGAAGGCTTCAGGAGAGGCCTGCGCTGCCCGCGTTAGGGATAATACGTTCCACGTTAGGAAGTGTGAACATGCAAGTGCTTGTGAAGTGTGAACCGAGCATTTGCCGCAAGAGCTTTGGGATGTCTTCATGGCCAACGCTGTGAAGCCACGAGTGAAGGCCTGCAGCGAGCGGAGGGTGTATGGCAGCCTGCTATTGGGCCTCCTCGTGCGCGGCTTCTTTACCATTCACGCAGCCGACCAGCTTGACGAGCAAGGCCAGCCACTGACATACACATACACCGACATCCCAGTCTCCCAGGCAGACATCCCGGACCTGGGCTGCAGGAACCTGTTCCGACAGCTGTGCCGCGGCCTGCCCGGAGACGGCGAGAACACTCAGCCGAGTGCAGCAGTCGCTGCCGTGCTGACCGCGCACCCCGACCTCCGTGCCCGCCTCAAAGCAATCCCCAGCTACCACTCCGACACCAACGTGGTGAAAAGGCACAAGCTACAGTACTGTAGCCAAGGCTCCAACATCCCAAACTCAGAATTCTAACACGCGACTGGTTGCTTTGGAATCGCAAGGACATTTCGACCACCGCAAAAACTACTTTCCTAAAAAGACCAATGTGTGCACTAACTGTTTGTGTGAAGACGTCGTCTGCAGACGAAATGACGACGTTTGTCGTCTACTATGTCTTTTCGTCTCAATTACCCGTCTTTCGTCTGGCAATCGTAGATATATATAGGGATCGTCCCATCTACGTAGATCTACGTAGATCTAACGTTAGATTAGATGGTTAGACTAGATCTAGCAAGCCAATCTAACGTTAGATTCGTCTAATCTAGTCTAACGTTAGATGGGTCGGGACGATCCCTAGCCACAAGCGGCTGCGAGACAAGCCACCCAAGGCTCAGTAGCAGCCTGCTGAGGCACAGTAGGGTGTGCCCCCCACTTTGACCTGTCATCAGCTCACAATCAGTGCATGTTTTCCATGTCAACCCTACACGATAGCCCTCGCGGTCAGGCAATAGTGTAGGTGATAGGGTCACCCCCGCCATTGGCTGCACCCCTGATAAAATCTTTCTGGTTTTTATGAGTGTTACAGCGATTCTCGCGCAGGGCGATGCAGCTCATTAAAGCGAAGCTAGCGGGCTGCTCGGGCTGATGTGCACCTGTGCCGGGGCGGGCGGGGGTGCTGTGAGATCGGGTCGCGTTGTGCCGGGAATGGCCTGCTTAGTGGGGCTGTGATCAGAGAACAGTAGGGCGCGGCTCCCCCCGCCTAATATTAGGTATTAGATTATATTAGATCTAATCCGGCCGGTATTAGATCTAATATGCGTATTAGATGGCGATGTTTGATCCTGGGCGCTGTGAGTGCAGCCGTGCGACCCTAGCGCACTGGTCGCAATTGCAAGCGTGTCACATTGTCACTTCCAGCCGGCAGGCAGGCCGGCTGCTACATTGGCAGCCAAGCGGCGTAGCAGCAATCAGATAACAGAAGTACAATGGCAAGAAGACTGACACGTCTGTGGTGATGTTGAAAGTCCAGGCTCGCAAGTTCACCGCAACTTGGGATCTTGAGTTCGTGGAGGGCATCGTCAAAGCATTCTGCAAGCGATGCCCGCGTGCAGTGAACAATAAGGGCGCAATTGATGAGGACAACTTTAACTACTTTAACAACTTTATGAAGACTGTCACAGCGGACATCAGCGTACGCCGCGATCTCTGGGACCTTACAGCCCGATAGTAACAATACGACAGCTGCGGCAGAGCGCAACTGGTCAGCATTGGGCCTGACCTCCGAGAATAATCACTGCCACCCACCCATCTGCCACCCATCCATCGCCCAGCATGGCCTTCAGATGCACGTGCAATGTCAACAATCGTTGATTATGGGTTGAGCAAGCCTCACAGGCGAAACACACCGCTTGGCGCAAATGAACAACCTACTGAGATCCCCGCGATTTGAACCCCGGTGGGAACCTGCTCTTGCCATCTAATATTAGGTGCGTATTAGACCCGTATTATATTAGGTCGTCTAATATAGATCTAATATAGATTGACGCACCCTAGAGAACAGCTATCGCGCACAGCGGACCAGCTTTTCAAATTTTTGTATTTTTGTCGGGCGCAGTACCCCCCCTGACATGTGTTCTAGTGCTAGTGCTAGTGCTGGTGACATGTTAAAAGTGGTGGTATGGCTTGTGGCCTGTCCCTGCACCCGAACAGCGTGCACCTCGTGTAACGTCAAATTCCGGCTTTTTCCGGCTGCCATAACTGTCCAACCAGGACGTCAAATGATGAATCGCCAGTTCAGCGCGGCTCCCTGTGTGGTCACCTAACGTGTCTGCAAAGCAGAAACGCGTTGTCTTGATGTGTGGTCCGTTTCATGTGTGGGGGGTGATACTCATATCAGCTCAGTTTATGCATCTTTTTGACTGATTCTAGCTGCGTTTGGCTGCAAAAGAACCACAAGCACCGATGCGGTAACCACCTTGACATTGCTGTCACATGTGGACTGAACCCGTGTTGAAGAATGCGATCTAACGCGCTGTTGCATGCTGGTTTAAAAATAAATTTGGATGCGCCGTTCACGCCGCGCTGGGTCCCAGCTGCCTACAGCGGTTGCTAAGAGTGTCTGCGTGGCGCCAGAACACGTCGCGTGTTGGGGCCAGCCACCCGGCAAACCGCTGGGGCTGGCTCCACTCTAGTTAGGCCATAAGCAACTCATCGCACGAATCGGCGGCCTCATCCGTGCAGAAATGAGAAAGTTTTTATCTCTTGAGCCACGGGGGTGCAGCCAATGGCGGGGGTGACCATAGGCACTCATGCACCATGTCCATGTGCAATGGGTATACTCCACACAGCCCATTAACACCACTTGAGTCGGGCGACTATTGCCCACTAGTGGTCCCTGGTGGTCCGGCTCAAATGGAGGCCCTAGTGAGGGACAAAGGGACTGGCGGCGTCATGTTGCATATCCTCAATGTTCTGAAAATGCGAACCACATAGCCTAAATATCTCGATCATGCTCTAAAGAACTAGCCATCCTCCACTATCCATAAGTAGCCATAGGTAGCGTGCTGGTGTGTCACACGCGCCGTTATTGCCAAATACGCCCCAACATATATATAGCCTTTTCATCTTGTCGTCTTAACCAGCCTCGCTCACACCGGCAGTATGCCTTCACCGTATGGCTTCACCTTTGCCTAATCTAATGCCTAATTTCAGCAACCGCTCCCTAGGTCTTCATCATATCAATATGTCGCACTTCTTGGCATGCCAAGTGTTGTCGTTTTGGCGGGCCCAGCGCTCGTCACCGCTGGCCTTCTTGGCCTGCTGCGCCTGGCTTGGTCCAGGCTGAGCCTCGAGCTCGCGGTCCACTTCACTGTCCGAGGCATTGCGGTTCCGTTAACGTTGTCTCCTACCAAGCTCTACACCACCATCGGCAAGGGCACAGCGACATGTCGGTTCTATCTCAGAACAAGTCTGGGTGATTAGACCAGCAGACAACAGAAACAAGAGAACATTTCATTCTTCACACGTTCACGCGCAGCTCTTACCACTCTCGACCATCTTTGCAGGTTTCCTGTACCCCTCTTTGCAGGGGGTGTCGCACAGATTCGTGTGTCGCCCATCGCCCACCAATCCCTGCATCGGCGAAGCGCACGTAGCTGGCAGCTATATCACCAATCGAGGCGCAGCTTGCTATCGAGAAACGCAGCAAAGGAGCACGGAGTACAGCGTGTCCCAGCGATAATGGCCTTAGAGCGCATGTCTCGATACGAAAGCACCCCTAGTGAGTGAAGCGCAATGCCCTCAGCAACGCGGGGGCACACGACATGTATCGCTTACATTGCATTCTACGTCGTCCATATGTGCTCGCTGCACCGGCGACTCTAACAAGACCGGTGGCTGCAATGCAAGTTCTTACCATGTACTGCCACTCGCTTGATTCCCGCGTCACGCCCGCACATCACCAATACTGCCTGCCAGGCACTTGGGTATAAGCATGATGCATAAGCCTGACGGGCATCATTACAGGACACCATTGCCCATCCTCACTTAGGCCACCAGGTGTCCAAGTAAGTAGACAAGCCGAGTGGTGACGTACATTGGTGATGCATGCTGGCACGCAGGTTGGATTAGCAGTCCTCTGACCCCAGCAAAGAAGGAAAGCTTGCGCATTGAGAAAGAACAGAGTGGATCTGCTGCTATGCAAAGATCGGCAAAGAAGCTGGACATGTGGGTGATGCATGGAGAAGTAAGCTATACCACGCTGCCGGCATGAAAGGGGACCTGCCTTGGCTCAAGTCTTGCTTTTCCCCTTTACCAGCCTTACAAGCCATTTGCTCTTGACCAACATAATCTGCATCCAGAAACTCTCACTCACACCCTCTTCATCATCCCTCATCATTATTCCCCTTCTTCCCCCTCTCCTGAGCACGGCTGTTGAGCTCTTTGGTGTGCCTTGCACTGCTTTGTACCCCATACCCCTCAATCTCCCCCTCTTTACCGCCCGCACCCCACCCCACCCCACCCCACCCCACCCCACCCCACCCCACCCCACCCCACCCCACCCCACCCCACCCCACCCCACCCCACCCCACCCCACCCCACCCCACCCCACCCCACCCCACCCCACCCCACCCCACCTGTGGCGGCTTGACACCCGCAGCCCTCACCTACCCCCCTGCACCCCCAGCCCACTGCAGCCGTGATCTTGGCATCTTGGCGCTCCTGCAACTTTGCCAAAGGTTTTGGCCCTCTGCCACCATCAGTCAGCCTGCGCCTGCGCCTGCCTGCTGCATACCATGCGCCTTCAGCCAGGCACGCCTCCTCCTCCCTGGTGCCTGCTCAGGTACTTGGGTCAGAGCATGGCGCATAAGCCCGGCGCACTGGACCCCAGCCGGCTGCTGACAGACCCGCGGGTGCAGGACCTGGCGGCCTTGACAGGCATGTCGGCAGGGCAGACAGGCAGCCAGCATGGCAGCAGGCAGGACTGGGTCAAGGCAGCACCGGGGCACCGTGGAGGGTGGCAGGAGGAGGATGGGGCGGTAGCAAAGTGCATGGGCTTGTGCTGTGGAGGCTAGAGCAGCAACAAACAGCTGACAGGTCGTGTTCCTGTGGCGTGACTGGATGTGGCGGGACCAGCTTGCTGGATAACCAAGGGCAGAAGGAGCCCCTCACAGCTGGGAGGGCCTATGCAGCTCTGCTGCTGGACTTGTAGGCCTGCCAGCTAAACATACTGAACACAGCCAAACACTGCTAAACACAGCTGAACACAGCTAACACAGCTAAACGCAGCTATACAGAGAAGAAGGGTTGACCCAGTCATAGGAGGAAGAGTGTTCAACACAAAGAAAGAGGCACCCTGTGCTGATACCATGGCACCACCACACCAACACAGGTTACTCCTTATGTGTAGGAGTGATGCTGCCTGTCTGCCAATGCTTCTGTTAGGCGGTGCCATCTGGTGAGGGTCCTGGTCACACTGCCACCGCTTGCCTTCCCTTACTAGCCAGGCCACACATGTCTGTAGCTCCCTCTGCCACCAATGTTGCCCCAACCCAGTTCAACTAACAGGCATCTGAAACACAACCACATGCCAGCCACACAAAGAGCGCACATGCACGTGGGTGTCACTTGGCTGTGAGTGGTCACCTTTATCTCTCCCACCCACCCAGGCGCACCTGCCAGCTGCATGGCGCATGGCCTCCAGGACACCATGGGTGACCCTGGGCTGCATGGCTGATGCGGCTGCATGCCTGGGCCATCCAGCACCAGCCTGCTGGCTTGTAGGGAGGCAGGCTGTGGAGGCCACACCTGAAGCAGGTCATGGTGCACTGATGGCGGTGGGCCACTACCTGGGATGTGGGGCGGGTCCTGGCTGCAGGCAAGAGGGTGTCGCTGCCCAAGACAGTTCACGACCGTGCAGTGCCCAAGGTGAACATGTTGAGGTAAGGGGCCACGCAGGGAGCTACCCGTGCATGCCTAACCACCTTAACCTCCATGCCCCTGTAACCACCAACCCCTCCGCCACCTAATGACAACAAAACCCTGACCCTGACTACCTTTCCGCCAGGCCCACCTGTGCCATTAGCCTGCCTCAGACAGCCCCTCTCGCTGCCCCTGCCCCGGGCTGCTTTGACCCCCCCTACCCCTGCCCCAGGCTGCCCTTCCCTGCTGCCCCTGGGCCCGGGCCTGCAGGTTTCAGCGCCACACCTCATACCTGGACGCCATCCCCTCAGAGGGCGGCCGGGTCACAGGGGCTGACACCCTGATGGACAACTGGGTGGAGGACAGGCATGACGCGGGCCACATCCCTGGTGTGCACCCTAGGGCTGGGAAGGGCAGCAGGCAGTTTGACGGGGCCAGGGGCAGCTGGGGGGGCCTAGGGCAATGCAAAGGGCAGGGCCAGGGTCAGCGGTGAAAGGGAACAAACAGGTGGGAGAGGCGAGGAGCATCCACCCTCTATGTGTGATCCCTACATCTTCCTTCCCCAGCCATTAGGAGTGGCTCTGGTGTTCCCATGCCAGCCATGCCGCAGCTCTGACGCCAGCCCCATAGGACATTGAAGCTTGAGGCTGACATGCAGGCTGGCCCCGGTGTCACCCTTGCATCAACCACCCTGGCTCACCGGGCGGCCGTGATGTGCTGCTCACCATACTCACACGACCACGCCCAGCCAACACCTCCTTCCAAGCCGCTCTGGCCCTGTGCATACTCTGCTGTAGCTCAGACCCCACTGCTCTCGCCCTGACCCATCAATCGTCACCCAGCCTGCACCTTGCCCCATGCAACCGGGCGGCCATGATGCGCTGTCTGGCCAGTGCCAGTGCCTTGGACTGGCTGACTGGGGCCTCCAGTGTGTCAGTCGGTCCTCACTCGGTCCTCGTTGCAGGCTGGCACCCCAAGGAGCTGCGGTTGAACCGGCTGTGGGACACGGAGCACACCGCCAACTTCGTCAACACGCATGACACAGCGTACGCCGCACGGATGCGGTCCGCGAATGGGGTGGCCCGTCCGCCCGCTGAGGTGCGTCCAACTGCCGTACTGACATCAACGCAACATCGCTGTGAAGATCGCCGTAAAGGCACATCAAAGCCATCTGCGACCAACCGCAATACCTCTTCTTAGACTCCAATGCCCCGTTCGCATGCCCCTGTCATGTCCTTGTGATTGGTTTTATGACCTTTGCCTTGCTGACCCAGGCAGCCGGCAGCCTGAGCCTTGGCCAGCAGCCGTTGCCGTTGCCTGCTGTGTGACCTGCTCTCACTGCATGGAGCACCTCCTGCCCGACAGCTGCCACATGTGTGCCGTGGGCTTACATCCTGTGGCTGCTGCAGTGATGAGCAGCAGCAACCTGCTGCCCCTTGCTGGCCAGCCATCACCCCCTGACAGCTTGTTCTCTGCCACCAACAGCCAGCCTGCGCCTGTGCCTGCGCCTGCCTGCTGCACACCGTCCGTGCAGCCAGGGCGCTCCTCCTCCTCCCTGGTGACTGCCAGCACTCATGGCACTCTGCTGTACGGCAAGCAGGGCTTTGGCGACCAGGCGCAACAAGACCACACCAGCCCGCCCAAAAGGTGTGTGCCTGCTGCCTCTCAGTGGGGACGCCACAGTGGCCAGACACAGGTGCTCGCTGCAGGCTAGGGGGTCAGGCACATCAGGGGGTGAGGCAAGTCAGCAGCGGGCTGTAGCAAGGGCTGTAGCAAGGGCAAACCCAGTGGCCTCAGCCGCCAGAGGGGCGAAGTGAGCAGGTGAAGCAGGACACGGGACACTTCAGCCTGGCAGCAGCGACGGTCTCAGAGCAGTGGGCAGGCCAAGACGGTGTGGGGCTCAGTCCCCAGCAGCAGCGCAAGCAGCGCAAGCAGCGCAAGCAGCGCAAGCAGCGCAAGCAGCGCAAGCAGCGCAAGCAGCGCAAGCAGCGCAAGCAGCGCAAGCAGCGCAAGCAGCGCAAGCAGCGCAAGCAGCGCAAGCAGCGCAAGCAGCGCAAGCAGCGCAAGCAGCGCAAGCAGCGCAAGCAGCGCAAGCAGCGCAAGCAGCGCAAGCAGCGCAAGCAGCGCAAGCAGCGCAAGCAGCGCAAGCAGCGCAAGCAGCGCAAGCAGCGCCAGCAGCGGGTTGCTGCCCGCTGCCAGGTGGCTGCTTACCAGACTACGCCGCCTCTCACCACATTGGGATGGCTGGGTTTGTTTGACAAAGGACCGGGCTGGCCCTCCTCTGCTGATGAGCAGCCTCCCGCCCTGACCTGCTGCAGGGGTGGACACTGGCTGGGCATCTCCCCTTCACATTGGGGGGAGAGTGTGACCACCACAGCGCATGGACGGAGTGAGCACCTGGAGTTTCAGGTGTGACCCCTCACATCTCACCCCTGACCTGCCCATCTAGTTCAAGGGTGGATGTGAAGACAGTGCCTGGCTACTTCCACCCTCACGGCCTTCTCAAAGCCCATCAAGGAATTTGCCAAGCATTTTGAGGTGCTCACCACTGAGGCCTGACCCCTCGCTTCCTCCCTTGGCTCATCCAGGCTACGCCCTTCACGGGGTTCGAAAGCATGCCTGCATGCCTTAGTTGAGGCCACCAGATGGTACGCTGACATCGTGTCGTGTGCACAGTGTGCATCGTGTCGTGGGTTGGATTGCGGTGCGGCGTTGCTGCCCTGAGGGCACCACGTTCAGGGGCACCTGCTGCTACTCTGCCCCAGCCATTAGAGCGCCTTGGATGAGCTGCACACACCAAGCGCCTGCATGCCAGGCCAGGGTCGACACCATCACCCATGCACATCCATTCGCGCTGAACCCTCACACCCTTCATTGACCCTGCGTCGCCACCAGCCAGCATGCTCGCATGCACCCTGTAGATGAGAAGTGCCACCAACGACCCTCGAGCCAAGTTTCTGGGCTCCCTGCCCAACACCCCTGCCTTCTCAAGGCCCCCGGTGGGTGCTGCAGCATCTCCCCAGCATGTTATGCGCCCTGTGCCAAAGGGGGCTGTTGCAATGAGTGGGCTAGCTTGAGGACATGCTGGAAACAGACCAGTCGGCATTTGCACGCTTATGGTAGGGATGCGGTGTACTGTACCTGTACTTGGCACCATGTTGCAAGGCTGTCAGGGTCAGGGTCAGGGTTCCCTCGCCCTCGACACACGTGCGCAGGACAAATGGACCGAGAAGGCTTTTGCCGACCTTCACAAGTCGCAGTTGTGGACGGACACCTGGCGCTCCATCTACACCCGGGACTATGGCGTGGGCGAGCCGCCAGCGACGTTTGACAGTCTGCGGGGCCGCGGTCCCGTCACCGGCACAGTGCCGCGGTCCTCGACAGCGGCCTCCATCACCAGCCGGTCGGCAGTCCAAACGTCCCCTCGCCCGGCGACTTCTGAATCGTAATGAGGAGCAGCAAAAGCCTTTGAGGGCTGGTCGCGGGTTTGAAGGAGCTGGCTCCATGTCGCATGGATCAACTAGTCAAGAAGGCGGCAAGTGGAAGGCGGCAGGCAGGCGAGCATTAAGCAACGTGTCTCTACCTTCCATATGTCGACTACACGTTCTCTTACAGAAAAGGGCACATGTCCCTGAATGTGCGGGATGTTGGCGGGTGGGTGCAGGTAAGTGAAGTGCAATGGCTGTTGTGTGAGCTTTGACATCACACATTGTGAGCTAAAGCCATGCAGCTGCTTTGGGTCAGGCTGGCAGGGTGTGTGTGTGGGCTTGAGGGCGATGTGTTGCTGGGTGTGTGCTACATACCCCCCGCTCACAATGTCTCCGAGCACTTCAACCACTTGCTGCTAGAGCTCCAAGAGGCTACATCATAGAGAGATTCTTCCAAGACAGATTAGATCAGATAGGTTTGGCTAGGTGGCAACATGCAAAGGGTGTGCCAGACTCTGCAGGATGGACAACACTTCTGGCAAGGGTTAGAGGAGCAGCAGGAGTTGGCTTGTGTGCCAGAGCATAGCGGCGGGTCCCGAGCCCAACAGCACCACAGCTGAGGTTCGGGCGGCCCCAACATGGGGTTGGTAATCTTCATGCAAGTACTCTCTCAATACCGCATCGTTTTCGATAGCGTTTGTCACATTGGCAGCCACGGTTTAGTCCGCGTAATCTGACCATCAGCGCTAGCCAATGGAGTCTTTGCTCGCGTACTGCCACATGTGCCCGCGAACAAATCACAGCGGCGATACGGGTCTCCTTGGCACCGTGAGCCACATCGCTGTGACCCCATCTACCTAGCGTAGTGAGCTGGTTGTGCACAAATGGAATGTCCGGCCAACACCCAACGCGATGCCTGCCGGGCGTGCAGGGCACCTAGACGGGGTGATTGAAACATCTGGGCGTATTCGCTTTCGCCGAATACACCATCTGGGTCGGCGCACACTAAGGTAATACCGGGTTACACCCCCCCCTCCTCCACTGTGTCCTCCACCGTGTTGCACCCGCTGCACCCATAGAAAAAGCGATACGTAATGTTTGTTCTTGACTCATTGGTGCATCTCTTGAAACAGATTGCACATTAAATAGCTCAGGCCTCAATCAGTTTGACACTTTCAAAGTTACATCATGTTTTCCAAGCAGAATCAGGGCCACGGGGCTGTGGGGTGGCAGTTGAGCTATGAAACTTTGCACGCAGGTGGATGGCATGTAGGGGAGTGTAACTCTCAGAGGAGCCGAGTCCTGATTCGGGCATGGTGTGGAGTTGTGTGTCTGACTGCATGGCCCCGGTCGTGAGATCGGCTAAGGGAGTTGGGGGTCACCGACCAAAGTGAGCTTTTGGCTTGTCTGAGTATGAGCGTTTGTAGCAATGTCTGAGAGGAGCTTAACCTAGTAAGTAGCATGTTGTAGGTCCAAATGGTCGAGCTGTGGCATTGCCCTCCAGGTATGGGGAGGAGGTGGGCTCAGTGCCACATCGCTGCAACCGCTTTCCGATCCGACTGCTTCTGCCGATGCGCATGCTCGTGTAGAGCAACCTAAGCGGCGCGGGTGGTCGCAGCGATGACTGCATGCCCCGAACCGGCTCAAATAGGAATTACTAACTTTGATGCTTTGCTGTGCACGGCCTACTGACTGGATAATCATTCTGGATGGGTGAAAGGTAACTGGCTGGGTTGGCTACATACTGAGCCAGCTAGCATTAAATTTGGCGCAGCGAGTGCAGAGTTACAGCCGTCCTACTACCAGGGGTCGGTTTACTGTCATTTTTTGAATGTTGGGGCCGCCTGACTGAGGTAAAGAAGGCGGTGGTACAACGAGAACAATGACCAGAATAGTTTTCACAATACTGACCCTAGAAAGCTGGTTCCAGCGTGACTAGCGTGGATACTTCCTTCTCTGAGTTCTTTCCTAGGTAGTTCCCCTTCTCTTTCCCTTTTTCCCTGTTCTCTCCTTAGTCTTTTACCTTTGGAGGTTGGCTTGTATCCACCCGAGCCCTCCCTCCTTAGTGTAACAACTACTACTACTACTACTACACGTTGGGGACCTCATAGGACCACGCATGCAAGGAGCACTGCACGCAAATGAAACTGAAAAATACTAAACAAGCCAAAACATGGATGTGTGAAGAAGTGTATTCTACTAAAACTGCTGGTAATTGATAAACTACCAAATGTGTGAGAAGACATATAACCTCTGGGTATACTGATATGATGTGGGTCCCTACGTATAGACCCAACTAGAGGATATTCTACCCTATCGGCTATTGCAAGAGGCCTACAAACCGAAGAAAGGGAGGGAGGTGGCTATGGGTAATGTGGGCCGGAAGCCTACACCAGCTTGCTGGTGGTGACGGTGAGTGCCAGTTCGCCACACTGCAGGCACCATGTCGGCAGCAGGGGCAGCCAGGCATGAGGCACAGCAGGGGTGGCAGCCATCAGGGTGTGCACAACGCCCTGTGCATGTGGTGGCTGACCCTGGACACGCTGGCTGGTTGGCTGGGCTAGCTGAGGCCCACATGGCCAGTGGCGCAGCATGCAGGCTGGCACCCCTGCACTGCCCCTGCCAGCGTGCTGCCTGTGGCCTGCGGTGCCCTGGCTAGCAGTCACCCACCACTAGCTGCTCAAGCTCAGGCGACTGAGTGGCAGGGGCAGCTGCAGTGGGCCACAAGGAGGCCAGGCTGCCTGGCCCAGCAGCCCAGCTGATAGTGCAGCAGCTTCACAGGGTGGCAGTGCAGCACGTGCAGTCTGGCTGGAGGGGTGTGGACTGGTTAGTTGCTGCAGCGCAGGGACTGCTGCACCCACATTTGAGGCAGAGTAGCCCTCCACAAGGACCCAGTAGGCCTGGCCTGCCCTGGCGGTGAAGGTCACACGTGAGAGACCGTTGCCACAGATGCTCCTGTTGTCATTGATGGCTATGACGCCCTGCACGCCAGGTCAGCAGGCAGGGGTGAGGATGACCAGCAGTACCAGGAAGGCAATGACATTGACCTGGGCATGGCCATGGGGTGCACCTGCAGTCCAGGACCTGGCTCTGTGAGCTCCACTGACTGCCTCAGTTGATCTCACAGCCTAGTGGCAGGTCTGACTGCGAAAATGGCCTCGCTCAGCTGGTGCATATGCCTGGCAGTGGATGATTAGCATACATCAGCAGCAAGACTAGCACACTGCTGTGTCGTTTCAATGAATGTTGGGATTGCAACAGCACATGGAATCAATGTTAAGCAGCATTTGTCATGCAGGACACAACCAGGCATGCGCTATTGAAGGCTGGGCAGCATCAAGCACACAATGCCTGTGCACCAACTGCTGGCCGGCAGCCCTGCTGAGCAACTCACGCTGCACTGCCCACAAGTGCCGTCCTTGGTTGGGATGACGTACAAGATGGTGTCCCAGGCAGCCACTCCATCCACGCATGTGTCCAGGGTGATGCTGCGGTCGCCCTCCTCGCTGCTGGGCAGCAGGTACAGGAAGTCGGGGGCTGGTCGGCAGTTCCAGCCATTGGCTCTGCCACATGTGCTCTGTGAGATGTTGAAGACGGTCACTCCAGCGGTGGGGAGGTCAGCCAAGAGGTAAGGGGTGCAGGCGTCTGTGTGCAAGAGCCAGCACCAGGCAGGGCACCAAACACAACATGGGCCTGGCAGGTGGGAGGAGATGGAAGTAAGGGAGATTGAGAGTGAGGCAGCGCCAGCAGCAGGCCAGCCAGGCATCGTGTCCCTGAGCAGCCAGGCAGGCAAGGAGGACAGAGAGGCAAGCTGTGGCGGGCAGTGGCCCCTACACACAAGGCCAGGCCAGGCATGTGGGCGCACAGGGGCATGTGTCAGCCTAGAGGTACCTGGAGGTGGTGGAGGAGGGTAGGTAGGTGGGGCAGGCGGGAAGGTAGGTTGAAGGGGAGGAGGTGGTGCCACTGGGCCAGTGGTGACGGTGAGTGCCAGTTCGCCACACTGCAGGCATCATGTCGGCAGCAGGGGCAGCCAGGCATGAGGCACAGCAGGGGTGCCAGCCCTCAGGGTGCGTGCATTGCCCTGTGCAGGTTGACCCGTCTGGCTAGGAACACAGGTCCAGCAGGGGCCAGGGAGGTGCAGGTGGTGGCTGCCCCTGGTCAGCGCAGGGACTGCTACACCAACGCTGGCGTGGTAGCATGTACATCAGCCACGTAAGTAAGGTGGGGTTACCCGTGTATAACTAGAGTATTGAAAGCTGTATGTTGTATTATATTGGACCGGTCTAAAGGCTATAAGAAGCCTTGCTTTGACCCAAGGTGGCGAGGGCATGCTAGTGCGACCACTGGGCACTGATCACGATTGCGAGCGCATCACTTTTGGTAGGGCGGAGCAAAAGTGGTCGGGCTGAGCAAAAGTGCAAGCCCTTGGAGCTTGTGGCTCAGGTCATCACGTCGTAAGATACCACCCCTTCCCAATTTTGCTTAGCTGCTAAGTGCCCGTGCATAAACCCTCATCGTGTAACGCCTTGTGCTGAGCTCATTGTGTGCATCATGCCCTGTTGCAATGCCGCATGCCAGCCCATTGTATGCCTAGACTGCAACACCTCTCGTGAGTTGAGTGTATGCGAAGCCTGAAATTGAGCTGAATTTGAGCTCCACCTCCCAATCCTCAGCCACCATTCCACCCATTTGCAAAGCACAATGGTCTTGAAGAACTCGTGTGTGGCATGCATGAGTTTGTGTAGGCAGCTGAGTAAAATATTAACTACATGTGTGCGTCCTCCGGGGGTTGAACCCTAGTGGGAGCCGTATGTTGTCACGTCTAATTAGACGATCTAATAGGACGATCCAACTAATTTCAGATCTGATTAAGAAAAACCGCACCCTACACATAAGCCGTATCATCCGCACAGCGATGGTCGAGTCGAACAAATGGACCGCATGCTTAAGTGGTTGTTCAGAAGATGTGTGCCTCCCAATCTAAAGAATTGGGACACATAACTTCCTTTGGCTGGGATTACCTCAGACATATTGAAACAAGCAAGCACCGTTCACTATACATATTCACGTGGCCACCGCAAAGCCGAAGTCATCCGCACCGCGCTAAATCAAGCTCGTGTAGCTTTTGAGGCCCAACTCAGCCCTCCACCCAACCGCTAATGTCAAGTCGACGAGTATTGTTGGACACTAACAACATCAGCGGTGGTCCACACCAAAACCGATTGCCAAGGTGGCTTGGTCAATTCAGAGGTATTGAACATGTGGGCCGCATTGCTGCGAGGCTGGAAATCTCGCCTCAAATGGCAAGTTACCCAGTATTTCACGCGTCCCTATTCGAAATCCGAAGGCTCAGTTTACCCACCGAGGGAGTGCGCAAAGCATATATATCACCCGAGACTTCCACTCAATGTCACCGAGCGCAAAGGCAGCAACGACGGAAACTACAGACGGACGGAAACTACGAAAAGTGAGTTACGGGAATGGGAATGGGGATGGGGAATGGAAATGGGAATGGAGATGGGAATGGGGAATGGGGAGAGCTTTCCTTACGTGTCCGTTACCCCGGCTTCATTGAATTTCATGATCAATGGCTCCCATATGACCAAGTGCCGGCTAAGTCTGTAAACTTCCGGCTCCTTCAGTCCGCCTGGGACGTCCAACTTCAAGGGGGGAGATTTGTAGAAACGAGTTAAAGTTATCATACCGTACTATCTCTTTTAATTCGCGAGACCCCGAAAAATAAAATTAAATACTCTTTCCCGACCCAAAAAAAGATTGTTTATTTCTTCACACAGTTCTGAGGATGTGGGTGTGCTTATAAATATTCTAGGCTGCCATACCTTGCAATCCTCCATGGTTCTAGCACTTCTTGCACATGTCACCATGTCAAGCTACCCGGTCACCCAGTCAAAGCCAGTATGCAAGGGTAGTGTCACCGTGCACCAAGTCACCAAATCTTGACTTTGCACTAGATAGGGCACTGAACCTCCCCCATGAAGTCATGGTGCTCCTGTGCAGTGCCGGCATATCTCTGCATCCTCCTCTGAACACTCAAACTTGCGTGCCCTTGCAGTCACCCATGCCGCAGCGCGAAGACCCCAGCAGCTGACTTGGTGCGGCCAGCCACCCCGGCTGCTGACCTGGTGCGGCCAGCCACACCGGCTGCTGCCCTAGACTGGCCAACCACCCCTACAACTGACTTCTTGCAGCCAGCCACCCCGGCTGCTAACTTGCTAACTACAAGCCTAACACAAACTAACACAAAGCGGTCCATCGCATCGATAATTAAGCAGGTCATATAATTGTTTGACCACTTCGCGATTCAGTCAAAAACCACATTGTTTACTCGTTCGCAATTTCGCGAGGCCAAAAAAACGATTCGCGGACGCGAATCAAAAGAGAGAGTATGGTATCTTGTAAAATTGTTAAATATGCGTAATATCCTAGTCGACCGTGGTTGCTCTTGCGACTGCGTGGCATGTCCCGGCCTACGGTGATGCCTTAGGCCGTTACATGTGCGTTGCGAGCGTGACCTGTGACCACAAACTCCCCTTAACAACCGGCTACAATATCTCTTCCGCCTACAACTCCACCTGTAACTTACTGCTCTTGTGTCAAAGAAGGAGTAGCCCTCCACCAGGACCCAGTAGGCCTGGCCCGCCTTGGCGGTGAAGGTCACACGAGAGAGACCGCCGCCACAAATGCTGCCGTCGTCATTGGCGGCTATGACGCCCTGCACGCCAGGTCAGCAGGCAGGGGTGAGGATGACCAGCAGTACCAGGAAGGCAATGACATTGGCCTGGGCATGTCAGTGGAGTGCACCTGCAGTCATGGACCTGGCTCTGTGCCTTCACTGACTGCCTCAACGGATCACACAGCCTAGTGGCAGGTCTGACTGCATACATCAGCAGCAGCACTAGCACACAGCTGTGTCGATTCAATGAATGTTGGGGTTGCAGCGCATGGAATCAAATGGTGCGCAGCGTCTGTCATGCAGGACATAAGCAGACATGCGCTGCTGAAGGCTGGGCAGCAGCAAGTACAGTGTCTGTGCACCAACTGCTGGCCGGCAGCCCTGCTGAGCAACTCACGCTGCACTGCCCACAAGTGCCGTCCTTGGTTGGGATGACGTACAGGATGCTGTCCCAGGTAGCCATTTCCTCACTGCATGTGTCCAGGGTGATGCTGCGGTCACCCTCCTTGCTGCTGGGCAGCAGGTACAGGAAGTCGGGGGCCGCTTTGCAGTTCCATCTATTATCTTCGTTGCATGTGGACTGTAAGAGGGTGAAGACAGTCACTCCGGCGGCGGGGAGGTTGTCCAAGAGGTAAGGGTTGCAGGCGTCTGTGTGCAAGAGGCAGGGCAACAAAAACAACGAGGGCCTGGCAGGTGGGAGGAGATGGAAGTAAGGGAGATTGAGGGTGAGGCAGCGCCAGCAGCAGGCCAGCCAGGCATCGTGTCCTTGAGCAGCCAGGCAGGCAAGGTTGACAGAGAGGCAAGCTGTGGCGGGCAGTGGCCCCCTACACACAAGGCCAGGCCAGGCATGTGGGCGCACAGATGACGTACCTGCAGCTGGAGAGAGTGCAGCATACCTGGAACAGTTGTGGAGGGAGGTGGATGGGGGGGTGGGGTAGGCGGGGAAGGTGGTGCCACTGGGCCAGTGATGACGTTGAGTGCCGGGTTGCCACACTGCAGGCACCATGGCGGCAGCAGGGGCAGCCAGGCATGAGGCACAGCAGGGGTGCCAGTCCTTAGGGTGTGCGCAATGCCCTGTGCAGGTTGACCCGCCTGGCTAGGAGCACAGGTCCAGCAGGGGCCAGGGAGGTGCAGGTGGTGGCTGCCCCTGGACACGCTGGCTGGTTGGCTGGGCTAGCTGTGAGCCACATGGCCAGTGGCGCAGCATGCAGGCCGGCACCCCTGCACTGCCGCTGCCAGCGTGCTGCCTGTGGCCTGCGGTGCCCTGGCTAGCAGTCACCAACCACTGGCTGCTACAGCTCAGGTGACAGAGTGGCAGGGGCAGCTGCAGTGGACCACAAGGAGGCCAGGCTGCCTGGCCCAGCAGCCCAGCTGACAGAGCAACAGCTTCACAGGGTGGCAGGCGCAATCTGGGCGGTGGGGTGTGGACTGGTTGGTTGCTGCAGCGTAGGGACTGTTGCACCCACATCTGAGTCAGAGTAGCCCTCCACCAGGATCCAGTAGGCCTGGCCCGCCTTGGCGGTGAAGGTCAAACGGGAGAGACCATTGTTCCAAAAGCTGCTATCGTCATCGCTGGCTATGGCGCCCTACACGCCAGGTCAGCAGGCAGGGGTAAGGATGACCAGCAGTACCAGAAAGGCGATGACATTGACCTGGGCATGGCCATGGGGTGCACCTGCAGTCCTGGACCTGGCTTTGTGAGCTCCACTGACTGCATCAACGGATCTCACAGCCTAGTGGCAGGTCTGACTGCGAAAATGGCTTCGCTCAGCTGGTGCATATTCCTGGCAGTGGATGATTAGCATACATCAGCAGCAAGACTAGCACACTGCTGTGTCGTTTCAATGAATGTTGGGATTGCAACAGCATATGGAATCAATGTTAAGCAGCATTTGTCATGCAGGACACAACCAGACATGCGCTGCTGAAGGCTGGGCAGCATCAAGCACACAATGCCTGTGCACCAACTGCTGGCCGGCAGCCCTGCTAAGCCACGCACACTGCAATGCCCACAGGTGCCGTCCTGGACTGGAATGACGTACAGGAGGGTGTTCCAGAAGTCATACTCATACACAAATGTGTCCAGTGTAATGCTGCGGTCGCCCTCCTCGCTGCTGGGCAGCAGGTACAGGAAGTCGGAGGCTGGTCGGCAGTTCCAGCCATTGGCTGTGCCGCATGTGGTAAAATCATTGTTGTATATAGTCCCTCCGGCGGCGGGGAGGTTGTTCAAGAGGTAAGGGGTGCAGGGGTCTGTGTGCAAGAGGCAGCGCCAGGCAGGGCACCAAACACGACATGGGCCTGGCAGCTGGGAGGACACGCAACTGAGCGAGATTGAGGGTGAGGCAGCGCCAGCAGCAGGCCAGCCAGGCATCGTGTCCTTGAGCAGCCAGGCAGGCAAGGTTGACAGAGAGGCAAGCTGTGGTGGTCAGTAGCCCTGGCACACAAGGCCAGGCCAGGCATGTGGGCGCACAGGGGCATGTGTCAGCCTGACGGTACCTGGAGGTGGAGGTGAAGGTGGGGATGGTGGGAAGGGTGCCACTGGGCCCATGGTGACGGTAAGTGCCGGGTTGCCACACTGCAGGCACCATGTCGGCAGCAGGGGCAGCCAGGCATGAGGCACAGCCAGGGTGGCAGCCCTCAGGGTGCGTGCATTGCCCTGTGCAGGTTGACCCGCCTGGCTAGGAGCACAGGTCCAGCAGGGGCCAGGGAGGTGCAGGTGGTGGCTGACCCTGGACACGCTGGCTGGTTGGCTGGGCTAGCTGTGGCCCACATGGCCAGTGGCGCAGCATGCAGGCCGGCACCCCTGCACTGCCCCTGCCAGCGTGCTGCCTGTGGCCTGCGGTGCCCTGGCCAGCAGTCACCCACCACTGGCTGCTCAAGGTCTGGTGACAGAGTGGCAGGGGCAGCTGCAGTGGACCACAAGGAGGCCAGGCTGCCTGGCCCAGCAGCCCAGCTGACAGAGCAACAGCTTCACAGGGTGGCAGTGCAGCACGTGCAGTCTGGCTGGTGGGGTGTGGACTGGTTGGTTGCTGCAGCGCAAGGACTGCTACACCCACATCATAGGAGCCATCCACCAGGACCCAGTAGGCCTGGCCCGCCGCAGCATTGAAGGTCACACGAGAGCGACCGCCGCCACAAGTGCTGCCGTCGTCATTGAAGGCTATGACGCCCTGCACGCCAGGTCAGCAGGCAGGGGTGAGGATGACCAGCAGTACCAGGAAGGCGATGACATTGGCCTGGGCATGGCCATGGGGTGCACCTGCAGTCCTGGATCTGGTTCTGTGAGCTCCACTGACTGCATCAACGGATCTCACAGCCTAGTGGCAGGTCTGACTGCGACAATGGCCTCGCCCAGCTGGTGCATATGCCTGGCAGTGGATGTTTTGCATACATCAGCAGCAGCACTAGCACACAGCTGTGTCGCTGCAACGAATGCTGGGGTTGTAGCAGCACATGGAATCAAATGGTGCGCAGCGTCTGTCATGCAGGACACAAGCAGACATGCGCTGCTGAAGGCTGGGCAGTAACAAGCACCCAGTGCCTGTGCACGGCCTGCTGGGCGGCAGCCCTGCTAAGCAACTCACGCTGCACTGCCCACAGGTGCCGTCCTGGACTGGGATGACGTACAGGACGGTGTTCCAGGCAGCCACTCCTTCCACGCATGTGTCCAGGGTGATGCTGCGATTGTCCTCCTCGCTGCTGGGCAGCAGGTACAGGAAGTCGAGGGATGGTTGGCAGTCCCAGTTATAGGCTGCGTCGCGGTCGCATGTGGTCTGTGAGATGTTGAAGACAGTCACTCCGGCGGCGGGGAGGTTGTCCAAGAGGTAAGGGATGCAGGGGTCTGTGTGCAAGAGGCAGCATCAGGCAGGGCACCAAACACGACATGGGCCTGGCAGCTGGGAGGACACGCAACTGAGCGAGATTGAGGGTGAGGCAGCGCCAGCAGCAGGCCAGCCAGGCATCGTGTCCTTGAGCAGCCAGGCAGGCAAGGTTGACAGAGAGGCAAGCTGTGGTGGGCAGTGGCCCCCTACACACAAGGCCAGGCCAGGCATGTGGGCGCACAGGGGCATGTGTCAGCCTGACGGTACCTGGAGCTGGAGGTGAAGGTGGGGCAGGCGTGGAGGGAGGTAGGTAGGGAGATGGGGGGGGGGGGGGGAGGGCCAGTGGTGACGGTAAGTGCCACTGCACCACACTGCAGGCACCATGTCGGCAGCAGGGGCAGCCAGGCATGAGGCACAGCCAGGGTGGCAGCCCTCAGGGTGCGTGCATTGCCCTGTGCAGGTTGACCCGCCTGGCTAGGAGCACAGGTCCAGCAGGGGCCAGGGAGGTGCAGGTGGTGGCTGCCCCTGGACACGCTGGCTGGTTGGCTGGGCTAGCTGTGGCCCACATGGCCAGTGGCGCAGCATGCAGGCTGGCACCCCTGCACTGCCCCTGCCAGCGTGCTGCCTGTGGCCTGCGGTGCCCTGGCCAGCAGTCACCCACCACTGGCTGCTCAAGGTCTGGTGACAGAGTGGCAGGGGCAGCTGCAGTGGACCACAAGGAGGCCAGGCTGCCTGGCCCAGCAGCCCAGCTGACAGAGCAACAGCTTCACAGGGTGGCAGGCGCAATCTGGGCGGTGGGGTGTGGACTGGTTGGTTGCTGCAGCGTAGGGACTGTTGCACCCACATTTGAGGCAAAGTAGCCCTCCACAAGGACCCAGTACGCCTGGCCCATCACAGCAGGGAAGGTCACACGAGAGAGACTGCTGCCACAAATGCTGCTTTCGTCATCGCTGGCTATGGCGCCCTACACGCCAGGTCAGCAGGCAGGGGTAAGGATGACCAGCAGTACCAGGAAGGCGATGACATTGGCCTGGGCATGTCCATGGAGTGCACCTGCAGTCATGGACCTGGCTTTGTGAGCTCCACTGACTGCATCAACGGATCTCACAGCCTAGTGGCAGGTCTGACTGCGAAGATGGCCTCGCTCAGCTGGTGCATATGCCAGGCAGTGGATGATTTGCACACATCAGCAGCAGTAATAGCACACAACTGTGTCGCTGCAATGAATGCTGGGGTTGTAGCAGCACATGGAATCAAATGGTGCGCAGCGTCTGTCATGCAGGATACCAGCAGACATGCGCTATTTAAGGCTGGGCAGTACCAAGCGCACAGTGCCTGTGCACCGCCTGCTGGCCGGCAGCCCTTCTATGCCACTCACTCTGCACTGCCCACAAGTGCCGTCCTGGACTGGGATGACGTACAGGAAGGTGTCCCAAGCAGCCACTCCTTCCACGCATGTGTCCAGGGTGATGCTGCGGTCGCCCTCCTCGCTGCTGGGCAGCAGGTACAGGAAGTCGCGGACTGGTCGGCAGTTCCAGCCATTGGCTCTGTTGCATGTGGTCTGTGAGATGTTGAAGACAGTCACTCCAGCGGCGGGGAGGTTGTCCAAGAGGTAAGGGGTGCAGGGGTCTGTGTGCAAGAGGCAGCACCAGGCAGGGCACCAAACACGACATGGGCCTGGCAGCTGGGAGGACACGCAACTGAGCGAGATTGAGGGTGAGGCAGCATCGGCAGCAGGCCAGCCAGACATCATGTCCCTGAGCAGCCAGGCAGGCAAGGTGGACAGAGAGGCAAGCTGTGGCGGGCAGTGGCCCCTACACACAAGGCCAGGCCAGGCATGTGGGCGCACAGGGGCATGTGTCAGCCTGACGGTACCTGGAGTAGGAGGTGGAGCTGGAGGTGGAGGTGAGGGAGGCGGGGAGGGGCGTGGGGAGGGGGGAGGCGGTGACATTTGGTTGGTGGTGACGGTAAGTGCCACTGCACCACACTGCAGGCACCATGTCGGCAGCAGGGGCAGCCAGGCATGAGGCACAGCCAGGGTGGCAGCCCTCAGGGTGCGTGCATTGCCCTGTGCAGGTTGACCTCGTTGGCTAGGAACATAGGTCCAGCAGGGGCCAGGAAGGTGCAGGTGGTGGCTGCCCCTGGACACGCTGGCTGGTTGGCTGGGCTAGCTGTGGCCCACATGGCCAGTGGCGCAGCATGCAGGCTGGCACCCCTGCACTGCCCCTGCCAGCGTGCTGCCTGTGGCCTGCGGTGCCCTGGCCAGCAGTCACCAACCACTGGCTGCTCAAGCTCAGGTGACAGAGTGGCAGGGGCAGCTGCAGTGGGCGACAAGGAGGCCGGGCTGCCTGGCCCAGCAGCCCAGCTGACAGAGCAACAGCTTCACAGGGTGGCAGGCGCAATCTGGGCGGTGGGGTGTGGACTGGTTGGTTGCTGCAGCGTAGGGACTGCTGCACCCACATTTGAGGCAGAGTAGCCCTCCACAAGGACCCAGTAGGCCTGGCCTGCCCTGGCGGTGAAGGTCACACGTGAGAGACCGTTGCCACAGATGCTGCTGTCGTCATTGAAGGCTATGACGCCCTGCACGCCAGGTCAGCAGGTAGAGGTAAGGATGACCAGCAGTACCAGAGAGGCGATGACATTGGCCTGGGCATGGCCATGGGGTGCACCTGCAGTCCTGGATCTGGCTCTGTGAGCTCCACTGACTGCCTCAGTTGATCTCACAGCCTAGTGGCAGGTCTAACTGCGAAAATGGCCTCTCAAAGCTGGTGCATATGCCTGGCAGTGGATGATTTGCACACATCAGCAGCAGCACTAGCACACAGCTGTGTCGCTGCGATGAATGCTGGGATTGCAACAGCACATGGAATCAATGTTAAGCAGCATTTGTCATGCAGGACACAAGCAGACATGCGCTGCTGAAGGCTGGGCAGCAGCAAGTACACAATGCCTGTGCACCAACTGCTGGCCGGCAGCCCTGCTGAGCCACCCACGCTGCACTGCCCACAGGTGCCGTCCTGGACTGGGATGACGTACAGGAAGGTGTCCCAAGCAGCCACTCCTTCCACGCATGTGTCCAGGGTGATGCTGCGGTCGCCCTCCTCGCTGCTGGGCAGCAGGTACAGGAAGTCGGGGGCTGTTCGGCAGTTCCAGCCATTGGCTCTGTTGCATGTGGACTGTGAGATGTTGAAGACAGTCACTCCAGCGGCGGGAAGGTCAGCCAAGAGGTAAGAGGTGCAGGCGTCTGTATGCAGTAGGCAGTGCCCGGCAGCACACCGATTACACTTTACTCAGTATCTCATGTAGCTGTTGTTGGTCATACTGCGACATGGCAGTTAAGCTCCACAACCAACAAAGATAGCACCCAGCACCTGACATGCCTTGTTGGCTGCACACATGCAGGCCAAGAATGCGTTAGACACAATTGGATGACTTAGTATCACATGTAACGGTGCATCAGGTATGTGTATACTTTGTGCAAGGCATGGACGTGCTTGTCCGACCATGTTGGCCTGTGACAGTTTTGGAACATGGTAGCCGGGCTTGTGAAAGCTGTGAGGCATTGTGGGGGCTGCAGCAGCCGTCATGACGCCTAGATCAACCCTGTGTTCCACTATGTTTGTCTTTAGGCTCCACCCAATGTGATCCATATGTTTGGGAGCCAGGACAGGAACCAGCTGTATTGAAAAGTGAGTCCCTGCTAGGCACCTGGAGGGTCTGGAGGCATGGGTGGGTTGGGTGGTGACATTAATTTTATGATTGATAGAGGTGATGGTGGTGGCTCTAGGGCGGAAGGTAGCATTGCTGGTTATCATCAGTTTCTACAAAGAGCGCAGTGGTTATGAGGACTGGATCATGCCACGAGGGATGAGGCCTGTAGCTGTCATGGGTGCCCTGGATGGATGAGGATTTTACTGGGAAGGGAGGTTTACCCACAGGCCAACACCCTGGCCGGATGTACTTAAGATGCTCGGCATGTTAAGGTCGGCACGTGATGTGCGCAACTCCTGTAGCTGGCAGCGAAGCATTCCCCTACCTTCCCACACGGCGCCACTGCTTTCTTCGGTGGCGGGAAGGAGCGATGCTGCAACCACCACAATGGAGGAGATGACGGAGAGGTGCGCACCAAGCGTGCGCATCAACGTGCAGTACCAAGCCCTCACTTGCTATCGGCACGACTTGCCATGTTATGGCAGCCAAACAAACCAGTATGCTAACAGCGCTGTGCTTTACCGTCATCGCCGATGTTGCACGAAGTACCATCAAATCTACACAATGCCGTCGAAGTGAGGTAGCAAGAATTGAGGTGTAAGAATGTACAGCTGAGTCACGCTGTACATCACTCCGGGAAATCAAGGCCGAGATGGCAGTTTCCGGTGAGGTATACCGCGGATAACCCTTCGAAGGGCGGACCCATCGCCGTCAATAACTCCGTGAAACTCGAAGTGGTTGAGCTGTAAATATATATTCCATTAGCACTCGGGAAGGGCTGGCTGTAGGGCGAGATATGCCATGTTGATAGTAACAGCTAATCAGCCCCCAGGAAACTCTTCATCAGACCTTCACAACTCTGATATTGCCAAGTACACTACCTTGTCATAGATGCATCTATGCATGTCCCGGTGCCGGGAAGAGAGCGATTGGCGCAGCACCGTGCGGCATGCGACAAACGTTTTTCCTGCTATACACGCCCATCATGCCAGCAAACCTTCAAACGCATCCACGGTCGCGCTCACAACATCGCGCAGCGCAAGTGCGCTGTGGAAGTGCTTCACAATGACGGGGTGGCCTCCTCACGGCCCCGCCCCGCCCCGCCCCGCCCCGCCCCGCCCCGCCCCGCCCCGCCCCGCCCCGCCCCGCCCCGCCCCGCCCCGCCCCGCCCCGCCCCGCCCCGCCCCGCCCCGCCCCGCCCCGCCCCGCCCCGCCCCGCCCCGCCCCGCCCCGCCCCGCCCCGCCCCGCCCCGCCCCGCCCCGCCCCGCCCCGCCCCGCCCCGCCCCGCCCCGCCCCGCCCCGCCCCGCCCCGCCCCGCCCCGCCCCGCCCCGCCCCGCCCCGCCCCGCCCCGCCCCGCCCCGCCCCGCCCCGCCCCGCCCCGCCCCGCCCCGCCCCGCCCCGCCCCGCCCCGCCCCGCCCCGCCCCGCCCCGCCCCGCCCCGCCCCGCCCCGCCCCGCCCCGCCCCGCCCCGCCCCGCCCCGCCCCGCCCCGCCCCGCCCCGCCCCGCCCCGCCCCGCCCCGCCCCGCCCCGCCCCGCCCCGCCCCGCCCCGCCCCGCCCCGCCCCGCCCCGCCCCGCCCCGCCCCGCCCCGCCCCGCCCCGCCCCGCCCCGCCCCGCCCCGCCCCGCCCCGCCCCGCCCCGCCCCGCCCCGCCCCGCCCCGCCCCGCCCCGCCCCGCCCCGCCCCGCCCCGCCCCGCCCCGCCCCGCCCCGCCCCGCCCCGCCCCGCCCCGCCCCGCCCCGCCCCGCCCCGCCCCGCCCCGCCCCGCCCCGCCCCGCCCCGCCCCGCCCCGCCCCGCCCCGCCCCGCCCCGCCCCGCCCCGCCCCGCCCCGCCCCGCCCCGCCCCGCCCCGCCCCGCCCCGCCCCGCCCCGCCCCGCCCCGCCCCGCCCCGCCCCGCCCCGCCCCGCCCCGCCCCGCCCCGCCCCGCCCCGCCCCGCCCCGCCCCGCCCCGCCCCGCCCCGCCCCGCCCCGCCCCGCCCCGCCCCGCCCCGCCCCGCCCCGCCCCGCCCCGCCCCGCCCCGCCCCGCCCCGCCCCGCCCCGCCCCGCCCCGCCCCGCCCCGCCCCGCCCCGCCCCGCCCCGCCCCGCCCCGCCCCGCCCCGCCCCGCCCCGCCCCGCCCCGCCCCGCCCCGCCCCGCCCCGCCCCGCCCCGCCCGAGGGCAGTGGTACTGTCCAGTTTGAGGAGACTGTCGAGTATGGGCGGGGGAGGGGGAAGGGCGGGGGGTCACACACAGTGGTACTGTCCACAATGAGGCGACTGTCCAGTATGGGGTGGGGAGGAGGGGGTTACACCTTCAGCGGTAGTGTCCAGTATGGTCCTTAATGGTGCGATTTCCCTCGGTTTGAGGCTTTGCATGGTCGCATGCCACCACCGGATAGATTACTACATTATGCCCCACACTGCGTGTCTTGGTGTTGGCGCCAGGCTAGGTGCTGGGGCATCCCAAACATCAGGCCTGGGCTTGCTGGCTAATGATTAGCTATTGACCAATGGGCTGGAGGGATGTCTACACTCCTAATGACGCGGCTTGGACAGTGCATTGCTGTGCCTTTTCGCATGCATGGAACTCATTCACCAGCTCCTGCGTGCCTACCACCACACAGCCTCTGGCCCAATCCCAAACTTGGTGCGCCACCCATGCTTAGTCAAGGGGCGCGTCCGGGGAGGATACAACAGTTTCATCCCCTTGTGAGGCTTGCTCCACATAAAAGAAGTGGCCATTATACTCCCTCCTTTAGGGGCGGCTATAACTCCTTCTTCTTGCATGTGGGGCTTGCTCCACACGAAGGAAGAGGCCATTCTACTTCCCCTCTGGGGCATTCATAACTCATTCTTCTTGCATGTGGGGCTAGCTCCACAACCTGCTCCACATGAAAGAAGAGGCCATCATACTCCCTCCACGGTACGCATTGGCCGACTTTTCCATGATGCTGTGCTGGATCCAGTGGGGGTTAAGCTGAGTTTGTGTTGCTGTAGGGATACATGACTGTAATGCCACTCAGCAGGGCAGCTTGGGTCAGCATGCGAGCTCCTTTACACATGGTGGGTACCCTAGCTCGTTATCACCATCAGCGCTCGTCATCATCACAGCCCCCATATCATCCAACTGACAGCTGAGCTGTCATGTGTGCCTACAACCTTCTTTGCTGCCGACTGTTCCACACGCAGCAAAAGGGAACGCCGTTTGGTGATGAACAATCATGACATATTGGCAGCTACATATACAAACTTTCAAACGACGAGCAGACTGACTAGACTGTATTTTCAACATGTATCTACCGCCCCGTGCCTAATGTACTATACAGAACAAGGAAGAAAGCAAATGCGATGCCGACAGCCCCATCTCTTGTAGCGCAGGGAGGTGCTGTTCGGAATACAACCTCAACTCTGTCTGCGCGGCAGGGTCTGTGAGCCTGTCTAGACGAAGTAGCTGTTGAGGCAACCTGCCCAGCCTCCCGGGCCTCAACGGTTCAGTGCCTCCACGCTTGTCGTGCACGCGCGAACTGCGCCTAACAAGTGTTGACTGAGCCCGTTTGCACGTATCAACATGGAGCGTCACAACGCAGCAAGCAGTAGAGGTGCAGCTGAACAAGATGACGAGGACGACCTGCCCCTAGCCGTGCTTGCTGGTCGTACCCTCACACCTTACAAGCCTCTATTCCTAAGGACAGCAGCTGCCTCCCCTGCACAACAAGCTGCCCCGTACCCATTGACCCCTCCCCTGCAAATCCTGGGAGCTGGTAGCATGCAGGAGGAGGGCTGGTGCAGTGACGGCGATGAAGAGCTGCTTCCCTTGGCGGTACTGGCCTCCCGTGCCACAGCCAGCAGACGGCAGGCAGCAGGCAGCGCCCAGACACTACACGCTCACAATCCAAAGACAGGACAGCCAGCCAATGCTTTCACGGAAGGCAGCAGGCGTTCCGGAGGATGCCAAGTTATGGAGGCAGTGGTGGCCATAGTGGAGGTAGTCAGAGGGGAACAGCTGAGCAGTGTCCAGGCAGCAGGTAGGAGAGGCTCTGAGGGTAGCAAGCAATGGCAAGTACAAAAGGCGCCAGTCGCCCCAGCCCCTGGTCCACCCCTCCTCCCTGCTATGCTGCCACAGCAGCAACAGGTTGAGCAGCGTCACAGCACAGCTGCAGCCCTTGTGGCAGCTCCCCCTCTACAGAGCCTGCAGCTGAAGCACAGCCAAGCGTCCCAAGCCCCCAGCCAGCCCCCTCCTACTGCCACCTCAGCACCGCCAGCCCTACACCGCACCAGCCCTCACCCTGCCCGTGCGCCCTCTGCCACCAGCCATGCCGCTCGCACTGCAGCCCTCGCCACAGCCATCGGCCTCCCCCTCCCCTGCCCTCCCCTTGCCAGGCTGGTCCCTGCAGCCCCCGCCATTCCTGCTGCTGCTGCTCCCCCTGGGGGGCCGACAGCAGCCAGCAGCCCACTGGGCCCTGGACTGCAGGGGTGTGAGCTGTCAGGGGGAGGGCGGCGCCTGTCCCGCCGCATACACCGCGTGCTGCAGCCAGCCCCAGCAACGCCTGGATCCCACAGTGCTGCAGGCTGTGAGGCAGCAGCTGTGGGAACTGTTGGGCCAGCGAGTGCTGCTGACAGGGCAGCAGCAGGGGAGGCAGGGGCAGGCGAGGCTGTTGTGGGGGCAGCTGGGGAAGAGGCAGCTGCAGGGGATGCTGGAGAGGCTGCTGTTGCCCCTGCCGCTGCTGCTGGCCAGCGGGTGGAGGCCAAGGCAGGGCATGCTGGTGACAGCCCAGCCAGGGGGGCAGCTGGCCCATCAGGGTGGGACATGGTGGGTGGGCAGGGCCTGCCTTGCAGCCGCATCCTATTCACTACGCCAGGTCGGGCGGGCAGGGCCGCTGCTGCTGCTGAGGCCCTACACCCAGCGCCCCTGCCTTCCAGCCCCTGCAGTACAGTTGACCCCTGCAAGGCCCTGACTGCTCCCGTCATGCAGCCAGGGAACAGCATGGAGCAGGCAGCTACTGGGGAGGGGGGTACCAGTGGGGCGGCGGGTCTGGTGCCTCTAGGGGCTGTTGTAGCCTGGGGCAACGCCTCTGCTCCCCAGCCTGCTGCCAACCCCTGCGGCCGCTGCCCCGCATCCCCCCCTCCCTCTAACCAACTCACAACCCAGCCTGACTGTACGCCGCTGAAGCCAGCTGTGGCTCCATTGCTCGAAGCAGACTTGCATGGAGCTGCCACTCCGGCTGCTGCTGCTGCAACCCCTGCTGCTGCTGGCACCACAGTAGGCGCTATCGCAGCAGCAGGCGCGGCCACCACCACTCCCACCACCGCCCTCTTGACCCTACCCACTCCCAGAGCCACCCCAACCAGCACCGGCAGCCTGCCCTACCCGCTGCTGTCACGCACCAAGTCACGCCTGGGGGCGCGGGCCGTAGCAGCAGTGGTGGGCCAGGGGGTGCTGGGTTCAACTCCTGGCTTCTGCAGTGCATCGCCCATGCAAGCAACCGGCCAGGCAGCTGCTGCGCAAGCCAGCATGGAAGGTGTGTGGAGTGTAGGTGGGGCCAAGCAGCTGTGTAGAGGGCGGCAAGGCAGTGGCTGTGCCAGCACGACCAGCCAGTGACTGGGCACTGGTTAGACAGCGCCAGGGCCCAAGCCCCGCACAACACATGCAACACAACCTGCACAGCGGTCGCCAAACCTATGTCCCCTGTTACCTGTCGCTGCTGCTGCTGCTGCTGCTGCTGCTGCCTTCTTGTTAAGGGGCTGTGGCTGGCGCCTCGAACCACAACACATAACGCACCACGCACCACCCACCACCCACCCCCATTTAGGGGCAACCCGGTTCCTTAGCAGCGTCTACCATGGCCACACCAACACTGGTTAGCCTTTGCACGGCAGTAGCGTTCAGCATGGCCCTCCCCGCTTCTTAGCAAGTTTGCCTGGCCCTTTCCAAGCTAAACAATTACACCATCAAATAGCTGCAACTGCTTTTTGGGATAGGATGCTGGGTGATGAACATCAGCCTGGTTCAGCTTTGAGGAATCTTAGCACTCATGCTCACCTGCTGTGTGATGCGCTGCAGGGTCGGCCCACCCTCCAGCCGCCACTGCTGCGGCTGCTGGCGGTGGTGGTGCGGCGGTGGTTGAGAAGCGGTTGGGCAGCAAGCGCAGTCAGCAGCTGTTGGCAGCTGCCCAGCAACGCAGCGCCACACCTGGCAGGAGGTCAGGCAGCGGGGCGGCCAAGACTGCTGCCCAGGGTGGGGGCCCAGAGGGAGGGGCAGAAGCAACCCTGAAAACAGACGCCATGTCTGGTAAGGTGGTTGGCAGCATGCAGGGGGTGGCTGGGGGGACCAGGCCAGAGGATGTGGACCCCCTGGCCCCCCGCCCCGAGGCTGTTGCCCCTGCACCTGCCACGAATGCCCCTGCCCCCGCTGCTGCTGCTGCTGGTACTGTATCACAGCAGGCAGCAATGCATCCGCCTGAGCAGCTAGCCGCCTGCAACTCAGGACCAGCAGCCCTGCCCTGCCCACAAGCAGGCCAATGCCAGTTTCACACAGCTGCCCCAGCAAGCCCGGGCAGCAGCGAGGTGCAGCAGGCAGGTGAACCGCCCTCCCCCAGGCCCCCTGACATGGCCCGACTGCTGCCCCCAAGCCCTGGCCTGGGCCCTGAGCAGCGAGGGTTGGAGGAAGGGCGTGAGGGTGTGTCTCACGCTGTGCATCCCCATGTGTGCCACAGCCCCCAGGACATGGAGGTTGATGGCATGGGTGGTGGGGCAGGAGGGTCTCTAGGCCAGGGAGGGAGGGGGGAGGTGGCGGCAGGGCCGGCATGCGGCATGCCAGCTGAGCAGGCAGTGGCGCTGCCGGCCAATGACTCCATTGCGGAACCTAGCCAGGCTGAGCTGGCTGACCCGGCATGTGAGCACACAGGGCAGCAGGCGGCGCTGGGGCAGCAGCTGGGTGCTGTAGTGCAGGGGCAGAAGGAAGGAAGGGTGGGTGCGCTCCTGTCTAGGCAGCAGGCTGGGCAGCAGGCTGGGCAGCAGCCAGGGCAGCAGCCAGGGCAGCGCAGCGTCTCACTGGCCAAGCGCAGGCCCAGGCCCAGTAGCCTCAGCCGCTGCTTGTTCTCACCAACCTACCGTGGCAAGCGGCAGCGCTGCACAGCCAACCCCTTCGCTGCCTCACCTCGCCGCAATGCCACCAGCCCCCGCTCTATGAGCAAGCTGCAGCTGCTCCCCTCCTCCCTCCTCCTCTCTCCCCCCAGCACCTTTGGACCAGCTGCTGCTTCTGCTGCTGCTCCCCCTCCTGCCCCTGCCTCCGTGGTGGACAAAGGCCCCCTGCATCATCCAAACGTTCCCCAGAGCCATGCGTGTGATCAAGTGTGTGACCCAGCTCACTCATATCACCCTGGATCTGCGGCAGGGGGGACCAGTGAGGCAGGGCAAGCAGCCCCCACCAGCCCTGTCTTCCTCCCCCCTTCCCCAGGAGCCCCCACCCCCTGCCCAGCCCCACCCCACCCCCACCCCCAGCCACCCCCCCACAACTCACCCCACCCCCCTCCTCCTCCTAGCCCCAGTGCACTGCGTGTCAGGACCTGGCTGCTCCCAGCCCACAGCCCTGCACGCCCAACCCGCCCCAGCCCACGCGGCAGCACCGGCATCAAGCAGCAGCTGCTTGGCTGCCGTCCCCTTTGCAGCCCTTCTGGCAAGCAATCCCCTGCCCGCCGGCCCCTGCCCCTGACCCCCTCACCCTGCTGCTCACCCCGGGCACGGGCATCAGGGGCTGGGCCAGCCAGCACAGCGTCATCACCTAAAGCCGCCAGGGCAGCAGGCAGCCTGGGCACTGCACTGCTGCACCGCCTGGCTCTACCTGGCGCCAGGGCAAGGGGGCCGGCAGCAGAGGGGGCAGCAGCAGCAGCAGAGGGGGCAGCAGCAGCAGCAGAGGGGGCAGCAGCAGCAGCAGCAGGGGGCTTTGAAGTACAGGGAGCAGCTGGGCAGGGTATTGACCTCAACAGCTCAGCCCAGCACCAGGCCAACTGGCAGGAGGGATGTCAAGGGGGCAGTCAGGGTGCCTCGGATGGGAGTGGCACAGCAGTCAGGAGCGTGCTTGGGAAGAGGGCCAGGCAGGACAGTGAGGCACTGGAGGAAGGGGAGGAGGAGGGGGAGGAGGGAATGGACGTCCAGCAACGGCCAGGAGGTGGCCCACAGCTGACGGAGCACCTCCGGGTACAACGCTTGGCTGCTGCAGCACCTGACCCTGCCACCCTGCCCCTTGCCAGCGGGCAGCAGGGGGTTCCAGCCCCATCCCCCCTCAAGCCCCTGGCCCTGGCCCCCACAAAGCTGGCTAGCGCAGAGCTTGAGGCCAGAGCCAAGGCTGAGACAGGGCCAGGACCTGAACCAGCAGCAGGGACAGCAGCAGGGGGCAGGCCAGGGCCGGAGGGGCAGGGCCTAGCTGCAGCAGCAGGGACAGCGACTCATCAAAGCACGGCTGGCCGTGCAGGCCTCAGTACAGCAGCAGGGGGCAAGGTGTCAGGGGGCAGCGGAGCCACAGGACCCCGGACTGGAGCGGCTGGGCAGCCAGGCTTCTCAGGCGAGTGGGGCGTGCACTCAGCTTCCACCCAGCTTCCACCCACCCCGGACACCCCGGCTCCACCGCACCTTCCACGTTGCATAGCACCATGGGCGCAGTCGCCCAGCCAGCTAGTCACCTCAGCTGCAACCTGGCTGGCTCACTTCCTGGCCTGTGTGCTGACCTGCCCCCCTGGCCCCTGCCTGCTGCCCTGTGCCTGCTGCTGGGCACCCTCACCTGAAACTACAACCCAAGTGGACTAGAGTCGTTTTTTTTGGTAGAAGTATTTCGTGTATTTTGACAAAACGCACTTCAGCTCTCCCACCTAGCTGCCTGCTGGTCACTGCTCCTGCCACATGACCTAGCTGGCCTGACTGGCTGCAGGCAAGGGCATGCGCTTCGCCTGGTTGTCCCGTGCCGTGTACTCCCAGCACGCCCCTGGGCCTCCGGGCACCCCCCAAGCGCCCCCCAAACCCAGCAGCCACCCGGGCACCCCCCCGCCCCCTGACAGCAGCTCCATCCCCATAGCCAGCCAGCCCCTCCCCTCTGGTTGCCCTGCCCCGGCTGCCAGCTCCCCCACACCACGCCCCCCCACCCCCTCTGCTGCTAGCCCCTCGCCCGCATGCATGCACACCCCTACCTCCTCGTCCATGCGCTCCCCACACCTACCACACGCCGGTCACACTCCAGGCGCATGGGCCCATCCTGTTAACCAGCTTAACCGACCACAGGGTACCCCAGCCAGCAGCCACCCCCACTACCCTGGAATGTCCTCCCCCCTGCTGTCAGCGGCCAGCCCTCACTCTGCATCACACCATCAAGGCCGGCAGCGACTAGGGTTTGGGCAGGAGGGGGGCCCCCCACGCCCCCCCACATCCGGCATAGGGTGCAGCCAGCGCAGGGTGCAGCAGCAGGACGGCCTGGCCGCCAGTGTGTGGGGCGGGGAGGATGTGGAGGGGCTGCTGGATGTGCCCCGCCACACCCACCAGCCGGCCTCACGCAAGGTGAGGGGGCAGCAGGGCAGGGGGTGGGCAGGGTGTGGGCAGGGTAGGGTAGGGTAGGGTGGGGCCAGTGGAGGGGGTGAGGCAGCGTGGCCGGCTGGGGGGGAATGTGGGGGCCAGCAGGGGGGTGGTAGGGTAGGGGGCAGGTAACTGGGAAGCAGGTTAAGGTGGGGGTGATGGAGTGATGCAGGGCAGCATCACAGCCAGCACCATCGTGCATACGCGGTGTCCGCCATGCTCGAGACATTCGCTGAAGACTCAGCATAGGCAGTCTCGCGCTGAAGCAATCGGGCCTCTTCTGTATGTCACTGGTACTCCCTCTGCTAATACAGTTGTGGAGTTGTATCTCACTGGTACTCACTCACTGGTCACACCACCCTCATGCACTGTGCCGCTCATCCACAGCCATACGTGCAAGGTTAGCCGCACCCTCAATTAAGAGATAGTGCCAGCTGCACCCGGCTAACCTTGCATGTATGGCTGTAGATGAGCAGCACAGTGCAGGAGGGTGGTGTGACCAGTGAGTGAGTCAGTGCATGTAGGATGACGTCAGAGGCAGCATGCATGCAGCAGCTGAGTGATGCTGGCCTGCCCTTGTCTTGCCGCAGAAGTCAGGCCTGGGTCAGGAGCTCACGCGGCCATCATTGCTGGATAGGAGCAAGTGGGTAACGCTCAAGTTAGGCCGTACTTGCTTGTCACCCTCCCCCTCCCCTTTCGACCCCCTCCCCCTTCCCTTCCACCCCCCTCCCCCTCACTACACAGTGAGTGGCCTGAATCCGGCCATTTCTTTGCCAAAGCCGGCGTAACTTCTCTACCACTACGTCAAAACAAATGATGTTCATATGCCTTACTTACTTGCTTGTCCCTGTCCCACTCCGCCTTCCCCTCCCCACCCCCACCCTCCCCTTTCAACCCCCTCCCCCTTCTCCCTCCCTCGCCTCCTTCTTCAGCCCCAGTGCTGTGTCACTGTGTCTCCCCAACCCCTTCCTGTCACGCCCTCTCCCCACCCCCCTGCTCCCCGCAGGCAGGTGCGGGAGATGGAAGCTCGCGAAGCCTGGCTGGACCTGCAGCTGGCCGAGGCGTGGCACACAGGGCAGTCGCGCTGGGCCCGCATGAGCATGAACGGCCTGGAAGTGGGCGCCACCAGCCTCTCAGGCCACAGGGCACGGTGGGTGGCTGGCTGGCCACCTCACCCCCCGCCCTGCATCCAGTACTGGGTCCAACAGGGGCAGCCCCACCCCCTCCCGCTCGTCAAGCACATGCCTGCGTCCTCCCTAGCGCCCAGTGCAGCAGGTGTGGTGCAGCCTGCCTGATTGCCTGTCTACCCAAAAACAGTAAACAATGAAATTCAAATAATAAAGGGAAAAGGTGTGGTACGGGTGTGATGCCGCCTGTCTAGGGATGTTCGGGGAGCCAGCTTGGGCTCTAGCTGTACCTTGAAAACAGCTCCATTGCCCTTCTTACTAACACCACACCACACCACACCACACACACCTTCCCACAGCTGCCTTGTACCACATCATGTTACTATATGGGTTGGAGGCACCTGAATATCAAAGGTCCACCCTGCCAGCAGCACAGCCCCATCACCCACCGCATGCTGTCTCCGGTGGGCTGCATGCTGCCAGTGCTGTGTCCCATCCTCATGCCCAGGGCTGAGTCCGCGCTGCAGCGGCTGGACGCGTACAAAGGGCCTGGGGTGGTGGCGGCCCTGCTGGCCCGGCTGCAGCTGGAGTGGGAGCAGGTGGCCCGGGTGAGGCGGGAGGCAGTGCAACGGGCCTGCAGCCCTGGCCCCTCCTGCCCCTGCTGTTCACGCGTGGGCACGTCTGGTGGTGGGGCTGCCCTGCAGCATCCAGGGGATGGCCAGGGGGCCCAGGGGCAGCAGGGTTTGGGGCCTCCAGAGCAGGATCAGCAGGGGCAGGGAGACCCGGGCTCAGACTCCAGCCATGGCCTGGTTGGGGGTGAGCAGCAGGTGGGCATACAGGCAGGGCTGCAGGGTGGGCAGGGCGGGGATCAGTGTGTGGTGGCGGAGGGCGAAGCAGGTGGAGTAGATCAGGAGGAGGCCGAGGGGGTGACGGTTGGAGAAGCTGCATCGCTGCCAGGGCCTAGCCAGGCAGGTGGTGGGGAGGGTGAGATGGGCAGTGGGCTTGACATCGAGGGTGGTGATGAGGGCAAAGGGGTGGCCGGCAAGGAAGCAGCAGGCGGGGCGGCAGGGGTTGCGGGGAGCAGCGTGAGGGGCGTGGATGGGGCCGACAGTGGGGCAGGCCGGGCCGGGGCTACGCTGCCTGTCAGCATCCTGCGTCACAGCCCAGCCCGCTGCCGTGTGAGGTGGGGGGCCAAGCGGGTGGCCTTTGCACCGTGCCTGGAGGCGTCTGCTGCCCCAGCCTCTGGTTCAGGCAGGCCAGGCTGCGGCCCGGTGCATGACACGGCGTCAGTCCTTCGCAGCCTTTTCTGCTGACCCTCCTGACACGGCTGAGCTCGACCCACCCTACCTGCTGGGCAACTTCCCTGCCTCTGTAGAAAACCACATTTTACTTTTTCATACGGGCCGTCGTCTGCTGCCCTGGTCATGACATAGGGCAGGATATGGAAACATCAGCAACTGTGCCCAACTGCTTTTGCTGGCCCAAAACCTAGCCAAGTGTGCGCGGTGCGACTTGACTGAGTGGGGACTGAGCATTTGTGGCTCGTGGCTATGCATTGAGAAAGGGTTGTATTGCAAGGGTTGGGATGGGTTGGGTTGGTGGGCTAAGGTTGAGTGCATATTCTCCAACTTGTCAAGCGCTAGGCCGCCTGCCAGTCCATGCTTCCAAAGTTTGGATTACTTGTGTGGGGCAGTGCAATTTGCTATTGGAGTGGCAAGTAAAGGATGATGATGGTATGACAGATGATGAACTGATGACATGGAGGTGTTGTACAGCCTGAAGGCAAGAACAGCGCGATGCAGGTACCTGACTCAGGTGTAACACTGTCTCCAAAGGCAGCTGCTGCCAGTGCTGGTCAGCGCACAGCGACAGATGATGGTGATGATGATGATGATGTGGCTTACACCGCCTAGGCCGCCCTTTCCCTCTAGGTCACCCCGGCCGTTGGTCCCGCCAATCCGTGCCAGGCCTGCGCATCGCACCACGTGCTAGTGAAGGGTAGCTGAGGCTATCGCGGTAACTCACTCGCGCTGAAACTCGCGTTTTAGACTGAAGCCTCCCAGATAGCTCCGCCCGCCATTCCCGCGGACTGTGAACATGGTCGCTCGCTGCAACCTGGGGCTCAACGGGGTGCGACCGTACGTGGGTCGCAGGTCGGAGCGCAAGATTCCCTGGGTTGGGTCGGGACCCCTCATGGCCCGGGCCCTTCCTGACACCTGGCGCGAGACCTGACTAACCCTGCCTCCAAGCAAGCAGAGCATCTCACTGAGGTGTCAGCAGCACCGTGCGTGGACTTTGTTTCGCTACCGTGCACTCTGCTGAAGCCTAGACCCCATCATTTCGGGGCTTCTGTCAAGACCATAAACATTTCGGCCAGTGGTCCTTTCCACGTGCTTCCACCTTTCATTAATAGCTGGGCGGGTCTATATTCCGGGATGCGGTCTAAGACATGCTCCATCACCATCCATCAATGACAACATGTGACAGAGGGTGAATGTGGCATGGGGCGAGCTCATCACAGGGGGCGATTGGCGGCGTCCTCGGGGGTATCCCCGACGGGTTGGAACCTGTGTAGTCGCTAGGCGCCCACATCGCTGCAATTCTCGCACTGTGCGCGAAGTTGATACCGAAAAATGTGACCAGCCCTCCTGGACCCCGACGCCGCGCTGCCCTTGCACGCGAACATGCGAGACGTGCTAAACTGCGAAGCAGCGGCAGTGGCAGTGGCAAAATTCTAAATTGTGGCGGGAACGGGGCAGATGACATGTAAGGCCAAGCACCTTCGATTAAATCCAGCAGCGGCAAATGAGCCAGTATAGCACAAACCGAGCCAATAGAGAGACTGGGCCAATAGAGAAACTGAGCCAATAGAGTCGAAACAAATAACAGTGCCATGCACCCGACTTGCACCGACTTGAGCGAAGCGTGCCGTGACTCAGTCTCGCGGTGTAGTGGCGTAGCGAGGTAGCATGGCGCACTGCGATGGCATACGGCGCACTACGAGCCTGCCACATTAGTGCGAACTTAGCTACGGACGCAACGGAGCAACTCGCCACCCTGCTCTTGTGGGTGGGTCGCTGCTTGTTTGCGCTATCTCACTTTTTGAACGGGCGAAGGCTGGGACAAGGCTTCAGTGCAAAACGCGAGTTTTAGCGCGCGTGACTTACCGCGATAGCCTTAGCTACCCTCAACTAGCGCGTGGTGCGATGCGCAGGCCTGGCACGGATTGGCGGGTCCAATGGCCGGGGTGACCTCTAGGTCAGAGCCTCCCAACTCTCTTGAAAAGAGGGTGTGTCCTTTACACGAGGTTTGTTTCTCGCTCAGGTTGCCGATTGAGCATCGAAGCACACCAGTATGTAGAGGACTCGCTTGGCTACACGGGATGCCTGTCCTAAGCTCTATCGAATGTGTACATGATGCACTACCTGGGCGTGAACCTGGCATACATTTTGTGGGCAGATATCACCATGCACGCCTCCTCCACCCTCGACCTTCTAAATGATGCTGTGATGACGCAAACTCAAGTATGTGTGCAGTCGCGCTTTGTGTTGCGATGGCCGAAATCACGAGTTTGAAACCTAAGAAGCTGAAATGCCTCTTTAACGCACCCACACCACTACTTATGTTGCGATGAGGACAGCTGCATACTTCTTAGCATCGATTAGCTTTCACTCGTCATTTGTGTCGCTCGCGCTGTCACGCGTAAGACGGAGTAGTTGTATGCTCTAGCGGTTCAACAAGACACTATGTGCACCCTTCACCTTTGATTACGGTAGACTATCTGGCCTGATAGTCAAACTGACCGCGGGACCCTTCATACTCAAGCCTTTTCTGCTCGTTTCGCTGTCTACGCCCCGTATTCGTTGTATCTAGAGCATGTGTGCAGATGCACAGTCTTCGTTCTGTCGCTAAAGCTGTTTCGGACATCACCAACGAGACATGTGGTTTGGTCCACGGTGCTAATACCAAATGCACTCCCTCGCTCACCATGCCCTCCCACCTGGCCCGACTCGCACCCCATGGCAAGACAAGGCCTCTACACTCCACAGCAAAGCCCCCTGGCAACACCACTTTTCACATCCACGTTGACCACTTGCATGCGCTGCCTCTACCAGAATGCCGTGGCCCAGGTGCCACTGCCAACCCCCTTGCCCTCTCAGTTAGACGTCCCTGTACTAGCATGGTTAGAGGGAGTGGAGGCGGGGGCAGCCAAGGATGTGTAAACATGCAGGAGCCTTTGCTTTAACGACAATTTGTGTCATGCATGCCACGACGTGCATACCACATTGGTTGGGTACAATAGATGAGCAACACATACTTGATGGCTAACAGCTAGCAGGACTGCAAGCACCCTTCCCAGGCATCTGCAGCGTCCAAATGCACTCCCCCGCCGTGCCACCACATCGCACCACCTCATGGCGCAACACAATATGACACAATATGGCACATGGCTGCCATAGCTTGACCAAGCTACACAAGCAAGCACCAGGCATCACATAACTACTAAAAGGGAGAGTGACCTTAGGCAACATCCCCTGGCCATGTGTTAGGATCTGGGCGGGCGTAGGGGGGCCAGCAGCCAAGGGCGTAGGGGGGTCAGCAGCCAAGGGCGTAGGGGGGTCAGCAGCCAAGGGCGTAGGGGGGTCAGCAGCCAAGGGCGTAGGGGGGTCAGCAGCCAAGGGCGTAGGGGGGCCAGCAGCCAGGGGCGTAGGGGGGTCAGCAGCCAAGGGCGTAGGGCGGCCAGCAGCCAGGGGCGTAGGGGGGTCAGCAGCCAAGGGCGTAGGGGGGCCAGCAGTCAGGCTTGAGGTGGGCAGGGAGGGGACAGGAGCTGAGTGATGAGGTGGCTGCCTGAGGTTGGTTGAGAGATACAGTAGGTGGAGGTAGGCTAGGAGGTGGTGGGCTGGGCTGGGCTAGGCTGGGCTGGGCTGGGCAGGGCTGGGCTGGGCTGGGCTGGGCTGGGCTGGGGGAAGGCTGGAGAAGGGCTGGAGAAGGGGAAGGGGGAGGGGACCCAACAGACCTGCAGCCAAGGGGCATGGAAGTGAGGTAGATCAGGCTAGGCACTAGGTGTGCACAGGCTGGGCACTGGTGGTGGTAGGCACATGGTACAGGGCAGGGTTAAGCCAAGCGATGTTGCGTTGTAGCCACTCACCGGCAGGTTGGTGAAGGGTGAGGGGGCTTGCTCTTTGCTGCTGGGTAGGGTAGGGATAGGGGTGATGTCAGAGGGGAGGTGAAGGGGAGGGTTGAAGTATATGGGTACTAAGGTGGGGTGGGGTGGGGTGAGGAGGTGGAGGTGGAGGTAGGCTAGGAGGTGGTGGTGGTGGTGGCGGCGTGGGAGATTGTCATGGGGCTTGTCGGGGGCTCCTGCAACAGTTGACAACCATGGTGTTGGGGGTAGCTATGCACGAGGTGAACAACTGTTTGGTAACGTCTGCTTTATCTACACTTGAAGTGGGAGCAGCAGCGGGTCATTCTGCTTCATACAATATGGTCACCACAAGCAACATAGCAAGCTGCGTGTAGGCTGCATAGGCTAACTCATGACAGTCCTTACCTCAAACTGAGAGGTACGCCTAAGCTTTAGGACCATATGTGACCTTGCCCCCACAGAAGCGGGACCACATGCGCGCCTACATAAAGAAAGCAATGTCGGGTTGGATAAGCCAGGAGGGATGCGGATCGCCGGCTGTACTTGCCTTCACAGCGTAAAGAGTCCACTACGCCATTGCGAAGGATTACCACAGCTCACTTGCGCTGCGCGATGTCTTGAGAGCGACCGGCTGATTGGTGGGCGCACTTTTTTCGTTTACGGGGTTCCTGGCATTACGGGCGTATAGCAGACTAAGCGTTCATCGCATGCCGCACGGTGTTACGCCAATCGCACAGTTCCCGGCGCCGGAATGACCATGACATGGTTGTGCAAAAGGTTTTATCAGAGTTGGGAGGGTCTGACTCTAGGTCAGGCGACCCCAACTTTCAAAAAATGGCTGGAAATGATCGGAAACCGACCCCCGGTAATCAAAACGACGCCGCGTCTCAGCCACGTGGTTTTTATTTATGATTCGCACATCCCTGGATAGAGGACTCTGTCAGCTATGCGGTGCAGCTTGTAACATTAAATATTGTGCAGTGTGCTGAGTGCTAAGGCGGCTCAAATCTTGACATTCAAATGCATGCCAGTTTTGCTCATGCGGGCCTCGCCGCGACCGACCGCCGCGACCGACGTGGCCCAGTAGCCTCTGCAAACAGTCAGGGACAGTCGCCGCAGTCAAAACAATGCACATGGCACGCCAAACCGATGTAACGACGCCCCTCCACCCATGCTCGGAAGTATACAACGCTGCTGCATTGCTTGACCGCTTCGTGAGTAGTACCTACTACCTGGCCACTCTGTGAGGCCACACAAGGTGTGTAGGCCATTGCTACGTCACCTTGCTCGACTTGTTGGGTCCGGTCCCTCCCGCCCGCCCTCCGCTTGCGTGTCGAGCTGGTGTCCAGCTCCGCCCTGACCCCTGACCCCTGCTGCTCAGCTGGAGGGGTGGGCAGCCCAGGGGCAGCACCAGCACCAGCTGCCTGCTGCTGCCAGGGGGGTGCAGCAGGAGGGGGGGGCAGGTCAGGGGCAGCACCAGCACCAGCTGCCTGCTGCTGCCAGGGGGGTGCAGCAGGAGGGGGGGGCAGCCCAGGGGCAGCACCAGCACCAGCTGCCTGCTGCTGCCAGGGGGGTGCAGCAGGAGGGGGGGGCAGGTCAGGGGCAGCACCAGCACCAGCTGCCTGCTGCTGCCAGGGGGGTGCAGCAGGAGGGGGGGGCAGCCCAGGGGCAGCACCAGCACCAGCCGCCTGCTGCTGCCAGGGGGGTGCAGCACGAGGGGGGGGCAGCCCAGGGGCAGCACCAGCACCAGCCGCCTGCTGCTGCCAGGGGGGTGCAGCACGAGGGGGGGGCAGCCCAGGGGCAGCACCAGCACCAGCCGCCTGCTGCTGCCAGGGGGGTGCAGCACGAGGGGTGGGCAGCCCAGGGGCAGCACCAGCACCAGCTGCCTGCTGCTGCCAGGGGGGTGCAGCACGAGGGGGGGGCAGGTCAGGGGCGGCACCAGCACCGGCACCTGTTGCTGCCTCCAGCTTATCGCCATGCAAGGCGGCTACTGTGTTGCAGATATGGGCCATGACAAGACCCTTCAGCTTGGGCTTCAGCCACCCCTTCATAAGCTCCTGCTGGTGGAAGCGAAGGTAAGCTTGCAGCTCCCTGACAGATAGCTTCTCAGCCTCCTCGACAGTGGTGTGGCTGTAGTCGCGCCCATCATAGGTCAGAGCATATGCTGCAGACAGTCTATGCTGCCCCTCATGGTCCCCCACATCAACCACCACCTGTCCCACTCTATGAGTTGCTGCTGCTGCTTTCATCTCCGCCTTTGCTATCCGTCGGGCCATAGCTGCTGCTGCCTCCTCACGCCGCACTTCCTTGCGTAGCTCTGGCAGCCGCTGTGCAAAGTCAAGCACGTCCACGCCGTCAATGGCATCGATGTGGGTACGCAGGGACATGAGCTCAAGCAGAGCTGGCAGCTCCATGAACATGCCCGTCCCATGCTTGAGTAGCTGCAGCAGGGACTCCACAGGGGCATTGGAGATTGGGCAGGCAAGGTAATACACCTCCAGATGCGCTTGCAGTTGTTGCTGGTCCTGCTCACTCAGCGCGCGCATGTCAGCCAAGTCACGGATTTGCTCTTTATGCTTCTCCCATGTGCCATGCGCGTCCCACACACGAGGGTCACACATTGGCAGCCGCTGCCCTGTCCTCTTCTGTTGCTGGCCCTCCACTCCCTGCTGCTGCTGCTGGTCTTTCTGTTGTCGCTGCATCATCTCTGCATGGCCTCCCAACGCGTTGTAGTGTCAGAGCTGCCAAGAGCTGCAAAGAGGCCAGGCAGGGCATTCTGCATCTGGACGTGCTGTTCGTAGTAGCTTGACATGGCCTGGCAATGCACCTGCAGGTAGGTGAGCAGCTGATGCTCCAGTTGCTGTCGCTGCTGAGCTGGCACCAAGTGTTGCAGCTGGCCTTGCATGTCTGACAAGAGCTGAGAGCTGTTGGTCCACGTCTGTGACAGGCTGGTCTGCACAGCTTGAACATGCCGGTACAACTCAAAAGCATGCAAGCCATCATGCTGACTTGCCCACAGGAGCTCCGGCTGAAGCAAAGAACTGCCCACTACCGCCACCACGCAAATCTTCAGCAGCAGGTCGGTGTCCTTGAAGTAGCCACTAAGCGTGACCGCCCAGGGTGGGGACCGCTCCCTGTGGCTCTCCACCACACGTGCCACAGCCTCCCCGGCAAGCCGCCATACACGCATCACCGATGCGGCAGCTGTGGTGTAGCTAGCCCACCGCGTATCACAAGGAGTGTCAGGCTTGGCACTTGACCTAGCCAAGGATAGCTCACCCCAATGCTGAGCTAGGAGGCTGGCTATGTCCTCAATTGCTGCCTTGATGCCGGCACCTAGAGCTGTCAACCCTGCCAGGAGGGTGTTGTGAAGGCCATGGCTGTAGCAGGGCTGTGCGCGGATGGCTGTGTTCTGCAACGGCATGCGCACATCACTGAGCTGTGCGATCACTCCGCTGTGACCCCCCATGTTGACCAGCCCAGCCCAGCCCAGCCCAGCCCAGCCCAGCCCAGCCCAGCCCAGCCCAGCCCAGCCCAGCCCAGCCCAGCCCAGCCCAGCCCAGCTCAGCCCAGCCCAGCCCAGCCCAGCCCAGCCCAGCCCAGCCCAGCCCAGCCCAGCCCAGCCCAGCCCAGCCCAGCCCAGCCCAGCTTACCTAGGGTTCTTTGCCGCAGGTACTTGTAGACCACTCGCAGTTGCCGGCTCACAGTTGTGCGCTCGCCAGGCCGGTGAGTGTTGGCCACCACACACTGCTCTGTGATGAACAGCCGCCGGCATGTGGAAAGCCGGCGACGGCTGACTTGTGTCTTCAACATCAACCTGGCTGTGCTGAGGTACTGTTGAGCTGTGTATGCTGCTGTCCTTGCTGCTGGCTGTCCAGGTGAGGCCTCTTGGGTGGGGATGAAGGGGTCACAGGGCTCAGGTGGGCTCGGCCCCGGTGTGGGCTCAGGTGGGCTTGGCCTCGGTGTGGGCTGCACTGTTGTGCCACCAGGTCTGCCATGGGTGTCAAGCCGGCTGCAGTTGCTGTCAGCCCACCGGCGCAGGACCTCAATGGAAACACCTGTCTGCTTCAAGATCTGCAGTTGCTGCCTCTGCTTGCGGGTTAGTAGGGGGCGGCGCTGAAACTTGCGCAGTTGTGCTTCTAGGCGGTGCACATCACGCCTTGCAATTGTAATAGCCAGGTTGCACTGCTCGATGACTGCCTCAAGAGACTCGTTATCCAATCTCAGCTGCCTGTGTGCTGCCTGTAGGTGCTGGTGCTTCTCCTCAAGGTCGTGCATTTTGGCAGCAAGGACCTCCTCAATAGCATGTAGCAACTGAGCCTCGGTCATCAGCAGCTCATTCTCTGCCTGCACCTCCTTTGCGATAGCCTCAGCCTTCCTTGCTGTGGCTTTCAAGCCATTAGGACTGTGCAGATGAGCAGCCCTTGGTGACTTTACAAGTGCTGCAAGATGAGCACGCTGCCACCCATGCCGACCCATGGGTTTGCGTCTTGCAATGACTTGCTAGGGCCAAGGGGGGCGGGGTGGGGGTGGCGGGGTTGAGAGGGGCTGGGAGGGGGTGGGAAGGGGTGGGAGGGGGTGGGAGGGGGTGGAGGGGGTGGGAGGGGCTGGGAGGGGCTGGGAGGGGGTGGGAAGGGTTGGCGGGGCAGTGAGGGGCTTAGGGGGGGGTGGGAGGGGCTGGGAGGAGGTGGGAGGGGGTGGGTGGGGGGTGGGGAGGCTGGGAGGAGGTGGGATGGGTGGGGGGTGGGAGGGCTGGGAGGAGGGTGGGAGGGGGTGGGAGGGGGTGGCGGGGCAGTGAGGGGGCTGGGAGGGGGTGGGAGGGGCTGGCAGGCTTCTGCGGGGGCTGGGAGGTGGTGGGGCTGCAAGGGGGTGCGAGGGGGCAGGGTCCAGGCGGTCGGAGTAGGCTAGTCAACTCTGCAAGGCAGAGTCGGGTCACGCCAAAGTCAATTACGGCGGGCCTGATTGATGAACTGCCGTGCTTTCTTTTCCAGCAGCTGTGTCGTAGAGTTACGAACAGTTTAATGACTCGATATTCTAAAAAGTCACAGTGGTCAGCTTACAACATGCCGATTTGTGCAAGGAGGTACTTTTCTGTGTGACTGGCGTGAGAGAGGAACGCACCTCCCACATAACCCTGCGCGTTTGATGCAATGTCCAGTCATCACTGGCCCCACGACGGTCTTCCGACACCGCCTGCAGCAATGAAAGGCTCGCGGAGCAAGCCTGGCGGGCTGAATTTAGATTGTACTTCTGGCTGGATGCCAGGCGGAGCTCGCATCACTGGTGCCGCTACATCACCACTAGAACAACCGATAGTGAGCAGCTGAGGTGTGTCCGCGCTCGCTTGCGCCGGCATGGGCTCCGATGCAAGGATTAACTCGCCGCTTGCCAGTAGATGCGGAGTAATTCGCAGGTGCCAATGCAACAAACGCTACCGAAATCGGTGCACTTGTAGCGAGTACTTGCATGAAGATTACCAACCCCATGTTGGGACATCCTGACTCTAGGGGTTCGGGACTTTCTGTAACGCACTTCATAGCAAGGTGCACAAACAAAGGCACAGCGACAGAAAGACAAGACAGGGCTGGGAGGTGTAACTCTGCCTCCAGAGGAAGCTGCTGCCAGTGCTGGTCAGCACACTCCAACAGAAAGAAGCTCATGATACATGACTTCGCGAAGGTTGTTGAAAGATGTGCGCCATTGCGCAATAGCGCGCCGGCCCACACGGTTGCCGTGAGGACAGGCACGAAGCGCAAGGAAAATATGACCTAATATGATCAAGCATGATGAAAATTGATCGGTCCCTAACAAATTCAATACAATCTAGCCCCATTGCCGTTGCCTCAACTCGGTCGCGCCCTAGTCATCATGCACCATTGCATGAATATGGCAGTTGTGACTCCCAGTAACCAAATTCAAGCTTTTGATTCGCGTTGGCCGCCGATTGTGATATGCAATGTCATGATGCCCATACAGCCTGGCGGGGAGCCCCAACGAGCTCAGTAGATCTGTAGGGTCCTGCAGCCTTTTGTCCAGGCACCTGTTTTGGGTTAAAGCCCACACCCCTCACAGGTGCACGGATGCAAGCCCATCGTCTTACATTTTGTCATTGTAACTGCTCTACATGACAGAATAAGATAACAATACCGCAGGAAGCACCCACGTCACACAAATCACCCAATCTACAGGTACTGAGTTTGCCCCACATTCTGATCATCTCTACATGCCATGAATGCCATGAAAATAAAGCCAGGCACTTGTACCACAATGTTTCGGTGCTCAGCTAGGGTTCCCATGAAGCCTGATGTATGCAGTGTTAATCAGACAATGCTGACGCGGCCATGATGACACCGCCGTCTTCATGGTGATGCCATGTCCATGTTCATGTCTGCATGACTGATGCTCCATCTGTTGCAAGGCAAGCATGCTGAGCTGCCCACGCTGTGCAAGCAAGCATTGTTGGGGCTGCAATAGGCCCCCTCTTCCACACCCTGTGTGTGCATGCCAGGTTTGCTAATGCAGTCAAGGTGTAAATGTCACGCACTTCATGCAACAAAGAAGAGCAACACCAAAGCGCTGACCAAACCTAACGGGATGGGATAGAAACAGTGTCCTAGCCTCTCTAGTGAACACCTACTGATGATAGACACATGACCGCTCAAGCTGCATGCAGTGCGGTGTTTATTCAGCACATACTACACACATCAAGGTGGTGCAAGTGCACACACTTCCCACTCCCCATACTCTGCTGCCATTGGCAAATGCGGATAGATAACCTCCACTGTCTACCAGCAGACTCTGCTCCCGCTCCTGCACCCACCCCTCCCTGTTCATTCGGCTGCCTTGGCTCCCGCTCCTGCTCTCACTCCCGCTCTGCTCCACTCCTACCTATGTGCTAGACAGGTCGATGAAGAGGATGGAGCCTGGGTCACTGCTGCCCGGCACCCCAGTGCCTGATGACATGGTCTCCGCCTGCCCCCCGCCTGCTGCCGCCACCTCCATGCTCTGGTCAGCCTCCCCATGCACATCCTCCATGAATAGCTCCATAAGTTCGGTGGTGTTCTGCTGCATGTGCATCAGCACCACATCCTGCACAGCATGCCCCGCTTTGCCCACCTGGCATCCTGCCTGGGCCATTGCCGGAATCAGGCTGTGGTTGCCTGGGGTCCAGCACTCGCTGTTGACCAGCAGCCAGTCCGACTCTGGGCAGTCGGGGTGCGTCCATAGGGTAGCAATGCAGGCTGACTCAGATACAGGCCCAGGCTGTGATAGAAGAGTGCCATAATCTGAGGCGTGCAGCCCGCTCGGTGCCGTTGAAGCATCTGGAGATGTTCTTCGGCTGGGTCCAGCATGCTGCAGTGGCAATGCTTTGCTTTGGGCGAAACCGGTGGGTTGGGAGACACTGGTCAGCATGAAGATGTCGAGCATTTTCGCAACAGGACACGGAGGTGCGACTGGAAGAGCGATGGCAACACACGGATCTGCCCGAAACCCCCTGCAAAGATGTGAACGGTGAACGTTATGATGCTGTGATGTTGCGCTAGTAGTAGGCTGCGCAGCACGTTCCACTCACAGCGCGGCTCACCCCTTACACGGTACGCGGTAGGCGGTGGTTCTGCGGGAGACACGCAGGGTCTAGGCTCTAGCTATAAGTCAGGTTATGGTTCTACGGCACGATAGCTGGACGTAGCCCGAATGACCCCAACTGCCAGGCCCCAACCGCTTAAGGCAGATACGGGTAGGATACGATTCAGTCTGATGGGTTATGAGATATGACGGTTTCTCCTTGTTAGCAGTTTTGCTACGGTTGCTGCTGCCAGGGTTAGAGGGCAGCAGGCGGGTTGAGCGGTCCCAGGGCTGCACCTGCTCTTGAATCAGGTCGGGGCTGCGAGGTAATTGAAAGACGGGGCCGAGGCCGGAATGTGTGGGGGGGTGGGGGATGCGGGGCCAGGGCTAGGTTCAGCTGTGACACGCCCTGAGGAAAATTCAAATTTTGACGAACGGAGCCCATAGGCCACGGATAGCAATTGCGCTTGGTGCGTTGCAATCGTACTATTGCGCTGTATCCCGCTGATGGTTGTGCCTGGCCTGAAGCCTGTGGCGCCCTCCACAATAGATGTGCTTAAGACGCAAGCTTGCTATTGGGTGCTAGTTGTTGTAAGGTCGTACGGGTCTGAATGCCTATCGCAACACCGAGCAGCATCACGTGACGGTCCAGTCGAGCGCGACGCTGGCGGGAGGTGCATCTATAGTCCTAGTTATATCTACTGAGTGGCGCAGCACCATTAAGAGCGATATGCCCCATGCCTCGACTTGCCAAAATTCGGTGTTCCTCTGACTAGCGCCAGGCACTAGCCAGGGCTCCATCCGCGACCATTGTCACACACATGTGTCCGTAGCAAGCACATCTACACAACAGGGAAGGTTACTGCAACATGCAAGTGAGGTGTGAGTGACAGCGTCTCAGCAAGCCCATGGCACGCCCAGCCATGCCACAGCCATGAGTACTAATAAAATCGTATGCCACTTTGCTAGTGGCCTGTTATCACCCCAATGAAACTACAGCCCAAGTTTCATGTGGCACTGACGATGCGTTCAGCACTAACATGGGTATGCAACCCCACAACCTCATGTCCTCTCACTCCCACCATGTGCCATCCTATTCGGCTGCAGGAAGGCATGCCAAGGTTCCAGCACCCCAACCAGTAGCAGTGAGGGGCAGGGAGGGGCAAGGCTGCAGGGGCAGGGGGTTGGGCTGGCGCATGTGGCTGCAGGTCCTGCCCGGCGTCCTTCCACCATCCTGACAGCTAGCAGTGCCACATGAAACTTGGGCTGTAGTTTCATTGGGGTGATAACAGGCCACTAGCAAAGTGGCATACGATTTTGTTAGTACTCATGGCTGTGGCATGGCTGGGCGTGCCATGGGCTTGCTGAGACGCTGTCACTTACACCTCACTTGCATGTTGCAGTAACCTTACCTGTTGTGTTGATGTGCTTGCTACGGGCACATGTGTGTGACAATGGTCGCGGATGGAGCCCTGGCTAGTGCCTGGCGCTAGTCAGAGGAACACCGATTTTTTGCAAGTCGAGGCATGAGGCATATCGCTCTTAATGGTGCTGCGCCACTTAGTAGATATAACTAGGACTATAGATGCACCTCCCGCCAGCGTCGCGCTCGACTGGACCGTCACGTGATTTTGAAACTCGTCGCTGGAACAATTTGTGCGATGCCCAGTGATAGAGACCACTACTATAGGCTCATCCGCGGGGAAACATCTTCGCCCACCACCATCGCGGCCGAACTAGAGGCCAGCGACACAGACACGGCTTGAGCTATAGAGCGGGCTGGTGCAAACGCGATGTCCTGAGGTGGCCTGTGTGACCCAAACTGACCCATGCGAACATTTTATCAGGCGTGTCACAGCTGAGCTAGGTGGGGTGGGGTGGGAGCGGGGGAGTCATTCATCGCAGTTCGTTCAGTCGCTAAGGATGTCCCAACATGCACATACTCTCTCCATACTGCACCGTTTTCAATTGCGTTTGTCACATTGGCAATTGAGATATAATGCGCGTCTCCTGTAGGGCGTGCCCGGTATAAATACCTGCCTGATGTTTTGGGTACTATCGGTATTAATACCGGTACTAGAGGTATTAATATAATCTAATACCTAATATTAGGCGGGGGAAGCCGCGCCCTAGGTTGCTGCTGCCAGGGTGGGAGGGCAGCAGGCGGGTTAAGCGGTCCCAGGGCTCCCATTGAACCACCACGTAAGGGACATTTATCTTTGCGGCGTGCCTGGTGAGAGTTGAGTTGTCAATTTACGGCCAAATGCCTTCATTTTGCGTCGCGTTTGCGCCTGTGCGCCCGAGCTGCTGGCCCCCACGGTGACCGGCAGTCTGCCAGGCACGCGAACGGTTCCACTATGCGCGATGGGCCTTTCAAGTGCTGCCTAACAACACCCACAACGCGAGAGTTTTCCGCTGCGGTACACTGCGGTACACTTTACGCATGGAGCCCAGTTTTCTCAACGTCATCATACACAGCCAGCTCAATCCCACTCTGCCTGCTCATTCAGATGCTCCAGTACCATGTACCTTAGGTCAGCACGCAAGGTGTTGGCTTGCACGTACAACCCCACTGCCTTGCAATACTCGTCTAACATTTTCACGCTCAGCTCCTTGCCCAAGGTGCACAGCTGCTTCACGCTGTGTGGTACAAATGAGCACAGAAGGGTGAGGCACTCATCGTCCTAATGCTTGTCATCCCTCTTCTGATAAAACATGGGCATGGCCACAGAGGGCGTTGTGATGGAGGGCCTCATACACACACCCCTTGGTGCGGGGGTCATGCATTGGGCACATGCACATGCAGTCTGTGACCACTCAACCTGGATCCCTGAAGCAGGGAAGAAGCAACTGTGCATGCTCATAGAGCCGGGATGGATGATGCAAAGGCATGTGCATCCCATAGTGGAGCACTGCAAAGCTTTACCTCATGTGTGCTCAGCTCCAAGCACCACCGATGACCCACACTTGCTCGTGCATGGTGAGCCTTGCTGGGGTCAGCAGCAGTAGCTGGCTTGTGATATGCATTGCAGTGCTGCACAAACTCTGATGCATTGCACATCCCAGCACGACCTGCCAGGATCTCACCCCTCAACCACTGCTTCACCACCCCTCCCTCGGCATGCTGAACCTCCCTCGGCATGCTGAACCTCTGTGCCATGCCCCAATGCTGTCGCATGGCTGGGGCGCCCTTGAACTGCCCTGCACACCCATCAGACCACATGTACAACTGCCTCATGTCCATGTCATGCTCTGCCAGCAAGTAACACAAGGCAGTTCAGCGAAGGTCAGGCTATGGCCAGGGCAAGGCTGGTGCAAGGCAGGGCTGGTGCAGGTCAGGGCTGAGGAGTGAAAAGCGCACCTTGCGGTGGCCCAGTCCTGCTGTTGCTTGGGCATGCTTGGGGGCATGGTCTGCTCGTCCTGCTCCTCAGTGGTGTGTCTGCATGACACCACACACAAGAGTGTGACGAGTGGTGCTTCCACCAGGGTGCTAGGTGGAATGGGCCAAAACAGGCTGCAACCTGAGTGTGCAACTGCTGTTGTTCAGCTGGCTTGCCATGTCAGCCCATCATCCAGCAGGGGCACTCACATGATGGGCTGTTGCTCCACGGCAGGTGAGGTCACAGGATTGGTGGCAGGCCTGGTGAGGATGGAAAGTGGGTGTGGAGCTGAGACGGGGCATGGGCTGGAGCTGGCTGGCTGGCTCCTGCCCCCGCAGTTGCTGGCACCCGGCATGCGCAGCTGCAGCAGCCTCAGCGCAAGTTCTATGGGCCAGTGGAACCTGTGAAGGCTTCAGGTTTCTTCATGCCGTGATGACATTTTTTAACTCAACAGAGCTGCTAGAAAACAAAACACGGCACTCGACTAGCCCACTCTGACGGCCTGGACCCTGCCCCCTCGCACCCCTAGCACCCCTTCCCACCCCCTCCCAGCCCCCTCACTGCCCTCCCACCCCCGCACTGCGTTGACACCCCTCCCACCCCCTCCCACTTCTACATGGGGCGGGGCGGGGCGGGGCGGGGCGGGGCGGGGCGGGGCGGGGCGGGGCGGGGCGGGGCGGGGCGGGGCGGGGCGGGGCGGGGCGGGGCGGGGCGGGGCGGGGCGGGGCGGGGCGGGGCGGGGCGGGGCGGGGCGGGGCGGGGCGGGGCGGGGCGGGGCGGGGCGGGGCGGGGCGGGGCGGGGCGGGGCGGGGCGGGGCGGGGCGGGGCGGGGCGGGGCGGGGCGGGGCGGGGCGGGGCGGGGCGGGGCGGGGCGGGGCGGGGCGGGGCGGGGCGGGGCGGGGCGGGGCGGGGCGGGGCGGGGCGGGGCGGGGCGGGGCGGGGCGGGGCGGGGCGGGGCGGGGCGGGGCGGGGCGGGGCGGGGCGGGGCGGGGCGGGGCGGGGCGGGGCGGGGCGGGGCGGGGCGGGGCGGGGCGGGGCGGGGCGGGGCGGGGCGGGGCGGGGCGGGGCGGGGCGGGGCGGGGCGGGGCGGGGCGGGGCGGGGCGGGGCGGGGCGGGGCGGGGCGGGGCGGGGCGGGGCGGGGCGGGGCGGGGCGGGGCGGGGCGGGGCGGGGCGGGGCGGGGCGGGGCGGGGCGGGGCGGGGCGGGGCGGGGCGGGGCGGGGCGGGGCGGGGCGGGGCGGGGCGGGGCGGGGCGGGGCGGGGCGGGGCGGGGCGGGGCGGGGCGGGGCGGGGCGGGGCGGGGCGGGGCGGGGCGGGGCGGGGCGGGGCGGGGCGGGGCGGGGCGGGGCGGGGCGGGGCGGGGCGGGGCGGGGCGGGGCGGGGCGGGGCGGGGCGGGGCGGGGCGGGGCGGGGCGGGGCGGGGCGGGGCGGGGCGGGGCGGGGCGGGGCGGGGCGGGGCGGGGCGGGGCGGGGCGGGGCGGGGCGGGGCGGGGCGGGGCGGGGCGGGGCGGGGCGGGGCGGGGCGGGGCGGGGCGGGGCGGGGCGGGGCGGGGCGGGGCGGGGCGGGGCGGGGCGGGGCGGGGCGGGGCGGGGCGGGGCGGGGCGGGGCGGGGCGGGGCGGGGCGGGGCGGGGCGGGGCGGGGCGGGGCGGGGCGGGGCGGGGCGGGGCGGGGCGGGGCGGGGCGGGGCGGGGCGGGGCGGGGCGGGGCGGGGCGGGGCGGGGCGGGGCGGGGCGGGGCGGGGCGGGGCGGGGCGGGGCGGGGCGGGGCGGGGCGGGGCGGGGCGGGGCGGGGCGGGGCGGGGCGGGGCGGGGCGGGGCGGGGCGGGGCGGGGCGGGGCGGGGCGGGGCGGGGCGGGGCGGGGCGGGGCGGGGCGGGGCGGGGCGGGGCGGGGCGGGGCGGGGCGGGGCGGGGCGGGGCGGGGCGGGGCGGGGCGGGGCGGGGCGGGGCGGGGCGGGGCGGGGCGGGGCGGGGCGGGGCGGGGCGGGGCGGGGCGGGGCGGGGCGGGGCGGGGCGGGGCGGGGCGGGGCGGGGCGGGGCGGGGCGGGGCCGGGTGGGGGCTGCTGCCAGGTGGGGGCTGGGTGGGGGTGAGTCATTCAGCAAACTGTCTCACGGCGAACTCCTCATGAGACTAAGCAAGGCAAATGTTAAGCTGGGTGCTGGATGTACACGGGCAGACGACAACAACTGTATCAGGTGCCAAGGTCCACCGTGTAGCTGCCCCCAAACTGGCGGTCACACCCATAACTTCTGCAGCCAGGCCGCTGGCAGTCACGCCCTACAGTCCCGGTGCTTCATCCAACTATGAAGGGAGCGTGTACATCCCAATTACAGGCAACAGTTGTGAGGCCTGCTGAGGTGCCAGCTGCCAGCTGAGTGCTGCCAAGGAGTTGAGAGCTGGAGAAGGTTCAATGGCTGTATACAGTAGGGAGGCGCTGGTCAACCGCCTTGACGCTTGGGTGGGTAGGGGCGGGCTGTCACGCACTTCACAACGCACACCTATTGGCAGCGCTAGCGTTAACCACACCACCACTCTATACAGCCCATACACAGCCGCCAGGCCAGCTGCAGCAGCTGTGTTCTTAGTTGCTTTGCTGCACTGTTCGCCTCGACATTATGTGGGCCAAGGGATGCTCCTATCATTGTTGGCCTGGTGTCTATCCACGAAGAAACTGAGCATGAACCTGCAGTTTGGACCCCTCCCCATTGCATGGTGGTATACTTCATGTAAAAACTGATCACACAGTACGCCGGTCGAAGTAGTGGATGCCGCACGGGTCGTTGAAAGCTACATCGGCACGACCAACCCTTCCCACCCTCTCCCATCCCTAGCCACCACCACCCCTCCCCCCCTCCCAACCCATCCCCGGGGTAGCCTTGCCCCCTCTCCTCGCTCCCCCCTCCAGGAGGCCTGCCCACCACCCTCATATGTCTATTGCAATGGGGGGTAAGAGGCTGCGTGTTGCTTGAGGCTGCGTGTTGCTTGTGGCGTCGGGGCGGATTTGGTGAATGTGAGGGACCATGCAAGCCAGCAACGGGCAGCAGCAGCAGCAACAACAAGGTGATGCAGAGTTAAGAAGGTCCCTGCCGCTGTTGCAGCCAGAGCAGCAGGGGGCAGCAGCAGCAGGGCAGCTCCCATGCAGCTTGTGCCAGCAGGTGTGCTCCACCAGCAGCAGGGTCAGAGCCAATGCCAGCAGGTGCGCCGCTCCAGCCCCTACTAATGTGCACCCTACCTCAGAGGCCAACTGCATCACCGGATGATGCAACAGCTGGCAGTAGCCGCAATCGCCACTCGCGGGCAGGTGGCTGTGGTTCCTGACGCCAATGACCGGCTGCCGTGAGGCCAGCGGCAGGCTGCTGCTCCAGTGCGGGGGCCAGTGGCTGGACAGGGACTGCAACGCAGCCCTCAACCTCCAGCGGGCAGGGGAGAGCAAGTGGCGCCCACTGGAGCTGTGCAGGTGGCCGCACAGAGCACGGCTTCCTGCCCAGGGCAAGGAGTACCCCGCATTGGGCTTCAAGAAGTTGCGACACCGAGCACCCAAGGCCCTAGCCCAACAGCCTGTAGCACAGTAGCATGTGTGCACTAGGCAATGCTTAAGCTGTTGCTTACATCAGAGCATGTGTTTCATGCCAACATCGATTGCCCGACCCTCGCAAGGGGGGAGGGGAAGGAAATTAGGTATTGGTACCGGATGCTTGTCTCACACGAACAGTTTGGACTACAGATAACACAGCCCCTACGCATTAGTGGGGGAATATTGTGCTGTGGTTTTGACTTCAACTTTAGCTCTGGCATGCCTTGCAAGCGCACCACAGTTGTTGAGTTGGAGCTGCCAAGCGCGAATGCTGACATATAGGAGGTTCTTCAATAGCCCATCAGACTAATTGCTTACTCCATGATGGTGAGCAGGTAGCCGGCTGAGATGCCTGCAGGGTGATGTGACCATTACAACATTGAGCTCGGTATGTGCAAAGGTACAGTTGTCCGTTGGGGTCGTTTTGTTGGTGGGTGGCGTCTGACATGGAGTTTGCCTCTGAGGGTCCCCATGCGCCAGGAGGGACCTAGTGGCTGTCATGCTGTGCCAATGCGATACAAAGCTATGATATTTACGAAAATGAGAGGTATTCCACATGACCGTGCAAGATGATCTTGTCACATGAGCAAACTGTCTTCATGCACCTTCTTGCAACTCCTAGCGTTGAGGAGTTATATGTGAGTGTCGCACTGGGAAGTACACCATACAACTCCTCGACCGCTGACCTCTTCAACAGTAAAGAACTGGGTTCAGAGTGAGGTCGGGAGTTTGGCCATTCCCAACTTTCACAAACCATAGTTCGCTGCCATGCTTGTACGGCTTGTTGGCACATAAACAACACTGAGGTCCGAAGCCCATGGGTACAGCTGCATGCATACATACAGCTGTCTGCATGCTTGCATGCAGTTGTACCTTACATTGTTGATGCATGGAGGGGTTGCTTTAAAACACTAGCAGCCATGTCAGGCTGCCGGTTTACATTACCACCATCACCACCAACAACAATGCCTGTACCTGGATGCAACTTAGGCGCTGAATTGTCCCTACACGCACGCACGTTGGCAAAGGTGTTTGACAAGGATTCCGTGCTGCACCCAAGCTGACAACATGACGACCCCTCGGACTGGAGCCTCTTCTTACAGATACAGTAGTATACAGGTCTACACCACGAGAGCATGGAACAGCACAAATGCAGCACTGCATCACACAAGAGGTTACCAAGGCATCACATGTATAACCCACATCACGGCATTATGATTGCTGCACGGTTCTTCTATGAACAGCTTTGTCTCCTACAGCCATTATCATTTGCCACCAGGGTGGATGCATGCTATGTTGATCAGAAAGGGCTGATGATGGCATGATGATGCACATATGCTCATGGTAATGAAATGCCGGTGTTCACAAAACACTTCGATGACTCGTGGATTATCCCCTACAGGTGGCCCTGACTGCGGCTGCAAGGGGTGCTATTCACAACAGCCTATGCCTTGAATCCTTGACTCCGCATGTCTTTAGGGGCAATGCTAAATGGTGCACAATGCATCATTTCCTCCATGCAACATATGCGGCAGAGTGGAGCATGGCCAGCCCCATTGTCCCTCACTCATGGCCAGCACACATGGGGCGGAGAGCATGTTCCAACAATGCAGTAGTGAATGCCCTGAAGAGCATGGTCCAGAAATGCAGCTCATGCACTTGCGTTTAGTATCTATTGCACTGGACAAGTGTACACTATGAACATGGCTGCAGGGCCATCACTAGGGTAGCATCAGTGAAGAAACACCACCACCTCCCCGCTCACGCAGTAGCCTTTGCTCCCGCTCGTGCTCCTGCTGCACCCTGCTGGCTGGACAGGGTGATGAAGAGGATGGAGCCTGGGTCACTGCTGCCCAGCACCCCAGTGCCTGATGACATGGTCTCCGCCTGCCCCCCGCCTGCTGCTGCCACCTCCATGCTCTGGTCAGCCTCCCCATGCACATCCTCCATGAATAGGTCCATGAGTTCGGCGGTGTTCTGCTGGGTGTGCATCAGCACCACATCCTGCACAGCGGGCCCCGTTTTGCCCACCTGGCTGCCTGCCTGGGTCAACGCCCGAGCTGGGCCGTGGTTGCCTGGGGTCCAACACTCGCTGTTAACCAGCAGCCAGTCCAACTCTGGGCAGACAGGGCGCGTCCATAGGGTAGCAATGCAGGCTGACACAGATACAGGCCCAGGCTGTACTGCGGGTTTGGGGAGCTGTGTGCGACTGCCAGACCCCGTAGGCAAAGGCTGGTAGAGGGGGCCAGGCATAGGGGCCACCGGAACACGGCGTGGGGCAGGGGTGCGATGGACCAGGGAGTGCAGCACGCTCAGCACCGCAGCAGCGTCCACGGGTGTCTTCAAGCTGGGCCCAGCAGGCTGCAGTGAAGGTGCCTCGATTGGCGCGAGCCCGTCTGGCTCGGAGGCTTCGGGCAGCATGAAGACGTCAGGAGTGATGAAGGGATGCCGAGACCGCAGCAGGGGTACAGGTACTGCGGCAGTAGCAAACCGGGAAGCGATTGGGCAACAGGGTTCCTTCAATGTTTCTGCAAACGTCAGTGTACGCCACAAAAGGATATCTGTAACAGCGATACAACACCCCTGCAAGCGACAAACCTCGCACCTGCCGCAGAGGAACCTCCAAACGGCGCCAGATCCACGATGCAGCCCAAGACAGTGCCTAAAGTCGTCACAAGTACCAGGCTAATCACGTGAGTACATCACCTTTACACCTGAATTCAAACACAGCCAACTACTGGCGAAGGTACCACGCCTCGATGCGTTGCGGGTAGACTGCTGTGCCTGGCATGGTTCTGGCTGTGCGTCACGGTCCACCTCACTGTCTGGGGCATTCCGTGTACGCAGTCCTACTAAACTCTATCCCACAGCGGCATATCAAATTATGTCGCAAGCTTGGCAAATTGTTCTGTCCCAGACACCATCGTTCCAGACCCTCACCCTCACCCCTAACAGACTCAATTCCTAACACTACTCAGCCCCCTTGTCTCTCACTAGGGCCTCCATTTTTAGCTGATGACAACTCAAAGTGGGGAGCAAACACTACTGTGCCACAGCAGGCTGCTGCTGGGCCTTGGGTGGCTTGTTCTCGCAGCCGCTTTTACCCTTGCTCAGGGTACTCCTTGCCCTTGGCTGGCACAGCTCCCTGAGCTGGCCAGTAGCACAGCTCTAGCGGGTGCCACCTGCTCTCCCCAATGCGCTGCATGTTCAATGCTGCATTGCAGTCCCTGTCCAGCCACCTGCCTGGCTGTGGAGCTGGCTTTGCCTTGGCAGCCTTGCCCCGCTCAGTCTTGGTGCGCTTGCTGCGCTTGGCTGGCGGGGGAGTGCTGGGCCCTGGCTCTGAGGCTGCAGGCTGTGTGGCTGCCTGGCTGCTGCATGGGGGCTGTGGGGGCTTGCGTGGTGCCACTACCGGGCACCACATCAGGCCCCGCACTGGCAGGTCACGCTGCTGGCTTCAGGCTGGGCGTAGTAGCCGGAGGTCCACCTGCCCTGCTGGGGGCTTCCAGCCTGCAAGCCTGGTGGCACTGAGTTTCTTCAGCTCCTCGTCACAGGGCTGCTGGCCATTCACTGCTGAGCTGACCCTGGTAGTGCGGTGCTCATCCATTAGCACCAACCTGCCCCGCCGCTAACCTGCGCCCCTGGGCCTGCACACCATCTTGCAGCAGGCACGCAGCACCGCATCAGCACCCCACCCACCCCCAGTGCCAATGCCAGCTGTGCCAAAGAGCACCACCACCTGCTTGGCACGCCAATGGCGCTCCATGGACACCTCCGCCATGTCGTTCTCCAACTGCAGCCATGCACACATGACTCACACATGGTGGCTGACATGGTGGCACCAGGTTAGGCATGGGACAGTCAACTACTCTATCACTTCATGCCTAACCCACCACCTCCCAGTCGCTCACCCCTCACTCCCACCCACCCACCCTCACGTTTTTGAAGAACTGCTCCAATGCCCGGTCCTGGGCTCCGTACAGCCTCAGCCACTGCCGTGCCCATCTGGGGTGCAGGTACACCTCCCACACCGCATCCCAGGTGGCCGGTGATGTGCTTCAGGTTGGCCACCAGGGAGGTGCCGGCTGAGCTGGCTGCTTCCAGGTGCTGGAGGTGGGGCCAGATAGGTGTTAGCCACCGCTCAGTGTCACGGCGGGAGTTGTTGTTACAAATACAGTAGTAGACAGGTCTACACCACGAGAGCATGGAACAGCACAAATGCAGCACTGCATCACACAAGAGGTTACCGAGGCATCACATGTATCACTCGCCTCACAGCATTATGAGTGTTGCAAGGGTTCTTCTATAAAAAGCTTTATCTCAAACAGCCATTGTCATTTGCCACTAGGCCGGATGCATGCTCTGTTGGTCAAAAAGTGCTGATGATGACATGATGATGCACCCGTGATCATGGTAATGAAATGCCGGTGTTCACAAAAACACTTAGATGACTCGAGGACTGTCCCCTACAAGTGGCCCTGACTGCGGGTGCAAGGGGTGCTATTCACAAGAGCCTTGCCTTGAATCCTTGACTCCGCATGTCTTTAGGGGCAATGCTAAGTGGTGCACAATGCATCATTTCCTCCATGCAACACATGCGGCAGAGTGGAGCATGGCCAGCCCCATTGTCCCTCACTCATGGCCAGCACACATGGGGCGGAGAGCATGGTCCAATAATGCAGTGGTGAATGCCCTGAAGAGCATGGTTCAGATACTGCAGCTCATGCACTTGCGTTTAGTATCTATTGCACTGGACAAGTGTACACTATGAACATGGCTGCAGGGCCATCACTAGGGTGGCATCAGTGAAGAAAGACCACCACCTCCCTGCTCACTCAGCAGCCTTTGCTCCGGCTCGTGCTCCTGCTGCGCCCTGCTGGATGGACAGGGTGATGAAGAGGATAGAGCCTGGGTCGCTGCTGCCCCACACCCCAGTGCCTGATGACAAGGCCTCCGCCTGCCCCCCGCCTGCTGCCGCCACCTCCATGCTCTGGTCAGCCTCCCCATGCACATCCTCCATGAATAGGTCCATGAGTTCGGCGGTGTTCTGCTGGGTGTGCATCAGCACCACATCCTGCACAGCGGGCCCCGTTTTGCCCACCTGGCTGCCTGCCTGGGTCAACGCCCGAGCTGGGCCGTGGTTGCCTGGGGTCCAACACTCGCTGTTAACCAGCAGCCAGTCCAACTCTGGGCAGACAGGGCGCGTCCATAGGGTAGCAATGCAGGCTGACACAGATACAGGCCCAGGCTGTACTGCGGGTTTGGGGAGCTGTGTGCGACTGCCAGACCCCGTAGGCAAAGGCTGGTAGAGGGGGCCAGGCATAGGGGCCACCGGAACACGGCGTGGGGCAGGGGTGCGATGGACCAGGGAGTGCAGCACGCTCAGCACCGCAGCAGCGTCCACGGGTGTCTTCAAGCTGGGCCCAGCAGGCTGCAGTGAAGGTGCCTCGATTGGCGCGAGCCCGTCTGGCTCGGAGGCTTCGGGCAGCATGAAGACGTCAGGAGTGATGAAGGGATGCCGAGACCGCAGCAGGGGTACAGGTACTGCGGCAGTAGCAAACCGGGAAGCGATTGGGCAACAGGGTTCCTTCAATGTTTCTGCAAACGTCAGTGTACGCCACAAAAGGATATCTGTAACAGCGATACAACACCCCTGCAAGCGACAAACCTCGCACCTGCCGCAGAGGAACCTCCAAACGGCGCCAGATCCACGATGCAGCCCAAGACAGTGCCTAAAGTCGTCACAAGTACCAGGCTAATCACGTGAGTACATCACCTTTACACCTGAATTCAAACACAGCCAACTACTGGCGAAGGTACCACGCCTCGATGCGTTGCGGGTAGACTGCTGTGCCTGGCATGGTTCTGGCTGTGCGTCACGGTCCACCTCACTGTCTGGGGCATTCCGTGTACGCAGTCCTACTAAACTCTATCCCACAGCGGCATATCAAATTATGTCGCAAGCTTGGCAAATTGTTCTGTCCCAGACACCATCGTTCCAGACCCTCACCCTCACCCCTAACAGACTCAATTCCTAACACTACTCAGCCCCCTTGTCTCTCACTAGGGCCTCCATTTTTAGCTGATGACAACTCAAAGTGGGGAGCAAACACTACTGTGCCACAGCAGGCTGCTGCTGGGCCTTGGGTGGCTTGTTCTCGCAGCCGCTTTTACCCTTGCTCAGGGTACTCCTTGCCCTTGGCTGGCACAGCTCCCTGAGCTGGCCAGTAGCACAGCTCTAGCGGGTGCCACCTGCTCTCCCCAATGCGCTGCATGTTCAATGCTGCATTGCAGTCCCTGTCCAGCCACCTGCCTGGCTGTGGAGCTGGCTTTGCCTTGGCAGCCTTGCCCCGCTCAGTCTTGGTGCGCTTGCTGCGCTTGGCTGGCGGGGGAGTGCTGGGCCCTGGCTCTGAGGCTGCAGGCTGTGTGGCTGCCTGGCTGCTGCATGGGGGCTGTGGGGGCTTGCGTGGTGCCACTACCGGGCACCACATCAGGCCCCGCACTGGCAGGTCACGCTGCTGGCTTCAGGCTGGGCGTAGTAGCCGGAGGTCCACCTGCCCTGCTGGGGGCTTCCAGCCTGCAAGCCTGGTGGCACTGAGTTTCTTCAGCTCCTCGTCACAGGGCTGCTGGCCATTCACTGCTGAGCTGACCCTGGTAGTGCGGTGCTCATCCATTAGCACCAACCTGCCCCGCCGCTAACCTGCGCCCCTGGGCCTGCACACCATCTTGCAGCAGGCACGCAGCACCGCATCAGCACCCCACCCACCCCCAGTGCCAATGCCAGCTGTGCCAAAGAGCACCACCACCTGCTTGGCACGCCAATGGCGCTCCATGGACACCTCCGCCATGTCGTTCTCCAACTGCAGCCATGCACACATGACTCACACATGGTGGCTGACATGGTGGCACCAGGTTAGGCATGGGACAGTCAACTACTCTATCACTTCATGCCTAACCCACCACCTCCCAGTCGCTCACTCCTCACTCCCACCCACCCACCCTCACGTTTTTGAAGAACTGCTCCAATGCCCGGTCCTGGGCTCCGTACAGCCTCAGCCACTGCCGTGCCCATCTGGGGTGCAGGTACACCTCCCACACCGCATCCCAGGTGGCCGGTGATGTGCTTCAGGTTGGCCACCAGGGAGGTGCCGGCTGAGCTGGCTGCTTCCAGGTGCTGGAGGTGGGGCCAGATAGGTGTTAGCCACCGCTCAGTGTCACGGCGGGAGTTGTTGTTACAAATACAGTAGTAGACAGGTCTACACCACGAGAGCATGGAACAGCACAAATGCAGCACTGCATCACACAAGAGGTTACCGAGGCATCACATGTATCACTCGCCTCACAGCATTATGAGTGTTGCAAGGGTTCTTCTATAAAAAGCTTTATCTCAAACAGCCATTGTCATTTGCCACTAGGCCGGATGCATGCTCTGTTGGTCAAAAAGTGCTGATGATGACATGATGATGCACCCGTGATCATGGTAATGAAATGCCGGTGTTCACAAAAACACTTAGATGACTCGAGGACTGTCCCCTACAAGTGGCCCTGACTGCGGGTGCAAGGGGTGCTATTCACAAGAGCCTTGCCTTGAATCCTTGACTCCGCATGTCTTTAGGGGCAATGCTAAGTGGTGCACAATGCATCATTTCCTCCATGCAACACATGCGGCAGAGTGGAGCATGGCCAGCCCCATTGTCCCTCACTCATGGCCAGCACACATGGGGCGGAGAGCATGGTCCAATAATGCAGTGGTGAATGCCCTGAAGAGCATGGTTCAGATACTGCAGCTCATGCACTTGCGTTCAGTATCTATTGCACTGGACAAGTGTACACTATGAACATGGCTGCAGGGCCGTCACTAGGGTAGCATCAGTGAAGAAACACCACCACCTCCCCGCTCACGCAGTAGCCTTTGCTCCCGCTCGTGCTCCTGCTGCACCCTGCTGGCTGGACAGGGTGATGAAGAGGATGGAGCCTGGGTCACTGCTGCCCAGCACCCCAGTGCCTGATGACATGGTCTCCGCCTGCCCCCCGCCTGCTGCTGCCACCTCCATGCTCTGGTCAGCCTCCCCATGCACATCCTCCATGAATAGGTCCATGAGTTCGGCGGTGTTCTGCTGGGTGTGCATCAGCACCACATCCTGCACAGCGTGCCCCGTTTTGCCCACCTGGCTGCCTGCCTGGGTCAACGCCCGAGCTGGGCCGTGGTTGCCTGGGGTCCAACACTCGCTGTTAACCAGCAGCCAGTCCAACTCTGGGCAGACAGGGCGCGTCCATAGGGTAGCAATGCAGGCTGACACAGATACAGGCCCAGGCTGTACTGCGGGTTTGGGGAGCTGTGTGCGACTGCCAGACCCCGTAGGCAAAGGCTGGTAGAGGGGGCCAGGCATAGGGGCCACCGGAACACGGCGTGGGGCAGGGGTGCGATGGACCAGGGAGTGCAGCACGCTCAGCACCGCAGCAGCGTCCGCGGGTGTCTTCAAGCTGGGCCCAGCAGGCTGCAGTGAAGGTGCTTCAATTGGCGCGAGCCCGGCTGGCTCGGAGGCTTCGGGCAGCATGAAGACGTCAGGAGTGATGAAGGGATGCCGAGACCGCACCAGGGGTACAGGTACTGCGGCAGTAGCAAACCGGGAAGCGATTGGGCAACAGGATTCCTTCAATGTTTCTGCAAACGACAGTGTACGCCGCAAACGGGTAGCTGTAACATGATTGTAACAGCGATACAAGCGATGCAAGCGACAAACCTCGCACCTGCCGCAAAGGAACCTCCAACCGGTGCCAGATCCACGATGCAGCCCAAGACAGTGGACAAGGCAACACGAGGGTGCCTAAAGTCGTCACAACCACGCAAATTAAGGCTAATCACGTGTGTACATCACCTTTACACCTAGATTTAAACATACGCCCCCTCCTATTCCACAAACACAGCCATCAATTGGCGAAGGTACCACGCCTCGATGCGTTGCGGGCAGACTGTTGTGCCTGGCATGGTTCTGGCTGAGCGTCACGGTCCACCTCACTGTCCGGGGCACTCCCACATTGTACGCAGTCCTACTAACTCTATCCCACAGCGGCATATCAGTTTATGTCGCAAGCTTGGCAAATTGTTCTGTCCCAGACACCATCGTTCCGAACCCTCACCCTCACCCCTAACAGACTCAAGTCCGCACACCATTCAGCCCCCTTGTCCCTCACTAGGGCCTCCATATTGAGCCGGACCACCAGAGACCACAAGTGGCCACTAACGGGAATACTAGGGACCACTAGTGGGCAATAGTCGCCCGACTCGAATGGTGCTAATGGGCTGTGTGGAGTATACCCATTGCACATGGACATGGACCATGTCACATGGTGCATGAGTGCCTACCACCCACACTACTGCCTGACCACGAGGGCTATTGTGTGGAGTTGGCATGAATGTCATGCACTGATTGTGTGCTGATGACAGCTCAAAGTGGGGGGCACACACTACTGTGCCTCAGCAGGCTGCTGCTGGGCCTTGGGTGGCTTGTCTCGCAGCCCCTTGTACCCATGCTCAGGGTACTCCTTGCCCTTGGCTGGCAGAGCTCCCTGATTTAGCCAGTAGCACAGCTCCAGCGGGCGCCACCTGCTCTCCCCAATGCGCTGCATGTCCAATGCTGCATTGCAGTCCCAGTCTAGCCACCTGCCTGGCTGTGGTGCTGGCTTTGCCTTGGCAGCCTTGCCCTGCTCAGCCTTGCTGCGCTTGCTGCGCTTGGCTGGCGGTGGAGTGCTGGGCCATGGCTCTGATGTTGCTGGCTGTGTGGCTGCCTGGCTGCTGCGTGGGGGCTGTGGGGGCTTGCGTGGTGCCACTACCGGGCACCACATCAGGCCCCGCACTGGCAGGTCACGCTGCTGGCTCCAGGCTGGGCGTAGTAGGCGGAGGTCCACCTGCCCCGCTGGGGGCTTCAAGCCTGCACGCCTGTTGGGCTGATCACCTGGTGGGCTCCTCCTCACAGGGCTGCTGGCCATTCTCTGCTGAGCTGACCCTGGTGCTGCGGTGCTCATCCACAACCACCACCCTGCCCCGCTGCTGGCCTGCGCCCCTGGGCCTGCACACCATCCACAACCAGCACCTGTGCTGACTGCCTGGGTGATGCCAGGGTCAATGCCCACCCCAATCTGTGTGTTGCTGACTGCCTGGGTGATGCCAGGGTCAATGCCCACCCCAATCTGTGTGTCTGGGTCGAACACATACTCACGCGTCTCAGCTATGCCCCTGCCTATGTCGGGGAGTCCCACTGCATGGGCCACTGCTGCTGCTGCACTTGGGCGGCTGCTGCTGCTGGCCGCAAGGGGTGGGGCAAGATGAGGGGGGAGGGGGCTCACACCGTCTGTCTCCACAGTCCTTGAATACCCTTGTTGCGAAGCTTGCACGTGCTGAACCACCTAGCCCAGTGGTGGCTCAGTGCTGGCTCTGAGGTGAAGGCTGCCCTGGTCTCATTGGCCAGACCCAGCTGCTTGCACACCCCATGCATCACCCTGCTGTCCAGCTTGATGTGAAGTGAAGGCCCAAGTGAAGGGGGGTGGGCAGCTCAGGGTCCGAGGACCACCCCTACGCTTGCCGCGCTTTGGCTGCCCTGGTGTGGGTGGGGTGGGGGGCTGCTGCCACTGCTCTAGCCACCTGCACACATGCACCGCATGGCGCATGCAGCAGAGCAGGGGCAGGGTGTCCTGCAAGGACCCTTGCTTCTTAATGCCCAGTAGGTGCTTGTTGGCCTCCTCTAACAGGTCAGCCACATGCCCCTTGTCCAGGTTGGCTGCCTGCAGCTCTAAGCTCTGGGCGTTGATGCCATACCCACACGCCATATGCCATACCCACACATACTCTTCCGCTTCTCCTCAGCCATCACGCCTGATCGTTGCTTTGTTGATCGACTTTGTTAATTGTCACTTTGTTGTTTGTGACCAGGAAGTCCTGTTCCGGCCACCTGCCTGCCTCCGGGGTACCGGGTGTGCCATTTCCCTTGTCAGGCTCCCCGTTCTTACATCGATGCACCATTAATGCACCATCAATGCAATCAGCTAACACCATTAAGCATCATAACCACTATGAACCTGCAGGGCCCCGAATCAAAGTAGACGTGAAGTGCATGGTAATGCCTGTCATCAAGCATGCTGCAACATCAACTACGGGCTCCCCTTGCTTGTCATAGGCTTTTCCTAGGTCTCCAGCACACCCCACACCCCAAGTATTGGGCAATGCACATGGCTGCTCAACCCACTGCCACGACATGTCCATTACCCAGGTCTTACAATCCTGGCTGCTGCTGTGCATCTGGCTGCTGGAGCTCCTCCCTCACAAAGGCATCAGTCACGGCCAGGTAGGCTTGCAGGTCATGGTCAAGGAAACTGGTGTAGTCCCAGCCAGCGGGCCCTAGCTTGTCCCTGCACAGGTGCAGGTAGCCAGCGCTGCGCTGTCAGTTGTACGCGCGCAGCCACTGGGTGGGTTAAGGGGCGATTACATGGGATCCGATTATAGGTCACATGGCATGGCCTCTGGGGTCATGGCCGCAGATTGAAGGGTTTGCACAAGGTGTGCCGCTGCAGTCAAGAAATTGAGCCATGCAAGCATGCATCCAGCCTGGGCGGGTGGGTGGCAAAGCAAGCTGTGGGGATGGGGGGGAGACGCAACAGGGGTGGGTAGGAGCACCCAGAACAAGGGGTACACAGAAAGGTTGCATGGCGGAGTGACTCACAGCCATGCCAACCACACCAGCCACGAGCCAAGCGAACCAGGATCAACATTGGAATCACAGTACCACTCACGCCTATGCCTCATGATGCGAGCCATCCGTGCCCCTAGTGCGTGGTGGGAGTTGGGGTGTGCCTGTGGTGTGCTGCTCGCCATGCCACAGGCAGTTGCTTCAACCACGCTGTGCCTAGTGCATGCTTAGCTGAGCCCCTGCCACCCAGCCCACAAGCACCACCCCCGCCCCCGCCCCCGTCCCCACCCCGGCCCCCCTAGTCAGTCCTTACTGGAGCTCAATCTTCCACACGTACACGTCCGCCACCACCAGGCTGCCATCCTGCAGTGACACCCACCACCCTGGTTTGGCCCTGCACAGGCCCTCGCCTCCATGCATGGGGTTTGGGGTGAGGGGTGAGGGGTCTGGGTGAGGCGTGAGGGTATGCGGGGCTGGGGCTAGGGGTGAGGGGTGAGGAGCTGCGGGGTGAGGGATCTGGGTTAGGGGTGAGGGCTGCAGCTCAGGACTGGACCAGGCTGCTAATGAGCACCACATGGGCATCACATGGGTCAATGATGTGTACGACTCAAATGTGAGTTGCCATGCAGCAGGGGTGATCATCACATATCAGCAGAGTCCATGTCGCCAGCACTTAGCCGCCAGCAGCACCAGGGAGGCCCCAAGGTCACCGTGTGCGTTGCATGCGCTGGCAGCCATGGGCTGCTTGACCGCTCCTAACCTCAAAGACCAGGCGCAAGGCAGCGCACCTCCAGCCTGGGCGACACGCTGCGCCGCTCATACTCATACGACTCGTACTCTGCAGTCCAGGTGGGGAGGGCACTGTGCCCCTGGGTGGACATTAGCTGGGTGTGTAGACTGCAGTGCGGCTGGACAACAGCCAGCGGGTCAGGGCCAGGGCCAGGGCCAGGGCCAGGGCCAGGGCCAGGGCCAGGGCCAGGGCCAGGGCCAGGGATACTAAGCAGCAAGAGGCACCGCTGCCCCTGGGGTGTGGCCCAAGAGGGGAGGTGGTCTCGGGATCCTGAGCTGGGCAGGCTGCTGGTCACCTTCCCTGCCCCCACCCGCTGACACAGGACCTCCTGCCAGGTTGAGGTGCAGAGGCCCAACCTGGTCGACAGGGCAAGCTGCTGGCAAGCAGCTGTGAACATGAGGCAGCACAGCCTGCAGGCCAGGCACCACACCCCTCAGGCAGCACAGCTGGCAGCAGGGGACCGTGGGGAGCCGGGGGTGGGTGGCCCTCCCTACCCACGGTCTAGGATGTTCAGCTCCCCTTCAGACAGTTCAAACAGCACCTGCAACAAGGGTGAAGCAGTGGCTCAGCTTGCTGCCATGTGCGCCATGTGGCGACAAGGTGCATGGGGCCTGGCGCACCTGGCCCTCGACTTTAGCAGCGGAGTTGGTGGGCAGGATGGCGGGGTACACGGCCCCCTGCACCTTGTACCTGACACACAGTGCGCATGTCTGGGTCACTGCCATGGCTAGGAAATCCCACTGACAATGGCAAGGAAGACCTCACTGGAAATGGCTAGGAAACCCTACTGGAAGTGGTTAAGAAAACCCACTGGAGCCCTTGTGCATTGCATGCACTGATGCTGGAGGGTGAAAAGGCTCAGGGGCCCATGACCAGCTGGGTGGCAGGGTGGGTCTAGCAGATGAGGTCTACATCCACCGGGGCAGCTCAGCTGTGGGTGGCCACTGTGGGGTTAAGCAGCACTTGGCAGAGGCATGAGATGCCTAGGCTCAAGGCACGGACCTGCACCTGGCCTGGACCTGGCCCTGGACCTGGGATCAAGGCCTTCAGGGCAAGGTAGGGTGATCACTACCCTCTGCTCCCAGAATGAAGCCACCGGCTGATGGGCAGGTGCTTGGCCTGATGTGGGGCCATAATGCTCCCAGGCCATTGCCTATGGCCTCTACACAGCCCGGCAGCCCAGCCAGCAACCCTGTCACGCATCGGACTGCTGGAGTGGTGCTAATGGCCTGGGCCTGACCAGCGCAAGAAGCACTGAGCCGGGGCTACAGCTGGCTTCACCTCTCCGCAGTGCTGTGCAGCTACAGGGGTAGGGCTGTAGCGCCAGGGGCTGCTTAGTGGCGAGGTGTGAAGAAGTGCGCCATGTCGCATCACAGCATTATGCGGCATCGCGAGCTCCTCACCGCGTGTAACCCTGCAGAGCTGCCGGCTGCATGACTGGAACCCGTCGGAGCAATCTTGTCAACACGTCTTCGCACATAAGCGTGCCGTACACGAAGGCATTACCAGGCATCCTGGTCCTGATGACTACGTCTGACCTGCCCCGATGGTCAATTCACATGTGCATTTCCATCACGGCCAATGTATGTCTCCACCCGAGTGTGAGCATCCAGCTGCATAAATGATTGGATTGAGGTTTTACTTTAACAAACCAAGAAATGTCCTTGGTGGGAGAAGAATGTATGGCGTCAGCTCTTGCCTTGGAGTCAGGCGCTCCCAACATGGGGTTGGTAATATGCATGCAAGTACTCTCTCAATAGTGCATCGTTTTCGATAGCGTTTATCACATTGGTAGCCGCAAATCAATGCGCGTCATCTGACCATCAGCGCAAGCCATTGGAGTCTTTGCTCGCGTACTGCCACATGTGCCCGCGAACAAATCATAGCGACGAGACGAGTCTCCTTGGCACGGTGAGCCACATCGCTGTGACGCCATCTACCTAGCGTAGTGAGCTGGTTGTGCACAAATGGAATGTCCGGCCGACACCCAACGCGATGCCTGCCGGGCGTGCAGGGCGTCTAGACGGGGCGGGTGAAGCATAATCTATCTTCGCTTCTCGCCGAACACATCATTTGGGTCGGCGCACACGAAGGTAGCACCGGGGTACACCCACCCCCCTCCACTGTGCCCTTCACTGTGTTGCACCCGTTGCACTTGGAGGAAAAGCGACATAGAATTGTTGTTCTTTACTCATTGGCGCATCTATTGAAACAAACCGCACATTAAACAGCCCAGGCCTCTATCAGTTTGACATCTTCAAAGTGACATCATGTTCATCAAGCAGAATCAGGGCCACGGGGCTGTGGGGTGGCAGTTGAGCTATGAAATTTTGCACGCAGGCGGATGGCATGTAGGGGAGTGTAACTCTCAGAGGAGCCGAGTCCAAACTCGGTCATGGTGTGGAGTTGTGGAGTTGTGTGACTGACTGCATGGCTCTGGCCCTGAAATCGGCTAAGGGAGTTGGGGGGTCACAGACCAGAGTGAGCTCTTGGCTTGTCTGAGTATGAGCGTTTGTAACAATGTCCTAGATGAGCTTAACCTAGTATGTAGCATGCTGTAATTCCCAATGGTCGAGCTGTGGCATTGCCCTCCAGGTAAGGGGGGGACGTGGGCTCATTGCCACATTTCCGCAACCGTTCTCCGATCCGACTGCTTCTGCCGATGCGCAGGCTCGTGTTGAGCAACCTAAGCGACGCGGGCGGTCGCAGCGATGACTGCATGCCCCGAAATAGCTCAAATTTGAATTACCAACTTTGATGCTTTGCTGTGCACGGCCTAGTGACTGGATAATTATTCTGGATGGGTGAAAGGTAGCTGGCTGGGTTGGCTACATACTGAGCCAGATAGCATTAGATTTGGCGCAGCGAGTGCAGAGTTACGGCCGTCCTACTACCAGGGGTCGGTTTCCTGTCATTTTTAAACAGTTGGGAGCGCCTGACTTGGAGTCATACCTTGCATCTGATTTGGCCCTGACACACGAGGATGCCTCCCTAACCTGCCATGTATCCAATCAGCCTCACTGGGGGCCACTCAGCATCAACCCATTAGCTTCAGAGCCCGTTCCATCTCCTTCACCAAGGTTTGTGTCCGTTGCGACAGCCAAGACAAGTCCTCCTCCAGGTACTGGCCTCTAACCCGTGTTGGCTATCCTCCCAAGCACAGCCGTCAATCGAGAGAGAACAACAAGAACCGGCAAGCAGTCAGCAAGGCGCTACCCTGGAATGTTACTACCTCTCATGCCCTAGCAGAGCTCGTCAAGCAACTTCTTTCAATAAGGTGTGGCGAGTGTGGCCCTGGTGCTTGCCCCAAAGTCACCAAGTCGCTAATGCCCCACGCCTCCTGCTTAGGTTGTGCAACAAAGCAGCATAGTGGCACAACAGTGCTGATGATCAATGATGACAACCCCATGGCAATGAGTGCCACCGCAGTTCTTTGCAGAGACCATCCTGCTGCTGCCAGGACCACAATGCTCACTTTATTAGCGCTGTGCGCTGGGCCTGCCTGGCTGCCTGACCCTGGCCCTGACCCTGGCCCTGACCCTGGCCCTGACCTGGCCCACCCTCCCACCCACCGCACCCAACTCTTTGCCTGGAGCTGGCTGATCAGTCAGCCATGCCATCCCGCATGATCAATTCACCACATCATCATCATCAGCAGCAGCAGCAGCACTCTGCTCACCAACCACCCTCACCATCAGTGCGCAGCCGTGCCTGTCAACGTGTGTGGGTCCAAAGGATGACACCATGCAGCAAGAGCCCATGATGTCAAGACCCTCTGCGGCAGGCCTGCCAACATGTGTTTGTTCACAGCAGGCAAGTGCAAGGCAAGCGCCCGGCCGGGTCTGGTACCCTGTCAGCACCTGCTGCTCCGCCACTCTTCCGTTTCGTAGGCCATGCAGCAGCCTGTGCACGTTCCTTTACCCTGCGTGGGGTCTCACCGCACTGCTTGTGGCCCTGTTTATTCGCTGCTGCCCAAGGTGCCCACTGCTCTGCCTCTGCGCTACCTGTATCTGTGGCTGTGCCACTGCGGCGTTGACTGTGCTGTGCTGCCTGCAACCCGCCTGCCACTCAGCCGCCCTCATGGAGCATCAGCAGCACGCCAGCCATGTCCGCCAGCTCAGCATCCATGTCTGTGTGCATGCCACGGGCCCGCCTGCCACTCTTCTCCACTTCCTGCCCCGGCTTACTCGACTGCCCAGCCCCCCAGCCCCCAGCCCCTTCCGCTCCCCAACCTCCGCCTACCACGCTGTGGGTGTCAGGCAGGCTGTCCCGACCAAACATACAGCCACTGCTGCCAAGGGAGGCGCGGGGGCCGTGTCTGTGCTGAGAGGCCGCCGGGCGCTTCACCGTGGCCCCTGCTGCTCGCACCTGCTGCCGCCCCTGCGGGCCCTGCCCCTGCTGCTGCCACTGCTGCTGCTGCCCCTGCCGTTGCTGCTGCTGCTGCCGCCCCTGCCACTGCTGCTGCTGCCACTGCTGCTGCTGCCACTGCTGCTGCTGCCACTGCGGCTGCTGCTGTGTGTGAGGCTGCTCCATTGCCATGCCCTCGTCTCCGGACACCTGCTCCTCCAAACACCCCAGCCCACACGCAGCCTCCTCATGCTCCGGCTTGCAGGCTTCAGCACTTGGTGCCAAGCTGGGGTGGGCAGCGTGAGTACATGGAGCCCCAGCCAGGGTCCGGGGGCCCCTGGAAGCACCCAGGTGCAGGGGCTGCCCAGTGCTGCTGCTGCCGCCGCCGCTGCTGCTTTCCAGGTGCTGTGGGTCGCGTGGCGGCATCATGTTGATGGCGGCGTCAAGGGGGGAGGAGCTCAAGGGCGTGCCGCACCCGCCTGGCATTGCAGCAAAGTGACCTGCATGCAGACGTGTAGTTGCCCATGTACTGCATGGGGACATGGAGGCATGGTTTTTTTTTGCAAAATGACTGCAGGGCGGGGTGTAGGCTTCCCTCCTCTCCCTCTCCCCCACTCACCGTGGGAACCTGGGCCAGGGCTGCTGGCGTCATTCAGGTGGACGGGGCTGCGTGAGGAGCAGCCACAGCCGGAGCCAGCGGCCACACTGGGCGTGCAGGAGGGCAGGCCCTCAGCCTCCTGCACAGCCACAGTCAGCAGCAGCAGCAGCAGCAGCAGCAGCAGCTCTCGCCTGGGCACTCGGTGAAAAGCTACAAGTGAAAAGCAGCAAGCAGGGCAGTGGGTAGCAGGCTGAATGCGAGCACACTACTGTGCCTTAGGCTGCTGCTGCTGAGGGCGGTCTTGCAGCCGCTGCTAGCCCAGACCAGGGCACTCCTTACCTGATGCTGTCGGAGCTGGTAGGTATGGTCTCTGACGCTGTCCTGCTGCCCACAAGCCCTCAAGCCTGCCTGCCAGCCCCTCTGCTGCTCCTGACCTGAGGCCTGTCTGACTCTCCCACTGCCACTGCCCCCACCCCCACCCATCCAGGCTGCCGCCCCTACCTTTGCCCCTGCCCCTACTTCTACCCTCATGGCCCACCCACCCTTCTCTAACCCCACGCAGAAAGATGTTTTGTTGACCCCTGGCCAGGCCTTCCCTCCATCCCCCAGGCCCCTGTCCGCAGCGCGATGCCCACAGCCCACAACCCCTGCCAGCAGCCCCTGGCCTGGCCTTTCCTCCATCTCCTAGCCCCCTCACAGCCCACTACAGCCAGGAACTCACAGGGAAGTTGACCACGGCCTTGGGCCCACGAATGTCCCGCGCCGCATTGTCATAGGCGTGCGCTGCTTCCTCAGCCGTGTCAAATGTACCCAGCCACACCCGGCAGCCCCTGCAGGGCGGAGCAGTGGGGGGTCAGCCTGGTACCACAAAGGTGTCACGCACTGAGCGCCAACAGCATGTGGTCATGGCCCTGATGGTGATGATGGGGATGATGGGGATGATGACGACAGTGCTGTTGAAGCGATGGAACAACTCTCTTAGCCTGGGGATCAGCTTGCGGGGGGCTGGGTGGGGAGCGGCAGGGCGAGGCAGCAGAGCTGGGTTCGTGTGGGTGCATGATGCTGGGGGTTCGAGCACATGATGCTGGGGGGTATGCTGCCAGGCTGGGACAACAGCTGTGGTATTCGCTGGGTGACCTGCTGCAATGGCATTTACCAAAGCTGTTTGGTTAGGTTTGACACCGGGGTGACAGTGACATTGGTGGTGGTGGTGGTGGTGGTGGTGGTGGTGGTGGTGGTGGTGGTGGTGGTGGTGGTGGTGGTGGTGGTGGTAGCTGTGGTCGTTGTGGTTGTTGTAGTTAAGCTGGTGGTGGTGAGAGCTCTTGTGGGGTACAAGAGCCAACACAGGAGCAAAGGCATGCAGGAGCAGGTTAGTGGTGGGTGTGCTGGAGGTGCCGCTGCTGGCTCAAGGCACCTGCTGCTGCCAGCCCCTGAGCAGGCTAGCACCTCCACACTCTCTCCCAGGCCAGGGGCCAGCACCCCCCTCCTCCTCTGCCCCTGCCCCTCCCCCTCCCCCCAGCAGCCAGCGCCCCACCTGCCGGGGTCTCTGATCTCTGCAGCAAACTTGCCCCAGGGCCGCTGGCGCACCCCCCTGTACTTGCAGGCTCCCCCTTTGCTGCTGTCCACAGCCAGGGCTGGCCCTGCGCGCCGGCTGTGGGAAGCTGGCACGCTGGCCCCTGCACTGCTGCCTGGGCCCAGGCTGCGGGCATTGGTGCCACTGGTGCGGTGGCGCGGCTTGGTGCCCCTGTGGGGCAGCGCACACAAGCGTGATGGTGGGTTTGGACCATGGTGGGGTGCGTGGGAGTATGGGTGGCAGAGGAGTGTGACGGCACAAATGGTGTGAGGGATGCCATGAAGGTGTGTGTAAAGGGTGAGCTGTAGGGCAGGGTCGAGAAGGGGCCAAGGGAACAGGCAGGCCAACCATGCACTGGCAAATGGCAAACAGCATGTAGGCACCTCAGCTGCAAGAGGGGAGAAAGGGGTGTGCAGACAGCTGAGCAAGGAACAGGCTACGCCAAGACGTCAAGACAGAGTATCAAAAAGAGAGGCAGGGTAGACAGGAGCAGAGGAGGGAGGGCAAGCGTGACAGGACGTGAGGAGTGAGCCATGAGTGCCTAAACGAGCGCCAGCAGCCAGCAGCAAGCCAGCTGCAGCAAAGGTGTGAACACAGCTGCTGCGCCAAAGTGTTCCTGTCACACCAAACAGCTGTGTGTCACCAAACACCGAATGCCACAGCAATGGAAGCAACACCTCACGGGGACCAGTTCATGGTGCTCGGGTTGAGGCTGGGTTAGGGGCCATTCCAGCGGCCCAGTTCAACGCCCTGCAGCACCCCCAGCGGCACCAGGCAGCGCCCAGCAGCAGCACACACCCACCTTGCAGAGGCAGCAGGTGCGGAGCCACAGCCGTCGCTGACCTGGCCGCTGCCCGCCTGCACCTCCATGGCAACAGGTCCCCCTTGACCTCGCCCCATGTGCTCCTGTGCCTCATCCCCCTGCCCCGCCAACCCTACCCTGCTCTGTCGGTGCAGGTTGTCGCAGGGCAGCAGGGGGGTGCCCATGTCCTCAGAGGCCGGACCAGGTAGGCGCTTGTGGCTGGGCCTGCCCTCGTTGCCCAAGGCTGTGCAGCCCGGCAGCTGGGGTATGACGTCGCGAGGGACGGAGTGGGACAGGCAAAGGCTGGCAATCGCCCAGGGTGTGTCGCCACTGCTGGGCGTGGCAAGTGTGCCCGACATCAGCTGGTGGCTCAAGGTGGCGGCACAGGAGCAGGGCAGGGAGGCTGGTGTGCTGGTGGCCAGCCCCAGCCCCACCTCCTCCCCCCTGTACCCCTGGGGGCCCTGTGGGGCTGGAGCTAGGGAGAAGCCACGTGGCAGTTGCTGCGGTTGGAGGTTGCCTGAGGAGAGGTGCCTGGGGGAGCTGTGCGCAGCCAGAGGACTGGGGCCATGCAGCCCAGCAGCTAGGAGGGCGGCGCCGTCTGCCGCAGCGTGGCTGGCCTGGCTGGTCTGGGGGGAGGGGCCAGGGCCTGAGGGGACTAGGGAGCCAGGGTCTGAGGCTGAGGTGGAGGGGGAAGAGGTGTGAGCGGGGGAGGGGCTGGGGCTCAAGTAGAAAACGCCCTTTGGATGCTGCTGCTGCTGCTGTATCTGCTGCTGCTGCTGCTGCTGTACCTGCTGCTGCTGCTGCTGCTGTATCTGCTGCTGCTGCTGTATCTGCTGCTGCAGCTCCTGTATCTGCTGCTGCTGCTGCCGTATCTGCTGCTGCTGTAGGCGGGAGAGGTCGTTAGGCATTAGGACATAGGCATGAGCGTGCACATGGGCCAGCATGGGTGGGGCGGCTGCCCTTGCAGCCCCAGCCCCCTCAACCCCCTTGAACACCTCTGCCGGGTTCTGCCACGACACCATGCCTTGAGATTGGCAGGAGTGAGAAGAAGGTGAAGCCTGAAGAGCCCAGAGCCCACTCCATTCACTGCAGCCCTGCTGGCCCCTGGCCCCTGGCTGGGGGCCCCGAGCCCCTGGCCCCTGGCTGGGTGAGGACATGCGTGCCTCCCCACCCTCTCCTTGCAGCCGGGGCCTGGAGCCTGGGGCTTGGCTTGAGGCAGCCCGGTCAGTCCTGAGAGCTGGCTGGGAGTCACGCACTGGGCTGGTGTCCAGGGGTGGGTGACCCAGGTGCAGGCCCACAGAACGGCCCGCGGCGCTGGCAAAGCTGGTGGGCGAGGCGGTGGCGTGGAGTTGTGATGAGGTGGCGTGCAGTTGTGGTGAGGTGGCGTGGAGTTGTGGTGAGGTGGTTGTGGCGCTACGCTGCCTCCTCCCAGCAGCAAGGGGGGCTGACTGGGTGGGGGCTAGGAAGGGCGGTGGGGGGGTGGGGCCGGGCCCTGGGCCACCAAGGTGCAGGCCAGGAAAGTGGGGAGGCGGGGAGGGACCCAGGATGAGGGCGAGGGGGGCGGGGTGCAGGGGGGCAGGGCCCATGCCTGCAGGTCGGGGGGGGTGACACGGGAATGCAGTGGGGCTTGACTAGCCTGCTGCTTGTCTGAGCCAAGCGCACCAAACACCAGGTGTCGTGGTGCCACCATGGGGCACGACTGTTAGGAGAAGTGTTGCTGTAACGACATATATCATGAAGTAGGTCGCAGCTGTGCCTTTCGTTCAGGCTTGCCTGCTCCCCCAGCCTTCTGGTTGCTGCTATGGTCCTTCAGTGGTTACCATTGTTATGAACATATAGCAAACACATAGTTGCGGTGGGCAGCTCCTTTCCCAATGCCGTACATGACATGGGACATGCTATGTACTACAAACAGACTCCAAACATTCGTTGGCTCCTGGCCTGACCTGAGCAAGTTGCCATCTTCATGTCTGGTCGAGGGTGCAGCTTGAATGCGGTTGGCGCCACAAACGAGGCGGTGTCCAGCATGACGTACGGCGGGAGGTAACCGGGTAGACCTGCGTTGGGCGTTGCCATAAGCTATGCCATTGCGCATTGCCATGTTCTAGGTGCAGCGTGCGGTTAGGTGCCAGGTCCGCCGGCAGGATAGAAGTGAGAAGTTGCGAAGCTGCTGCCGCAACTAGCTGCCCCTGACAGAACCCACGGAAGAAGGGTTGGACCTGTACCTCTTAAGCGTAGTGTGTGTTGGGGGGGGGGCCCCTTGGATTGAGCTGCCGGTCTAAGAGGATTGCAGTCAGCTGGCGCCGCGCGAGATGGGACGACGGCTTCAGACGCTCAGTTAGGCAATTCAACGAACTGATGCTGGCAGGCTGTTGTGCGGCACCGCTTGCCTGCGCGTTTTACCACCGCGCTGAATTGCTAGCTGCTATCAATAGTCGAACGGGTGCGTCGACACTACGAAGAAGTTACCCGGACAAGTACTGCCTACGCTTAGTGTGTGTATCACAGCATCGCGTGCAAAGAACTGAGCCGCCAAGTCCGGTTAGTTTGCCAGCTTTGTACTACATTGTGGGAGGTTCGCATAATTGCAATGGTCTCACTAACTACAGATTGTGGCTGCCCGGTCACCTGCATGCAGCGAGCGCGACTAGCAGGACAATAGCTTCAATTTTGATATTGGGAGTCACAACTTGCAATGTGGTTGAGTACTCAGCAATAACGGCGCGTGCGACACACCAGCACGCTACCTATGGCTGTATATGGCTAGTGGAGGATTGCTTGTTCTGCCTGAGGTATCAGTGTATTTTAGGAGATGCAAACAAGCAAAACTAACAATTCCTAGTATTACATACATTGCATGGCTCTACATTAACTCCTGAATAAGGCGCGACCGTGATCGGTTAATATTAACATAACTTTCTTAATAAGAGAAAACCTTAAACAAAAACCTTAACACACGCGGCCCGACTGCGTTCTGCACTCGTTGTCACCGTGATGAATGGCGAAGCAGCCCCTGATTGGGATGCTGACCCCGACTGGGCCAAAAAGAAGAGGCAGCCATATCGCAAAGGAAACCCCTTCGTGGCAGACTTGTACGCCAAGCTGCAGCTCTCTACGGCGCTACGGAAGGAACACTACAACATCATCATCAATAGCGCCGACAAGCTTGTCAAGCTCGTGTGCTTGCTGTGCTTGGCACAGCTTGCAGTGTCGAACATTACCCAGCAGCAAAAAGACCACAGCGGCTGTGCCGCTTGCTTGGCGGCTCAGCGCCTGACCTGACCTGACCTGACCTGACCTGACCTGACCTGACCTGACCTGACCCACCCCTGGCCTGACCTGACCCACCCCTGACCTGACCTGACCCTCCCCTAGCCTGACCTGACCTGACCTGACCCTGACCTGACCTGACATGTGTGCCATGTTTATAGTTCAATGGTGGAAGAAGTTGGAGGCTTGATGCAACCGATAAGCAATGCCATCCGCCAATTGGAGGCCGACCGTCCCTTGCTAAGCCAGGCAAGTGCTCAATGCTTTGATGTATCAATGCTCGCTACCACCACCAACCTCTATTGTACATTCCCTAATGCACTTGCTTCTCCACTCCCCCACATCAAATGTGTAGGTGATGAAGATCTGGAGGGACTTGAGCACATGGGCAGAGCAATGGGCTGATGCGCACGGTGACCCAATTGGTGTGAACGGCGTGGACCCGCATTTTGTGCTTGGCGTACCAAGACTCTTCAACGACCGCGCAAAGAAGCACTACCAGCCCGTGATGGCGGCTGCAAGGTATGTAATGTGGTGGTGTGTACGACATGTGTCTTCAACCACATTGTTGATGCCTTGTAATGCACACTTGTAATGCACAACGACTTATTAATGCTATCCTTGCCATGCAGGGTGTTAGACCCTGTCAACTAGAGCCCAGCCCCTCCCTCCCATGAAGGACCTGGCACCAGAGGAGCAAGAGGACGTGGTGCACGTTGTTGCCCGCCTTGCTGAGGTCTCAGAGGCAGAAGCGCGCCGTGAGCTGAGGCGCTTTGAGTCAGGAACATGGCACCCGGAGATGACCAGAGTCGCCAATGACATCATGAGTATGGCTGAGGCTGGTGAGCGAGATGGGCGAGCTGTCACTATCATTGCTCCTGCATCCCAACGGCTGACTTGGTGGCAACTGCTAGCCCAGCCCCACTTCCCAGCCCTCGCCAAAGCAGCTCTCCGGCTCCTGTCAGTTCATGTCTCAACATGCGCGGCTGAACGCAACTGGTCTGCGTGGGGCCGGCTCTTCGCTGACGCTCTACGAAGCAGCATGGACATGGCGACAGCGGAGAAGCTCGTGTTCATCCAAACCAATGACGAGCTGGCAACGAACAGCGACAACTTTGACAAGTACAACGGTCAGAATGTAGCAATCCAGCTCTTCTAGGTGGCTGCTTCATTGCAAGGTTGATGATGCTCTCCATAACAATCTTGTGGCAGTGTTAATGGCTGCTTCCCTACATGAAACAGGGGTCTCTATTGTTGTCTCAACATTCATCATCACCGACCGTTTACGAGTTGCGCATTGGGAGTGTTAAAACGTCACTGGCTGCCTCTCCGGAGCTAGGCCCCCAAACCTAGACCAGGAAGCGTTCTTTGTCGTAGTACCGTGTACCAAGTATTTATCTCGAGACCTCCACCAAACCCCCATTGCACACCGGGTCGTCAGGGTAGAGGCTAAAGTTGTTAAGGATGTGTTAAGGTTGTGTTAAGGATCCGTTAAGGTCGAAAACCGCAGGTGTTAATATTAACGGTCGCGCCCTACTCCTGAACCCCACAGCCCTCATGCTACACCAAAGTAAATGACGGGTTTGCCTGGGTCCCATAACTCGCCAGGGAACATGTTGAAGTGTACTCACAACGCAAGTTTCCTAGGATATAAACCGGCAATCTCACACAGTCAGTGTAACTCGCCGTTCACATTCAGGAGACATCTGCGGCACACAGGTTGGAATGGCACAGGACGCAGGACACAGGAATGCCTTCATTTACACGTGTGTCTACAGGAGCAGCGCCACATTGCTTCGCAGTCTTGCAGGTTGCGTCCAGCTCTTCACAAGCGCCGGAGTGGTACCCAATGCTGCAAACAATGCACAGAACGAGGGATGCCACGGAAACTATTTGGACAGCCAAGCAACACATTTGCTCACAACAGTGCCCCGTCAATAAGTATTGCGATACCAAGTTTCCTTGTATCTCTATCCTTCCGTAGGGCCTAGGGCGTGGCCCCTTAGATTAGCTCCGGGCCAAAAATGATGCTATTAGCTCTAATGTTAGGTGTGGAAAACCGCGTCTCCGGCTCTACATCAATGTTTGCTATGGCTAAGGAAAAAAGACGAACCGTGCCTAAGCTAGTGCCGGAGGACTCAGACAGTGACATTTTGGACCGCGACGAGGCACTACAGCCTCACCGAAGCGCAGCGAAATAGAAAGGTTTCCGGAGAGGCTCGCGCTGCCCGCGATAGGAACAACACATACCACGGCAGGAAGCTAACCCACCTCATCGACCACTTGCCGCAAGAGCTGTGGGATGCCTTCCTGGACGACGCGGTGCAGCCACGAGTGGAGGCCTGCAGCGAGCGGGCGGTTCTCGCCAGCTTGCTGTTGGGCTTACTCGTGCGCGGCTTGTTTACCATTCACGTAGCCGACCCGCTCGGCCTGCACGACCAGCCCGTGTACACAGACATCCCAGTCTCCCAGGCAGCCATCCCGGACCTGAGCTGCAGGAACCTGTTCCTGCAGCTGTGCCGCGGCCCGCCCGGAAACGGCGCGAACACTCGGCCCAACGCGCAAGTGGCGGCGATAGCCAGCTACAGCAAGACAATCCAAGAAACCAAGATACCAAACCCCTCACGAAGGGGATGTGTGTGAGTAAGAGCTACAGAGTGGGGTAGAGCTCTTGCTAGTAGTAGACCTGGAGGCACACACACCAGAAGGCTGAGCTGAAGTGGGCATTAGGCTCACTGTCAGTAGCCTTTACAACAGCGATCTCGCAGCCTGTGTTTGATTACAACTCATGCTTTATTTTGGTGTTGCATGAGGGCTGTAGATCAAAACTTGCAGGGATACAGGGCGGTAAGCGATACAGGGCGTGTCGTGTGCGGACAGCCCAGGTCACGTCGGCATTATGCAAGCAATGCGACATCAACGCTAATTTACACTAAGCTCGCCGCAGCTCGTCAACATTTAAACAAAGTTGGGCTGGCCAATAGCCGCGCGCAGTCTATTCCAAGCTTTGCCCCGTGGATCTACCTGCACACCGCAGCGCACAACAGCGTGTTGGCACGGGCGTAAACATTACTTCAACAGCAAAGACTGAGAACAAGGGGGCTCCGCACCTTGCGAGGCGCCTGAATGACGACGGGGATAGGCAGGTACACGTAATGGGTGTTGACAAGGCCCACTGTCAGACCAGTGAAACCTGGGCAGCAAGAACAAACAGCGTGAACCCCGCCCCAGAGAGTACCTGCAGGAGTGTTTGAGCAATGTCATCTCAAATGCATCTAGATGCCCTTGCCAGCTGCTTTTGGACAGATTCAGACATGCTGCTGGGTGGGAGTGCAGGGCTACACCCAGCTGCCACCACTCGCAGCAAGTAGTAGCACCCTCCCCACAGCCTGTGCATCCCCCCTGTCCACTACAGGAGCCGGCTGCCCAGCTTTGCCCCCCTGCCGCCGTCGCCACCCTTACCCATTGCCACCCTGGCCCCCCGCACATGCCTGCAAATGCTGCGTGGACGGCATTGTGGGCCAGGATCTTGCAATAGATGCGGTCGGTTGAGGTGGTTGGGATGGCACGGATCATGTAGGTGGGGTCGATGTACTTGATGTCAGAGTCCTGCAACACCCAGCACCATCGACTGCAGCCCAGCGCTGCATGGACCATTTCTTGAGTGGTGGGTGCCACCTTTGCACAGTCCATAGGGGCCAAGCCCATCTTCTCTGTATCGCTTCAGAACTCAACAGCTTGCACCATGGGATGGTCCCGAGGGTCAAGGTTAGACAGCCTTAGGCACCAGGCACAGCAGGTTGGCCCAAAGGACAGCAGACCTGTAGGGACACCCGACTCAGCACCTGCCTCTGGGTTGGGGGTAGGGGGCTGGAGGGTCTGAGGGTAGAGGGTCAGAGGATGTGAGGCAGCTATGGAAGTACAGCACAAGAGCTCTAGGTGCCAAACCGCTCTGTGGGCAGGTCACGAGGGTGCAGCTCCTCACATCATACAGCAGTGTCACGCCTCATGCACCCTTAATGTGGCCACCAAGGTGTGATATGCCCTACGCACCTGCAGAGGCCGACCCTGTCCTTCTCAAGGGACCGCTCCTGCAGGCCATGCCTTCATAGGCCCTGCCCCACCCCTGCCCCACCTGCCCCACCCCTGCCCCACCCGTGCACCACCCGTGCACCACCCACCTTGAAGTACTCTTCCTTCTTAAACTCTGACTTGAGAAAGGAGCCGATGTCTCGCAAGATGGGATTCCCACTCGCATCTGTGCCCAGGCTGCCGCCATCCTCCAGCAAATCCTGCACCCAGGCCCGCCTCACGCAAAGGGTGGTGCCACGAGGGGGCTGGTGCTTGGCTCACCCCCTCCCCCACTGCCCTGCTGCCCCCTCCACCCCTCACCCCCTCCGCCCTCCACCCTGCTGGATAGAGACAGAGTTTACCAGCACCCCGACCCCCACCGCCCCCTTGACCTGCTCCACCAGCCAGCCAGCCAGCCAGGACATAGCTTGGCTGCAGGGTAGGCCCCTTGTCCTCCCCCTTCTAGCTCACAAGGCCCCAAGTCATGTATGGGCAGAGACCCACCGGCAGGCCCCCGCCCTACCTTACCCAACCCACCCCAGCACATGCCAGGGCTCCACTGCCTGCCCCACCCCCTCCCTGCACACTCAGGGTAGCTGTCTGCTCCGCTGTGGCCTCAGGCCTGGCGCCTTGCTCAACCCAGTCCAGCCCAGCCTGGCCCCTTGCCCAGCCCACCTGGCCCGCACCCTCCGCCACGCACACCACGCAGTGCCCCTTGTACTTGATGACGGACTCCAGGTAGGCCAGCAGCCCGGTGGGGCCGCCCAGCTTGAAGGGCACCTCAGGGATCAGGCAGGCGTCCACCACCCCTGAGCCCAGCCGGCACACACACAGCCCCTGCTGCTCAGCAGCTGACCAACAGCCCTCTGCTGCTCAGCAGCTGACCAACAGCCCCACCATTGCTGGGCTGCCTCCTTACCAGATGCCATAGAGGCCTGCAGGGCGATGAAGCCAGACTGTCGACCCATGAGCTTCACCAACCCCAGCCCTTTGCGAGCGCTGCTGGCCTCCACCTGCGACCATTTCACACCACGTCACACGTGTCACCCCTCATCCTCACCCTCACATCACACCTCTCACCCTTCCCCCTAAGGACCAGGCTTTCAAGCAGAGCTCTTGAACCAGCAACAGGCGTGAGTCTTGACCAGTGATGAGCAGTTGTGTGGATAGTGTGTGACAAGCGGTGAGTAATTATTGTCTATATCTTCAAAATCGCTGGGGGGGGGGTCGGCGGAATGGCCTGCGATTGCGCGCACAGCCTCGCACTGATTACGTAAGGACTTCCCCCGCACAGAATCTTGAAAGAAGCACTGTGCCGTGAGATCGACTTCCGATCTGCGGATTTAACGCCCCACAAATGGTACTGTGATGACAAATAATACTGTGTGACAAGCGGTAAGTCATAAGGATTAACAATCAAAAATGCTGAGATATGTGGAGCTATGATACATTAATCGATTTCAGGTTAACCGTGCTAAGATATGTGGATCTACAGACTCCCCTCTACATCCTCTGGAGGACCCCTGACCGGCTTCACCCCTGTGTGCAGGCCTGGCCCTGGCCCTCTGGCCCCCATCCCTGGCCTCAGCCCCCTGCTGCTGCCTCTAGCCCTCATTTCCCTGGGCTGCCTGACCTTGGCAGCCAGCAGAGCCCGCTGCGCCTCCTCCACCGCGGTGTCAAACCCGAAGCACCTGAACACACGCCATGCCGTGATGCTGTGCCCAAACTGACCAGCCTGGCACAGGCCACCCATCGACACTGCCTGCCCTACTCTTAAGGCTGGGCTGGGCCGGGGCTGGGTCAGGGGGCTGGGTGGGTGGGGACCCAGGACCAAGGTGAGCGGGCGGGCCAAGAGGGCAGGGGGGTGGGTGAGTGCGGCTGAGGGGTAGAGACAGCAGTGGGAGGGGGGCTCCCTTCCTCTCAGCTGACGATGCTGCAGCTGTCTGCTCCCTGGGCACTGCCTTCCTGGCCACCTCACCACTGCTGGCTTAGTAGATCCACTCACTAACTCAGCTGCCACAGCCCATGCACTTGGAGTGGCAGCAGCAGCAGCAGCGGCAGCAGCAGCAGCAGCAGCAGCGGCGGCGGCGGCGGCGGCGGCGGCGGCGGCGGCGGCGGCGGCGGCGGCGGCGGCGGCAGCAGCAGCAGCAGCAGCAGCAGCAGCAGCAGCAGCAGCAGCTCACTTGTCGATGAGCAGGATGTCGTTGTCAATGGACTTGGGCACGCCCACCACACAGCAGTCCACCTGGTGCTGGGCACACAGCGCCTGGATTGCCTGCACCCAGCAGCAGCAGTGGCAGCAGCAGCAGCAGCAGCAGCCTGCCTGCCTGGACTACCCAGCAATGTGTCATCCAGAGCAGCAGCAGCAGCAGCGGCTTGTGCCATGTGCCTGTCAACGTTGCTGTAAGATCTCAAGGACTTCGCACGCCGCCCTTCACGCTTGCTCACTGCGGGCATAGCCAGCCATGTGTACAGCATTGCTCCATTTGCCTGTTCCTGCACTGCTGCCCATGTGGCACAGCCATGGCTGCTGTGACTCTGCTGCTGGCAGGGTTGCCACACAGGCCACACAGGGCAGTTGCACCGTGCAGTGCTGCTGTCGCTGTAGGTCAATGCTGCTGTTGCTGCTGCTGGCACTCTTGCTGCTGCTGGCACTGTTGCTGTTGCTGCGAGTCCAGGCTCAATGGCAGGCTGAAGCTGGCACCTTGCATGCCTGCAGCAGGGCAAGCTTGGCAGTGGCAGGCACTAGCCCAGGGCCACAGCGCCCAGCACCATGGATTGCTCTGCAACCTCACACACACTGCCCAATGCGTGCATGTCACAGCTGTGTCACACTTGGCTTGCATGCCATGCACACGACTAAGTGTGATGTGTGTGCATGACACATGCTTACGCGTGTCGTATGGCAGGACTGGGTGCCCACCCAGCCTGGACACTTGCATTGGCGCCTGCATTGCCGCCGTTGCCGCCCACCACAAACAGCATGTCCACGCCCCACATATCCAACCGCTTTACAATCTCCCTGCCAGCAACAGGCCAGGCGCAGCGCAAGACAGCAGGTCAGGCGCAGCGCAGCACCTCAGTCTCCCAGGGCAACAGAAGGGAAGTCTGCAGCCTTGCCCGACGCAAAAACCTGGCCTTGGCATGAACATGGTTGATGTGAGCCTTAGGTCGCATGAATGCTCCCCAATGCTGCTGGCCCTCACCCTCACCTCATACCTAGGGGCCTTGCCCATGGCACTGGGTTGGCCCACATGCTGATGCGCACATGCATCAGGATCCAGGTCTCCCTACCCTCATGAGATCGGGGCACAGTTGCAAGGTCAATCTTCCCCCTCCACCTCCCCATCGCCCTCCCCCTCTGCCCCCTCTGCCCCCCTTCCCTCCCTCTCTCCCCACCCCCACTCCCACCCCTGTGCCCCCCACTGGGCCTCACTTCATGTTGGCTCCCCCCCTGGAGGTGCCCAGGATGGTCCCGCCCTGCAGCTGGATGCCGTCCACGCCACGCTTGGTCAGTGGCACTGGCTTGGCTGCCTGGTCATAGAAGCCCCTGTGGCAGGGGTGTGGGCCCAGGTCACTATGTCAGGCTGGGTTTCACAGGCCTGCCTGCCCTGCCTGCCCTGTCTGCGCCGCCTGTCACAACCACCCTCCCTGCCGGACCTGCCCCGCCTGCCCTGTCTGCCCTGCCTGAACCACCGACCCTGCCTGCCCCACCTGCCCTGCCTGCCCCGCCCAGCCTGCCCCAGCTGCTCCCACAGCAACCACCAGGCCACACCTGAAGCCGTACTTGATACCCAGGATGTTGCCCTCAGGCACGCCATAGTCAGTGAGCTTGTTCACGATGCCCGCTACCACATCATTAAGGCCAGGGCACAGACCACCGCAGGTCACGATGGCAGCAGTGACCTGAGCCAGGCAGCAGGCCAGGGCAACATGGCATATTGGCATTTGGCTGGGCACACCACCCTTAGTCACACTACCCTTGGTCACACCACCTTGGTCACACCACCGCTGGAGTGGCAGCTGCAGCCTGACTTCCCAGCTGGAGGGCCCTGCTCCCACTTCTACAGCAGTGCAGGTCGCGTCTGGGTGCTGGGAGGAATAGCCTAACCCCACCCACCATCCTGCCTCGCCAACAGCAGAGGCATGTCTAAACTAGGCACTCCTGCTGATCCTGCTGCTGCTCCTATTGCTCCTGCTGTTCCTGCTGATCTTGCTGCTCCTGCTGCTGCTGCTCCTGCCGCTGCTGCTCCTGCTGCTCCTGCCTCCTGCCCGGCTCGCCTGCTGTGGCTGGAAGTAGATCTCCTTCCGCGCCCCTGCTCGGATTGCCCAGGGCGGCAGGGAGATGCTCAATTGCTCCATAGACGCCTCCATGACAGAGGTGCCCCCTGCATGGAACAGGCCACACGTATCACACCATAACACTACACTGTAGCGCCCCACCCCTAGCCCCACACCTGCCTACATTTATACTAGTAGTCAGAGTGGCATAACAATCGTAGAGGAAGCTATGATTGGCGTGCCTGTGTTGTCACAGGAGTAGTGGTGGTGAAGACAGTGATGACGGTAGTAGTGGGTGGTGGTGATGGCAGTGATGACGGTAGTGGTGGGTGGTGGTGGTGGCGGCGGTGATGGCAGTAATGGTTGTTATGATGGCGGTGGTGCATTCTGACACTGTGCATGGCTGCGAGCAATTAGTGAGGTGGACATAACTCTAGGTCATCCATCCTTGACCTGTGCCTGACCCTGCTCTACCTGTCACCCCGCCAGGTGTGGCGATGACTCGTGCGCTGGCTCCTGCTGACTCTGCTGAGGCAAACTTCATGGAGCTCAGCGCCACACGATCTCCATCCGACACTGTGACATGCCACCAGAAGAGCAGCAGTAGTAGAAGAAGAGGCTGGTGCTAGTCACGCGGCACAAGCAACGGCTCTTCAATCGTGGGCAGGAAAATCTTGGTGCTGCCGGCTGCCCTGGGTGCCGGCTGAACCTTGGGTCGTGTCCCAGGGTGGGTCTCACCGAAGCCACCCCCGAAGTTGTTGTGCGCCACGAAAGGACTCAACCTAGGCTGCAACCGCGAATGAAGGCTGGGCACCTCGAGGACTTCATCGGCGGAGCCTGCGAGCGGAACAAGAATCAATTTCCGGAACTTTGATGCTTGCAGTCTGCAGGGCGCGCCGCGCCTCTGTGCTGCAACGGTTTGCAATGTGCCAAGTCGGGAGACGTTTAAGTCCCGAAGGCGCACCGTCACAGGTAAGCTGCGGTGGTGTCAGCGTAAAGCCCGCGATCCCTTCGCCAGCACTCCGGATTGCCGTAAATTTCTTTGCTCTAAGCCGTCTATTTAGGCACAGGATGGGAACATCGCGGCTGCAGGATGTCGCAGCGCTGGACTTCAACCTAGTGTTCTGCATTCCGAGAATACTCAAGCTATTGATTCGCGTTGAACGCCACGGGGCGCGCAAGCAAACTCGTATGCCAACTTGGGCACTGCCCTCTAAGCAAGGAAGTATCTCATGAGAACCATGTTTTCGAGACATGTAATTCCGTGTTCTCGTGAACCACTGGGCACCTCATCCAAACCAACAGCTTAATGCTTTGTAAGGCTAACAGCCTGTGTAAACTACTAGGGCCTATGCATTGTTGCGGGCCCAGCCATCAATGCCTCGCCGGTACTCTGCAGCCGAACGCCACTCCCCTCTCCAGGCCGTAGTGCTGGCGTGACACCCACTTCATGCCCTCCACCACCTGCAGGTCAAGTAAGGTCAGGTCAGGTCAGGGTCAGGGTCAGGGCAGCAGGGTGAGGGTCAGGGTCAGCAGGGTGAAGGTCAGGGTGAGGGTCATACCTTCTAGCAGAAAGCGGTGGTGGGGGCCGCGCATCATGTGTTCCAGCACACCGGCAGTGGTGAGAAGGTCCAGGGCATCCTTAATCTGTACCAGCAGCTTGGGGTCCTAGATGTCCAGCTGCACTGGGGGGGAGCTGGGCTGGGGCGGCTGCAAAGCAGGGTGGGTGGCGTGTGGCAAGGCGGGGGGCCCATAGAGAGGGCAGGCTGGGTCAAGGGGGCAGGGGGGCCTGGGGCTGGACCTACTGCTGGGGAGCCTTCAGAAGGCTGGCATATGACTTTTGACAGGCACAGGACTGCTGTCAGGCAGCACTGCTCGCTGCCCATGGTCATGCGCTTGGTCGTCTCAGCCAGGCTGGCTGAGGTCAGGCCGCGCTGCCTCTACAAGGCCACGCAGGGCAGCCTTTATGACCTGGCAACGCTGACCAATTAGTTCCTTACAATACAGCCTGTCGCTAGTCACTGCGAGGTTGCTGCCCACTGCCACTGGCACCTGCCGACACATGAAAGCACAACACGCACGGCAGGACTTGATGTAGGGAGTCTCGCTGTCGCGTGATGCGCACTGCGTCGCGGCGTTTGTTAGCTTTGGGGGGTCCAGCCTTTCGTCAAGCTTTGCGGCTCACCGGCTACGGAGGGTGCGGGGCGCTTGCGTTTCTTATTTGAGGACATCTCAGGTACTCAACAGCACTGTCGAAGCGGAGTGGCTGTGCTGGGGGGTGCATCGGGTCACCATCCATCCGGAGTGCCGGCAACTACAGTGAGGCGGAAGTGAGTCCATTACATATGTAAACATTTTGTTGATCAGTAGATCAGTAGACCAGCCCCCTTGTCCCTTACTAGGGACTATACATTTTACATAAACTGTATGTACATACGTACATTGTTTTTGATCATAACTGACAGCTGTCAACTTGGTATGAACAGGTTCACCGGCAGCTGAATGGTACTTTCACCGCGGGGCACCAACAGACGCTGCTGCCTTGACACTGGGAGGTTTGCCAAGAACATATAATAACACGAGGCAACAAACCGGGCTGCTTCACTTGCATGCAACAAGGCACGAGACGCTAGGCATGCACCAAGCTTGCAATACACGCCTACAGGCAGCACCTTGGCCCTCAACCTTGAGCCTTCATTGCAGTCGAACACACTAATTGTGAACCACTACAAAACAGTGTCTTCTCTGTGTGGAGTTCCCATCGCATGGCATGCTCATGGCCTATACATGGCATACACATGGTCACGGTCGCCTACCACCTACAACATTGCCTGACCCCTGTGACAGGTTGGCATGACAAAACATGCACTGATTGAAAGCTGATAGCAGCTTTAAGTGGGTGCTGGCGGACCGCTGCCGCTGCTGCTGCCCCTGTTGCTTCCTCTTCTGCTGCTCCTCATTCCGCCCTATTGCTTCCTCTTCTGCTGCGCTTCATTCCGCCCGTGCTTCTGTTGCTGCACACCTTGCTGCTGCTTCTGTTGCAGCAGTCTCACAGCCTGCTGCTGCTGCTGCCCCGGCACTCCAGCCTGTTGCTGCCACTGCTGCTGATGCTGCCGGTTTTGCAGCCTGGGCTGACTGTGGGAAGGGTGCGCAGCGAACCAACGAGGTTGGTGAGCTCTGGTTTGTTGGCGCCGCCAACCTGTCCCCTGCTGTAACGTTGGCTGGGCCTGGTTGCCAGCAGCAGCAGCATGGCCTGCCTCTATGGCCTGCTGGGCTGACTGGGCCCGCTGCAGTGCCTGGGCTCTGGCCCCTGCTGCTGGCATCAGGTCAGTCCCTTTGGCTGCATGGCGTGCTCGCTGCTGATCGCCATGCATCTGCTGTGGCTCATGTGCCTGGCCTGCCTGTGAGGCTTGACGTCTGCCTTGCCCCTGTTGTGGTGCATGGGCTTGACTTGCTGCTGCATGCGAGTGAGCTGTGGGGCTTTGTTTACTGAGCTGAGAGCTCCTTGCTGCAGGATAACCCCAGAACCGCGGCCGCTGCCACCACCACTGATGCTGTGATGCATGCTGCCATTCCACCTGCTGCTGCTGCTGCTGCTGCTGGGATAGAGGCTGTTGTTGTGCTGGCTTGTGTGGTGTCCTAGCTGCCTGAGCGGCCCGGACTTTCTCAACCATCCTGGCTTGCTCAGCTGCCTGCTCAGCTGCCTGCGCCTCCTGTGCCGCCTGCTGGTCATCCAGCAGGCGCTGCTTGTGCTGCCGCCACCACCGCAAGCCTGGCTGCAGCTGCCCATACATGACCAGGGCAGGGCGAAGGGAGGTGCACATGCAGGCAGCTGTCATCCCTGTAGATGCTCTGACTGCTGTTTCTGCTCTTGCTGTAGGTGGTGCTGCTCCATTGCGGCATGGGGAGGGGTCAGCATCTGTGGCAGCTGCAACTGGGCCAGGCATTGGGTCAGAGCCAAGCGCTGCCCCTCCCAGCTGTATCCCTGGCTGGCCCTGCCCAGGAAACCATGAGCCCTGGCGCCTACACCTGGGGCAGACAGAGTGCTGCTGCTGGGACGCCTGCCAGCTGTCCACATGTGGCCAGGCCTGGTCCAGCACCTGGCAGTCAGTGCAGGCATGCAGCTCAATCAAGGGGTCAGCAGTGCAGCGCCCTGCCTAGACAGACCCAGGCAGGCAATGCAGCAGTCCCAGGCCATTAAGGCACTCCGACAGGTACAATGCGGCAGCACACCCACTAGTTGTAGATAGAGCCCAGCCATAGACAGAGCCCAGCAGCAGGTGAGGCTCAGCAGTAGATAGAGCCCAGCAGCAACATACAGCCATACAGCCCAGCAGCCATACACAGCCAGGCTGACTCCCTCCTTCTCCCTCCACTGCCCTTGCCCTTCTGCACCCCACCCATGCACCTCACCTCACCTCCCTCACCCACCTCCAGCATCTCTTGCAGCAGCAGCTGCCGCAGGTCAGCATCACGCGGCCCAGACTGCAGCCAGGCCTGCCCCCTGACCCCCTGCAACAGGCCTGGCCCCTGGCTGCCCTCCGCCCTCCCCCTGGGCGATGGCAGCACCAGCCGAGCCTCCAGCTCTCCACCTGAGCCAGGCCCAGCCGCAGTCCAGGCATCAGCCGCCAGGCCCAGCCCCAATCCTCCCCAGGTCTGCACCCCAGTAGCGGGACCCAGCACCAGCTCGTACTGCACTGTTACAGCGGCATAGGCCACCCCCACCACCTGGCTCAGCAGCGGGCGCTGCGGCGTGCAGCCAGCTGGGGCGACATGCGCAACAGCCTCAGCCTTGACCGCTGTGCTGGCAGTGGCTGCACTACTTGCTGTGCTGATCCGGTCTGCTGGTGGTGGGAGGGGCTGTAGGGGCACCCCTGCCCCTGGCCCTGCCCCTGCTCGCCCACAGTCAGGCTGCAAGTCGGCCAGCCACTGCAGGGCTGGCGTGCTCCAGGCCAGCAGCAGGTGCAGCAGGTTCTGGTGATCTCGCTGGAGGCCCAGAGCTCGAGCCTGACAGTGCGACACCATGGCAAGGCGGCAGCATCGCACGAAACCTCACTTTTGATTGCACCATGGCAGTTGCCTTGCCCCAGAGTGTGCGCACTGCAGACTACTGCCAGCATTACTATGGCACACAGGAGCAAGCTGCCACAAGCAGTGTGTGATAGGGATGACCAGGAGGTGGTTGCAGTGCTGTTTGGTGAGCGTGGGCCCACCCCGTACCACACATGAGTGTACTCCAGCCCACAGGAGCCAGCCACTATCAGGCACCATCCTGAGCTAGCCTGATATGATGGCCTGGGTAAGCAGGACATTGTGTGAATAAAAAAAGGCAGCGTGTGCTGCCACCGCTGCACAGCTACAGCCTGTTCGGCCACAAACTTGGCTGGACTGAGATCCTGCATGATGACCCTTGCTTCATCACACCCAATGCACGGTCACACCCAATGCATGGTCACACCCAATGCACCTGGTCACACGCCCTGCACCTATGGGCAGCCTGCCACCTGCCACTATTACCACATCAGGCACCGTTGGCACCGGTCTCCTGTGTCAGCAGCATGTGCAAGACCCCAGGCATCACCTGCACATGGCCGCCACGTGACCTGGCCTGACCTTGGTGACTGTCCAAAGCAGGCTGGTGAGCTGGGGGAAGCTGAACCGGCGCTGCTCAGCCCACAGCAAGCGCAGCAGCGAATGAGCCAGGCTGGGCTCCAACCCCTGGACACACGGTGAGCAGCAGGCTGGTCAGGCAAGGCAGAGCAAGGCAAGGCAAGACAATGCAAAGCAGGGTAGGACAAGGGATGCCAACGACAGTCAGGGAAGGACAGGATGAGATAAGGTCGGGCAGGATGGGGAAAGCACAAGCAACACAGTGGCAGGGCCTGTCAGTGGTTGTGCGGCGGCTGAGATGGTGCTTATCTACACGGGTCCCAACAGTTTCGCCTGGGGCTGTGGGCATGTCATGGTCTTGGCCCCACCTGCAGCCGGTCCACTGCCTCCACCAGCTTGGTCAGCTGAGTGGGGCTCTGAGCTCGCAGTAGGTCTGGGCTCAGACGCTGTACCAACAGGCTGGTCAGTCTGCACAGGCGCGCAGTGACAGCAGTACTCGAGCAGAAGGTAGGTAGGTAGAGAAGGTAGGTAGGTAGAGATGGTAGGTAGGAGGGTAGGTAAGGGAAGTGGGTAAGTAAGGTAGGTAAGGCTCTGGCAAAAGGACTGCTGGTATGTCTAAGCTCAGCCGCTGTGTCAGCAAGCTGCTCAGCCTGGGTCGAGGCAAGAACGAACAAAGCAGGCATTTGTGGAAAGCAGGCAGGTGCATGGGGAAGAGGTAGGTAGGGCAGCAAGGCAAAGAATGTATTCATGCTGTCATGCTCCTGACCTATGGTGGGCGTGGCTGTGCTTGCTGAATGCCAGCAGAAGCTCCGGGATGAGGCTCGTTGGGAGAGGTGCTTGAGGGGAAGGAGGGATGGGAAGTAGCGTACAGGCATGAAGTGGCACAGCTCCACTGTCACTGCTGTTGCTGCTATGGCTGAGGTCGCAACTGGCTCTTGCGCCCATATGTGTTGCTTGGCTGTCCAAATAGTTTCCCTGGCATCCCTTGTTCTGTGCATTGTTGGCAGCATTGGGTACCACTCCGGCGCTTGTGAAGAGCTGGACGCCACCTGCAAGACTGCGAATCAATGTGGCGCTGCTCCTGTAGACACACGTGTAAATGAAGGCATTCCTGTCGGTGAAGGTAGTCGTCACGCACACTCTATAAGGCACCCTTACGTTGTGCGCGAGTAACAGCAAGAAGCCCTCACACGTAGGATTGACTGCATACACTGACCCGCACGCACTAGCGGGCTTGCACTCGAGAGTGTGATGTGTGACTTCGGAGGCCCATTCCCCAGTCAGGCTAACTAGTCAAGCACTCTCCGCACTAGCGGGACTAGCTAACTATACTCCGGAGAGCTACTGCTCTCTACGGCGCTACGGGAGGCACATTACAACATCAGCATTATTAAGGTTGTGTGCTTGCTATGCTAGGCGCCATTGGCCGTATCGAACATCACAGAGCAACAAAAGGACCACAATGGCTGCGCGGCTTGCTCAGCGGCTTGCTTAGCGGCTCAGAGGCTTGCACGCCGGCGCACCACTACCTCTCAGCTCATACTAGCCCACGGTTACCCCAATGTTAACAGTCGTGCCCTATTCCCCACCGGTGATGGGTAATACAAGGTGCGTGTATCGATACCGATATTGTATTTCCTTGTATCTTGTTCTCCCATGCTTCCCCCAACTCCTGAACCCCACAGCCCTCATGCTACACCAAAATAAAGCATGAGTTGGAATCGAACCGGGCTGCGAGCTCATCATTGTAAAGGCTACCGACAGTGCGCCTAATGCCCACTTCAGCTCAGCCTTCTGGTGTGTGTGCCTGTGCCAGTGCCTGTGCCTGCGCCACACACATCCCCTTTGTTAGGGGTTCATTGTTTTTTTGTTGCTTGGGTCGTACTTCTTGGTACGCTCAGGGGTGCGGCCTGCGGTGAGGTGCGAAACAAATGTAAGTGACACGACATGTTCACGACATGTTCACCTAGTGCACTCGATGTAGCGCGGTGTACCTGATGCGGACTGCACAGCGGCGAATGTTCAGCGCTGCTAACAAGTCCCGGTCACCCGGCCTGCGGTGCAAGGCAAAAGAAATATAAGTGGCATGTCATGCAGGACATGTTCACCAAGCAAGATTGTGTGTCGTCAGGCCAATGCTTACCCAATGGCTTTGGTAAAGCGCAACGAGCTCCTGATGTTGGGGGAATGTTTCACTTCGCTGAACATTGTTCGCTGCAAGTCCGCCTTCGAAGGTCTGCAGCCATTGTAAGACACATTGCGCGTGTTGAGGCAAGTATCAGCTAACTAAGGGCTACTGCCTAGCCTAGGCCTCACCTCAACCCAGAAGATGTGCTCGCCTCGGAGCCGGGTGCTTGCGACTGCGCCTCGTGCGCCATTGTATATAAGACGGGTTTGCCTGGGTCTCAGAACTCGCCAGGGAACATGTTGAAGTGTACTCACAACGCAAGTTTCCTAGGATTTAAACCAGCAGTCAGCCACCAGATGTAACTCTCCGTTCACATTCAGGAGACATCGAGAATTTGGCCATCGGGGCAGGTCAGACGTAGTCATCAGGGCCAGGATGCCTGGTAATGCCTTCGTGTACGGCACGCTTATGCTTCCCCACCCATGCACCCCACCCATGCACCTCACCTCACCTCCCTCACCCACCTCCAGCATCTCTTGCAGCAGCAGCTGCCGCAGGTCAGCATCACGCGGCCCAGACGCGGCCCAGTTAAGGTCGAAAACCGCAGGTGTTAATATTAACGGTCGCGCCCTATCCCCCAGGGCCTGCCCAATGGGCAGTGCTCATATTCATGTGGGGGAGCAAGAAGCAACCGTAGGAAGTACCTACATGCCTGGCTGCTCGATGCCTGGCTGTCGTCGAGACAATGAAGTACAATCGACAAAAGAGGGCCTAACCTGCAAGCGACACCGCTGTGAGATGTAGAGCCCAACGGTGGAAGAATTACACGCAGCGGATCAAAGACGGTGCCAAAAAGTAAATTGCGGGGCCAATGGCGGGGGTGACCAGCGGCGAGACGGATATGCTCCCATCACCCCATCTACCTGGCGCAGTGAGCTGATTGTACACAAATGAAAGCCAACACTCAACGCGATGCCTGTCGGGCGTGCAGGGCGCCTAGATATTAGCATTTTTGGCTCGGAGCTGATATAAGCGGACACGCCTTATATCAGCCTTATATGGGATACGCCATACGGGAGGATAGAGATACAAGGAAACTTGTTATCGCAATACTTGTTGACGGGGCACACCGCGCTACACCGAATGCATTAGGTGAACATGTCGTGAACATGTCGTGTCACTTACATTTGTTTCGCACCTCACTGCAGGCCGCACCCCTGAGCGTACCAAGAAGTACGACCCAAACAAAAAAAACAATGTACCCCTAACAAAGGGGATGTGTGTGGTTTTGAGCTACTAGGGCTCTAGCAACAGGCACACACACCAGAAGGCTGAGCTGAAGTGGGCATTAGGCGCACTGTCGGTAGCCTTTACAATGATGAGCTCGCAGCCAGGTGCGATTCCAACTCATGCTTTATTTTGGTGTAGCATGAGGGCCGTGGGGTTCAGGAGTTGACGGGGCACACTTCATCAGTCGTCGGTGAAGGTAGTCGCCACGCACACTTTATGAGGCACACATGAACATGTTGACGGTTTGTTTCGCAACTTATTGCCTTGCTCTTCTTCGACAGCTCCACATCTACGGTAGGATGCAAGATGTGGCCCCCTCACCTTCTCGCATGCCTCGTAGTTCTCACGCTTGGACTCAAGGCGACAGCCAGACGTGAACGTGAGTTTCTTCAGGAGCCCAGAGTCCGTGATCAGATGAGCCGTGTCTCGCACTCACGAAGCGGGCATTTCGTCGCACAGGGCTCATTGGCTGGCGAGGCGAGGTCAGCGGGACACCTCACCCGGTGCGCGGTGTGCGAGAGCACTTCTCGTCACCCAGACTAGTTAGTTGCACTCCCCGATCCAACCGCAATGTCTGTGTGCCGACCTTGGCAGTCCTGGCAGCCCCCTCCTGACAACCATATAATTCATCACGTTCACAGCAGTGTCCTTGAGACTGCGAGGGAGACACGGGCCCCCTGCATTGTAGACTGACTGCTAGGTGCCTGTTAGCCAGGTTAGTAAGCTAGGCATGCTAGGCACGTACAGGTTAGTACGCTAGGCTTGTAAGCTGATGTCAGTGCAACCCGCCACATGCCCTTTCCATTAGGTAAGCCCAGTGCAGGACTGCTCCTATGCAAGGTGTCAGCATAGATGATGGCCCAGGCCCACGCCTTGCTGTAACCCTGCATGGCAACCTGCTGCTGCGGTGACACTGCATGCCACCCTGCAGACAACACCATCCCAGCAGCCCAGTGATGACAAGAAACCATGGTAAGGTGCACATCAGCATTACCAGCGTTAACAAATGGGGCTTCTGTTCTCTCCTTGACAGGCCCTCCAAGCTGTGCAGCACACAGCAGTCACAACTCTGCTTTCAAGCCCACATGGGCCATGCCCTGTCCCCACAGGGTACAAGTCCTGTCATGGAAGCCTCGTGCCTTTGTGTATCACCACTTCTTATCAGATGCAGAGGCTGCACACATCATCAAGCTGGCCGCACCCCAGGCAAGTGCAGCTTCCCACCCCCTGTGAAGAGGGCGGCTTGGCAGGGTATGCAGGTAGGAGGAAGGCTAAGCAGCCTCATCCTTTTCCAGCCTCACCACCAGCGCCATCATTGTCAACAACATAACCACCTGCACCACCATCGCAGCAATGCGCTGGATGAGGGGTCCAGCTCAGCTGCAGTGCCAGCAGCTCAGGTGCAGCCCTCGCCATCACCCTCCACTCCACCCCCACACCACCCTTTGTACAACCCTCCACTCCACCCCCACACCACCCTTTGCACAACCCTCCACACCACCCTTCACAGTGTCGGCCGCAGCCGCATGCGCAGCCCGGGACAGAGCCTGCGCCCGCCTTCCCCTCCACCACCTGGCCTTGCCACACTGCAGCTTGTCTTGGGCCACACACCAGCACCAGGAGGGGTGCAGCTGGTGCCTGCAGATGAAGCGATCCAGAGTGGTGGGCCAGAAGGATGAAGGTGACATCCACGACATCCGCACCAGTGCCGGCACCTTCCTAGCGTGAGTCATGACAACATGCAGCTACCCCTCCTCTCCCCTCAGCCAACCACCCTGCTCACATGCAAGCTACAGCCGCTGGTGTGGCGTGAGCTGGGCTAGGCAATCCGGCCCACAGCCATGGGAGGTATGATGGCTCTTGACTGTGCTGTGCCACCAAGCAGACTGAGGCACTGCAGCGTGCCAGAGGGGGTGGTGGTGGTGAGGGGGTTGGGGGTCATGTGCCCCTGCTGTACTCCCTGCCTCTCTCGCCTTGCCTTGCCCTGTGACTCATGTCTGATCCTGCACCCATGCAGTCAGTGCACCTGGCAGGACTGTGCAGGATACCCTCTTGCTAGTGCCTTGTGATGCCCCGCTTTCATCTGTGCTTGGCTAACTCCCCTCACACCCTGCTTTACCTCCCCTGACCCCCCACCTCATTGACCTCCTTTCCTGACCCCCCTGACCCCCAGCCTTCCCTGAAACCCTCCCCTGAACGCCCAAGCCCCTTACCTGACGCTCCACTGCAGGCGGAACCTGGACCCTGTGTTGACCACAGTGGACGAGCGGCTGGCCATGTGGTCCGGCCTGCCCCCCAGCCACCAGGAGGACATGCAGGCAAGCCAGCAGCAGGCCACACAGCCACAGTTCCCCTCACGGCACTAAGCTCAGTGCGAGGCGCCAAGGGAAGGGGCCAGGCTCCCCTCAAAGCCCAGCCCATCCCCACCTAACCTGGGCACGCACCGCCCACAGCATCCCCATCCACCAGCACACACCCTTGATTTCGTCCCTGAAACACCAACACACAGCTGCTACCGCTGCCACTGCAATGCCCACCGCCCCTTTGACCCTGCCCTCTTACCTATTCTGCAACCCCCTGGCAAGCCGTGCAGCTGGTTGTCCAGCCTTGCCACTGCCCTGCTGCCAACCTGCCCACTGGCTGCCTCCTGCCATCCTGCATGACCGTCTCAGTATCATCATCTTTGTCATTGTCATCATTGCATGACATTCGCCTGACAGCGCTGCTGCGACACACACACCCTGGCCTTGTCAGTATGCACAGCCCAAGCGATACCCTGGAGCGCCAACAGGGCAGCAAGCTCCCCACATGAAGCCGTCTTCTTTGTTTCGTTTGGCCAGTTGCATGATATGTAGCTCAACCTGACATGGCCCAGGCTTAATCCCTGTATCAAGCCATAGCGCATAGGCGACCTCAACAGTATGGCAACTCATAGCGAACGCTGTACATAGCGCTGTAAAGCCAACACTGCCATGCACCTGCAGGTGCTGCGCTACGGCCCTACCAACAAGTACGGGCCCCACCTGGACGGCCTAGAGCGGGTGGCCTCAGTGCTCATCTACCTAGTGGGTGAGTCTAGTGGGGGACAGCAGAGGCACACACCCGCTGCCACCCTCCGCCCTATGAGTACCCCTGCCGGTAAGGGCAGTGTTTTCCTTTCGTTTTTTCCTATGTTGTCACTGACCTATAGATCTACCTATTTTTTCCTTCTTTTAAGGTTAAGAGTGAGCGGGGGTGGTCAGGCATATGGCATGCAGCCTGGCCTTAGGGCGGCATCCGAACCAGGCAGAGGCAGGGCAGAGCCAGGCAGGTGGTCTGCGTGCTGCCCTGTGCTCTGCACTGAGGTCTGCCTGCCATCAGCTGGGCTGCTACAGTCCAGCTGTGTGCCTAGCTGCCGGCAGCGTTCAGGATTGTGGCTGCATAGCACTCAGAGCAGTGCACAGCAGGGTTCGACAGTTGGTGATACCTGATCTAAGGGCGCCCTTAAACTGATGTCAGGATAAACTACGGAGACCCTATACACTGTTCATACCCCAAAAAATCTGCCGGTGTGCAGAACCCTGGTGTGCAGAGCCTGCCCTGCACCTCCGCTAGCAGCCAGGCTGCACTGCCTCACGCTGTCGGTGTGTGGGTTAGAGCCAGGCAGTGTTTGGCATCACACCCGCTGTTGGGCTGCTGGCTAGGGCTGAGGGCTAAACAGTGCTGGGCCCCTCCCTGTCGGCCTGCCTGCTTGGGTGCCTTCAAGCTGGGTGCCTGCCTGCTTGGGTAGCCTGCGTACCCCTCTACCACATCTAACTCCCATACCTGCTTACCTACCTACCTGCCTGCCTGCTTGCCTACCCGCCCCCTGCCTGCCTCACTCCTTCCCCGCCTGCCTGCCTACCTGCCTTGCCTCACCATGCAGCCCCAGAGGAGGGCGGGGAAACTGCCTTTCCCCAGAGCAACGGTTGGCTGCACCCCGAGATGGGGGAGCCCACCCAGGGCCCCTTCAGCGAGTGCGCCAAGGGCCATGTGGCCTACAAGCCCAAGCGGGGCGACGCCCTCATGTTCTTTGACTTGAAGCCGGACTACCAGACACCTGACGATGACAGCATGCACACTGGATGTGGGTGGGCAGCACACGCAGCAGCAGCAGCAGCAGCAACGTCGCTCTGGCCCCACCACCCACCGGGGCTGTAGTCATCTGCGGCAGGCTTCCCCAATGCTGGGCTGCAGACCACCTCCCTCCCTGACCTTGACCTTCCTAATCACGACCCTGTGAGCTTACCGAGCGGCCCGTTGCACGTTGCTATGGCCCACATGCCCTTGGCACACTCACTGAAGGACAGCACAGGATGATCTTGAAGGCAGCCAGCTTTGGCCGTTTGGAATCATGCAGGGGTCTAAGGCTTCTAGCTGTGTGGTGTGGAGTGGGGGGTCATGTGGGGGGCCATGGTCTCAAGGTGCTGGCTGTGGCTGCAGGCCCAGTGGTGCGGGGCGTGAAGTGGAATGCGGTGAAATGGATTCACGGCAAGCCATTCAATGGTAGGTCAACGCCGCCAACCCTTGTGCATGGTGACAGGCTGCACTGCTGGGCAGCTCACAAGGCATGGCTGCAACATATCAATGGGTGTAGTCATCGGGCAAGTGCCGGGCTTTCTCAATATCTATGTGTCAAATGTCATCCTTATCCTTAGTAGGCACCGGGCCAGCAGTGATAGCAGCATCCCTTGGCCCACATGGCCTTAAGCGCAACAGTGCAGCAGTGCCACCAGGGGCACAGCTGCTGTGGCTGGACTGCTGTGCGCTAGTAGGCACCTGGGCATGGGGTGCGGTGAAGTGTGGTGGGGTGGGGTGGGGTGGGGTGGGGCCTTCAATGCTAGCACTGCTGGTAGATGAGCGCATGTGACATCCATGCGGCTATCCATGCACCATGCACACCATGTCTGTCAGCCTGGCTGGCTGCAGAGGAAGCCTACAACGAGTCCCTGGTGCAGCGACCCAAGCTCACGCCTGATCCTGGGGTGTGTGCTGACGACCACCCAAACTGCGCCGCATGGGCAGAGGCTGGAGAATGCACGGCCAACCCGGCAAGTGGTGTGCCAGCCAGCTGCTTCAGGGTGTCTTCACCTTCACCGCCCTCACAATGGTGCTGGCCACATTGCTTCTGCTGATGCTGCCAAGGGCTGCCAAGGTCTGCCCCAAGGGCTGCCACTATTGCCAACCACGCTGCTGCTGCCCTTGCTGCTGAAGCTGACAATGCTACCACTCGCACACCGACCCCCACTCTGAGTGAGATCCAGGCAAATCACCTAAATGTGAAGACATCAGAATACGAGGGCACCACCGCCTGCCTATGTGCCTGTCTGCCTGCCTGTTCGCCAGTCTGTCTGTCTGCCTGCCTGCCTGCTGACCCCACAGGGGTTCATGCTAGGGAGTGACTCTGTGGGCGCCTGCCGGCTGTCCTGCAGCGCTTGCACTGTGTGTGCGGACTCTGATGAGGAGTGCAAGCTAGAGAACAGGCGCAAGCAGGGCTTCTTGGTGTTCGACCCAGCTGAGCTGAAGCTGGCAGAGCTGGGCGTGCCGGCAGGGACCATACTAGGTCACACATGATGGGCCTGATCAGGGGTCCCACCCTTCCCATTGACTCCTAATCAGGCACCTTGGGGTCAGCAGCACAGACTGTGCCGCCCTCTGGCTTCCATGCCATTGCCTGCCGTTGTGGTCCCCTTGCTGCAGGAGGTTCAGGGCCTGGTTGTGTTGTCAACTGTCAGATTATGTTTTAGCCTTTCACCTGGGCTTGTATCCATCCATGCCCTTCCTTCCTCACTACAACTTCTCTTGCCTTGCAGCTGCACACAATCCTCCGTCTTGTCATGCCTTAGTGTACGCTACTCATGCAATCAGCCGTTGGGCTGCTTGGCCGGCTGCCTCCTCATGGGATATAGGACTGTCTGTAAAGACCTTGCTGACAACACGCTTGCGACCGGACGAGACGGAACGAGCTTGCATTGTGCTGTCAGGCACCGCAAGACGGAGCGAGTAACCAAAAAAGTTGTAGTCAAGTGAAACTTCATAGCTCTCACTACTCCAGCCATGGAGTCGAGGCCAGCGAAGACTGGTGTTGACACCGGACTAGCCAGCCTTCCTCTAGGGTTTGCTGTTTCATTTGGCCAATGGCCATGCTATCAGCCTTGCAAGCATACCGCTGTTAGTTGGAGTAGCTGAGCGAGATTACCCACAGTCGAGCAGGTTGCTTTATGTTGATGAGGTTTGTTTGTCTCTTTGATCACCGCGTTTTGCGTCAATGCATCAACTCAACATGGTGGGTTTTACACAGCAACTGAAAGCATTGCAGCGAAATACCAAGGAAAATTGCAGCGAGAGTCGGTACAATGATGAGCACAGTGCCAGACCAGCAGCACAACACACTTGTTCAAATGTCCCACCAATTGCGTGCAAGCTAGGTGTCCAGGTTGTGCGAGCTCTGTCATCATGACCCAGACACGTTCTCAGACGCTTCGCCACAAACAGCGTTTTGATTGACACCGAGGCACGATGTCCGTATCATACATTTTCGCTTGATAGATGGTGCGTAGCAGCTGTGTATACACGCATGTTGTCCAACTCTTGCTACCAAATGGCCACTTACATGCCCGATGCGAGCTTCGACACGGCCATGTGCTTGCGACTTGTGTGCGTAGGCTCATATTGGCGAGCATGTCTCGCCAGTGGCGCAGCAGGATAATTGGCGTCAGCGGGTTCGCCGCGAGCTGCAGGTGCCAGCTTCGGCACAGCAGCCAGCAACTGCCCCAGGATGTACTATGTATAGAATACTGCTGATATCAGCCCTGGGGCTGCTGGGGCCTACCCCCTGCACTGTTGCCTAATCCCTAGGGGAGAATAAACCGATTCGGCGAAGGTAGACATGCATTGATGCAAGCTGACACTGCTGGAGCATGGTACATATTTCCGTGCTTCAATAGGCTAGCTTCAGCAGGCAGGTGCTGGATTTCACAGCCATTAGCAGCTCATGCTAGGGAACTCGCTCGCTATACCTTTCACCCATTTCTGCCATATCATGACCAAAGCAGCCAGTTGCAGCCATGGATTGCTGCCATGTGGGCTATACGTGTCTTGTCTTTGTTGTCGCGGATGCTGCTAGCTCATGTGTTGTGCATGAATCACAATCTTTGAGCATGCATTGAAGTGCATGCACTGCTTTGCTTCATGCTGCAGGCAGAGTCCGAGTGGCCCTCACGCTGGGGCTTCATGGCAGACCCGGTATCAGGCAGCAAGGCAAATGACACACTGGATACGTTCAAGAATGCTGCCCAGGTGTGTGCCTGACAGCTTTGGTGTGCATGTTCGTCAATCTGTCCATGCAACAATGTCAGCGTGCTTCCTTAGCACTCCCTTTGTAGGAAACCCCAGCTGGTTGTGGTCATGCAACCAGCTATGTGTGCCTTTGATGACGTACGGCATCATCAGCACCATCACCTGACAAAAGCAGCATAGTAACCCATATAGTTTGGCCAGTCCCTTGTAGCAACCCCTGCCAGTAAAGCCAGTAGCCTGCGTTGCTGCCTCCACCTTGAGGCCTGTGTGGCCCCTGATCTGCCTCTTCCACCCTCCATGCCACCGCTGGTCCTCTGACAACCAACAGCTATAGTCATGCATTGTGGGCAGCCGCCCTCTGCCATGCAGCATGGGACAACCCTGACAGCTACACACCCAGCTTACCTTGTGTAGACACTGAGCCTCCTGCCTGGCCTGCAGTGCACCACCAGCATCAGCCTGAACCAGCTGCCAGAGGTGCGGCAGGCAGTGGAGCGGCAGCGCCAGCAGGGGGACTCTGTGGACGCCTTCGTGCACAACCAGCTGCTGCGAACACCTGCAGCAGCCTGTGTCAGGTGGGGCCGGATCCTCTAGTTCACCTCATCACTGCCATCAACCATCTTCACCATTAATTATGGTCCCTGTCACTCTTCTCATCATCAGTCACCTCATGTTGGTCCCAGGACAGCTCTGTATTGAGAGAGCCAGCTGGGATTGCTGTGGGATGGACAGAGCCTGGAGTTGTATGCGGCGCTCTCCTTGTCAGTTGGTCAGCGCAGGGCATTGGTTGGCCACTCAGTGTTGAGTCATTCCATTCCTGGCAGTGCCCTCTCTCCCCACTCAGTGGCAACAGCATCGGCACAGTGAGCCTGACCAGCATTGCTTGTGTGCAGGTTGGAGCCCAAGAAGGAGTTTGCAAGGCCCATGATCACTTCTCATGCCATAGGGTGGGGCAGCAGCCTCGAGGTGAGGCAAATGTGCACTGGCTGACGCCATGGGGTGGTGTAGCAGCCTGGGATGGTGATGTACGACCTGACCCTCAGCAGCTAGTCTGTCAGATACTGATGTATTGAGGGGGTGGTTGAGGTTATTAGACACCTCATGTGGGGGCAGCAGCCTCACAATGCAGCCACACTTAACATGACAGTGCCTATGCAAGGATATGTAAGGACCCTTGGTGCCACGTGTCTTGGTGGGCTTGGGTACACAGTGAGGCCTGCATGCATTTTTGTGCACATCGTGCCTAGCATGCTGTCACATCATTTGATGGTGTGGCTGCACTGCACTGCTTGCAGCGCTTCGGCCGCCTTACCCTGCGCCTTCGATGATGCTGTGACGAGCACAAGGCTGGATGCTGCGTCTACACTGGCCAATTTGCCACCTTGTTTGAGTGATGATGCCGTGAGGAATTGCAATGGACAATCACGCAGCCAGCTTTGACACACAGGGGGGGGGGGGGGGGGGGTGCCGAGACAGTGGGGTTGCAGGCCTGACGCAAGGCAGTGGATAGGTACAGGCAGGAAGGGGTATACGGTAGTGCTGGTGCATGAGTTCTGTACCAAGTGCGTTAGCTGAGTCTGCCATCAGGACCGCTGGAGCCAGCAGCAGCCTGGAGCCAACGGCACAGCAAGACTTTGAGGGGACTGATGTGGTGCCCTCTGGTACGCCCCCCACAGCCCTGCCAGTCAGGACCCTTGGCCCCCACAGCCGGCACTTAATGGGCATGGGAGGAGCACCAGCTGGCTGCGGTCTCAAGCCCCCTGCACAATGCAATGTATCCGCACTGGGGCCGGGCTGGTATGTAGCCCGCAAATAAACTGGGTGGGTCAGACAACTGCCATGGGCCAGATGAAGGGTATGAACAAAGCTAGCGTCAAGTCCAAGCACGCACAGTCGACATGGCACAACAACAATCACATCGGATAGGGAACAGTCGCACATGTTTTTCTTATCAAAATGATGTTGAACGACGAAACTGATGTTGGTCTTCTTCTTTCTAATGTAATCCTTGCAGTTACCCTAATCCCAGCTTTGTAATTTGACTGTCAAATGGGGCAGGAGGGTCATGCTTATCGGCCCACTGATAATGGCATTATACTGCTCATTCGGTTTCGTTACCGATCATCAGCACCGTGCGCACGTCACAATCCGACTAGGAGGCTCTCCAGGTGCCGTATGCGTGCTACAAGCTGCGTCTCCCGGTCCGACTCGCTGGCAATGCCTGGCTGCGCACCACCGTTCGCCATTGCCGAGCTGGCATGGGTGTGTGACATTGGTGTGTGCACGCCATTGCCATTGCTAATCGCGCCCAATGCCACACCCTGGCTGCTGCTCGCGGTGGCACTGGGGGGCAAAGGTGGGTTTGAAGCGGGTGGGGCGGGACCACGCGGGGGCGGTTGTGGCGGTTGCACGCCCACTGTCGCCATAGCTTTGTTCATCGCCTGGTCCAGGTCTGCCAGCAGGTCCTCAATGTCCTCGATGCCAGCGGAAATGCGCACCAGGTCGTCCGGCAGGCCCCGCGCTGCCCGTACAGCTGCCGGGATGGAGGCGTGCGACATGTAGCACGGCAGCGAAATCAACGACGCCACGTTGCCAAATGACACTGTGATTTTGAAGAGCTGCGTCTCCTCCACGATAATCTGCAGACCGGCATCGCGATAGTCAGGGACAGCATGCAAATCTCACTGGGTGACGCACCAGTACACTGACACGGCCTGCTGCTGAAAACGGTGCTGACACACATGGCATCAGGTACACTCACAAACCACACAAGGTCTAGAGCTACACCCACCAGTGTACACCCACAAACCACACAAGGTCTAGAGCTAGGCACTCTACACTGTCAAGGGTGGATGTAATAAGCAGGGGCATGTAGCCTAATCAGGCTTGTGATGTAGGAGTGGAGTGCAGACCTACAGCCCTACCCTCCCCTGCCTCCCTCCCCCTGCCTCCCTCTCCCACCTTTGATGCCTCCACGTTGCCCGTTTCAAAGCTTAGCAGGCAGCCCCCATCACTGGCCTGCCGCATGTGAAGCTCATGACCAGGGTGGCTGGGCAGGCCTGCATAGTTCACCTTCTTCACCTGGGCAGGCAGAAGCAGCACGGCCACAGCACCCACAGCGAGGTCATCTCCACCAGCAGCTCATCAGGAGCAGCTCTGGTCAGCAGCAAAGCCAGGCGGTCAGCATCACCATTGCATAGCCAAGGCCGAGCTGTCCACACGCTGCAGGTGGCCACCACACTGGCCCAAACGACAAAGGAGGTAAAGGTAGACATTTTCAGTCCGTATGTACTACATATGGACTACCATTCCATTCGTCCTTAGTCTATCATCCATATTTCCAGTGCAGCTGCTAGTGGCAGTTTAACGTTCCTCACCAAGGGGTGGGCCGCGAGGTATGCAGCCAGACGGGCACAGTTGTACGCAGAGCGCTCCATACGCAGGGCCATGGTTTTCAGGCCACGCAGCGCCAGCCAGCAATCAAAAGGGGCGAGGCCACCCCCTTCGGCGTTCTGCAGCAGCAGCAGCAGCAGCAGCCGCATCAGGCATGGCGCTTGGTGCTGCCCAGGCCCATGACAGCAGGGTGAGAGGGCTGGGCTGGGGTTGGGATGGCAATTCACAGCTCCAGGGCACCACCGCCTGATGATGCCACCAAGTGCAACACCAGAGCCTTGTCAATGACCTGGGCAGCCTGCCAAGCAGACGTAACCAGCTGGTGCTTCTTCAGCCGACAGCTGTTGAGTTGCTGATTCACCTGTAGCTGACAAACAAATTAACTAGTGATGAACTGGTGTACTGAGGCTAGTAACTGTGGCAGAGAAAGAAACAAGAACCAAGGCAACACCCTCCTCTCATCTCTTTTCCTGCTGTAGTGGTTCTCCCTCCCTGCCCCAGTCCCATCCTGTCAGCACACCTGCAAGAAGTACACCCGCTTGGCCAAATCCTCGCCCTTGACAGACAGGATGCCCAGGGTCACGTCCCCGTGCCCGCCGATGAACTTGGTGCCGCTGGTCATGCTGATGTGGGCGCCCAGATCCAGCGGTCGCTGCCCCACAGGTGCCATGATGCTGTTGTCCACGCAGCACAGAGCGCCAACAGAGTGGGCAAGTGCAGCCAACGCGGCGATGTCACAGATCTGCGGCGCAAGAGGGATGGCAGCCCTGCTTGCAGCGTAGAGAGGGGCAGGAGCAGGGTCGGCGGCACGACTGTAGCGGGGCTGCAAGTACTGGTGTGAGCTGTCTTGATGTGAGCGGGTTAGAGGTTAGGGTTAGGAAGAGCGTTAGGGTTCCTGCTGTTTGTGTCCTGATATTTGTCCTGATGTTTGTCACCTGTGTGCCAGGCAGCAGGAGCTGCACCTATATCTAGCCAGTGAGCAGTTGTCACGTTGGGTCAAGTCGCCCCACTGCCTTGCACTCCCAGTCTTGCTCTGGACCGGAACTGCTGTGCAATGCTGGGCCAAGGGGTGTCAATAGTTGCAGAAAGACCCCAGGCGGACATCAGCAGGTCACCTGCATGCGGGGGTTGGTTGGCGACTCCACCATGATCAGTTTGGTCCGCCCTGGGACAACTGCCCTCCTCACTGCCTCCAGGTCACACATGTCCACGTTGGTAACACTGACGCCAGCAGTGGGCACCACCTGGTCCCCGTCAGCATGGCATGCAGCGCCTGTTTAGGCCATGCTCAGGGCAAGCAAGGGGATGTGGGGAGCAAGGAAGAGGGCGGGCCTGACCGCAAAGGGGAACAGAGCAAGCTCAGGGCGAAGAAGGGGGTTGAGGAAGCGCTGCGTGGGGTGTAGACTGGTGCACAGCATGCAATGGCCTGCTATTCTCTATGCCAGTGGGTGGCGCTGTGCTGGTGGAGGGCAGGAGAGCGTGCTGGAGGGCGGGAGAGCATGGATTGCCGCTTCCCTGGCTAGTGCAGGCAGGGTGTGCCTACTGCCCAGGTGCACATGCTCATCTACGGCATTAACACACACTGCTATACACAGCTGTGCACTGGCGATGCTGGATGCAAGGTGGTGGGTGTGCTGGTGCTGTTGGTATGTTTCCAGGGGTGGCGTAGGGCTCAACCTCAATCCAGACCCCACACCATGCGTTGTTGATGACGATGACAAATGCAGGCTCAGTACGCCGACACGGGCGGTCAGGGCAACAGGGGCATGCAGCAGGCACAGCAAGCATGACAGCAGGCACAGCCAAGGGGAGAGGCCTCACCTGGGACAGGAGGCGGGAGGTGCCACCGTAGATGTCGTCCCCTGCGATGATGTGCTCTCCCGAGTGCACCAGCTTGCACACCTGGCAGCACAGGCAGCGCGCAGACCCCATGATGTCTGGACTCCCCTCCCCTCCCCTCCCCTCCCCTCCCCTCCCCTCCCCTCCCCTCCCCTCCCCTCCCCTCCCCTCCCCTCCCCTCCCCTCCCCTCCCCTCCCCTCCCCTCCCCTCCCCCTCCCCTCCCCTCCCCTCCCCTCCCCTCCCCTCCCCTCCCCTCCCCTCCCCTCCCCTCCCCTCCCCTCCCCTCCCCTCCCCTCCCCTCCCCTCCCCTCCCCCTCCCCTCCCCTCCCCTCCCCTCCCCTCCCCTCCCCTCCCCTCCCCTCCCCTCCCCTCCCCTCCCCTCCCCTCCCCTCCCCTCCCCTCCCCTCCCCTCCCCTCCCCTCCCCTCCCCTCCCCTCCCCTCCCCTCCCCTCCCCTCCCCTCCCCTCCCCTCCCCTCCCCTCCCCTCCCCTCCCCTCCCCTCCCCTCCCCTCCCCTCCCCTCCCCTCCCCTCCCCTCCCCTCCCTCCCCTCCCCTCCCCTCCCCTCCCCTCCCCTCCCCTCCCCTCCCCTCCCCTCCCCTCCCCTCCCCTCCCCTCCCCTCCCCTCCCCTCCCCTCCCCTCCCCTCCCCTCCCCTCCCCTCCCCTCCCCTCCCCTCCCCTCCCCTCCCCTCCCCTCCCCTCCCCTCCCCTCCCCTCCCCTCCCCTCCCCTCCCCTCCCCTCCCCTCCCCTCCCCTCCCCTCCCCTCCCCTCCCCTCCCCTCCCCTCCCCTCCCCTCCCCTCCCCTCCCCTCCCCTCCCCTCCCCTCCCCTCCCCTCCCCTCCCCTCCCCTCCCCTCCCCTCCCCTCCCCTCCCCTCCCCTCCCCTCCCCTCCCCTCCCCTCCCCTCCCCTCCCCTCCCCTCCCCTCCCTCCCCTCCCCTCCCCTCCCCTCCCCTCCCCTCCCCTCCCCTCCCCTCCCCTCCCCTCCCCTCCCCTCCCCTCCCCTCCCCTGCCCTCCCCCCAGGGTCGTGATGATGGCAACTGTGATGGGACAATGTGCAATGATGATGCACCTTGATGACAGTATGGTGTGCGGTTGGCTCCCACATGGACATGGACATGCGTGGCGCATGCTCATCACCTACCACTGCTAGAGCCGCCATGCCACTGGTGAAGACAAACGACCGGTCAGCTCCTTCCAGCCCTGCCATGGCTTCCTCAAGCATGGTCCTGCAGAGCAATGCAGGGCCAGGCCAACCCACTACTAAGGAAGGATAGCGAGGGCTGGGCCAGCAACCTGCAAAGGGGTGGCGGCTAGGGTGTAGCCAGCTTACCACTGAGGGGCGAGGCCCACCAAGGCTGGTACCATCAGGGCCAGGCCCACCAGGGCTACACGCACCAGCTGCTGTCAGCCAGGGCAGGGATGACCAGCAGGCTCTGCTACAGCTGCGGGCCCAGGGTGATGCTTGACACCCTCACCCCACCACACCCTACCACACCCTCTCTGAGGGTCTGGGCCCCCTGCCTCCCAGGCCTCCTGTCATCCCCGCCCTCAGGCTCAATGACCTCAGGCTTGATGCCCTCAGGGTCAGCAATGTTCTCCTGCTCATCCCAATCCTCACTGTGTTTGACAACACGTCATCCTCAGGGGCCGGGGCCCCCTGCGCACCTGGTGGGGTTGCCGCTGCGTGTGTAGTCGTAGGGGCCAAAGGTGGTGGCAGACGGCTGAGCGAAGGTGGCTGTCTGCCACAGAGGGGGCCCTGAGGCGCCGTAGGGGTCGGTCACGCTGCCGCCTGCACCGGTGCCGTGGATGAGCTGTGTGGCAATGGCCAGTCGCCCAGCAGGTCGGGCGCCCTTCCCAGGGGAGCCTGGCTGCCCGAGTTTGGCGGCCAGTGCCTGGGCAATTGCACATGGGATAGGGAGAGTAGTGTGACAGCGTTCTTAACTAGCACATGATTAATTGGATAGCATCCCTGGCACAGGTGGTGGGTACATGGCAGTGTGGTAGAAGCAATGACTGGCACTGATAAGATTGACACAGCAGCAATAACACAGCGGCAGCCATGTCAAAAATGTTAGGAAGGGAGGGGGTGAGGAAGGTGGTAATGAGCATCCCCGGCCATACGGACTGCTGGCTGCCCTTATCTGCAGTCATGGGCTGTCGGTGGCATCAGCGCCGCTGCCACAACAAATGAAGGGCACTGAAGCACGGCTCAGGCAGCGCAATGCAGTTCCTCTATCAATGTGGTCAGGTGCATAGGCTGCTGGTGGGGTGGGCACCTCTTGTGGGTGTGTGGAGGGGTGACGTGACCATTTGCAACACATGTTTTGAAATCAAGATGCTCAGGGTGGCTGTTGTATCTGTTTTGCAGTGTGGCAGTCAAGTCAGCAGCAGCTCCTGTCCAGGTCTGAAGCACTCTGAGCACACGCTGAGCATTGAGCAGATCATGCCAGCAGGTTCCGTCCTGATGTTCATTACTCTGGTGACTGAGCAAATGCCCCTCACACTGCCCCTCCCCCAAGTTCCGTGCCTCTCGACATGCCTAACCTTGCCCTGTGCAGGTACTCCAGGAGCCGGGAGGTTGGCTGCCATCATGCCCCGCCCACCCAGCAGTGCCCCGCACCCACCCTCAGCTCCGCCAACATGTTCGCCTCCAGGCTGATGGCCCCGGCGGCCCGGTGGGCAGCTGTCCTGCGGTCGCCACGTTCCCCTGGCAGCAGGATCTCTTCGACACCAGGCAACCGGGCAGCCCCCTTCACCCTGGCAGGCAGGCAGGCAGGCAGGCAGGCAGGCAGGCAGGCAGGCAGGCAGGCAGGCAGGCAGGCAGGCAGGCAGGCAGGCAGGCAGGCAGGCAGGCAGGCAGGCAGGCAGGCAGGCAGGCAGGCAGGCAGGCAGGCAGGCAGGCAGGCAGGCAGGCAGGCAGGCAGGCAGGCAGGCAGGCAGGCAGGCAGGCAGGCAGGCAGGCAGGCAGGCAGGCAGGCAGGCAGGCAGGCAGGCAGGCAGGCAGGCAGGCAGGCAGGCAGGCAGGCAGGCAGGCAGGCAGGCAGGCAGGCAGGCAGGCAGGCAGGCACCATGAATGGTATACAGTTACTGTTTTAGCTATACATCATACGTCTGGGAAAATGGCAATATCAGTGGTAGGTAACACCATACTAGGCAAGTAGGCAGGCAGGCAGGCAGGCAGGCAGGCAGGCAGGCAGACAGGCAGGCAGGCGCACAGACACCAGCCAGACATGCATGAAGCACATGTGCAGGGCTGTACACAGTCCAGTGCTGCGCTGAGCTTTCTGCCACCCTGCCAGGCAGGGAGCCTGCTAGGTTTGTGCTGGAGCAGCCTGCAGCACCTTGCGGCACCTGCTGCAGGTGGCTGAGCGACCTAGCTTGCACAGCAGCCCCGTCAAACTACAGCATAGCCCATACTGTGGTCACACAGCATGTGTGGTTCTAGGTCTGACTCATGAGTGAAGAACACACTGCCCACCTCTCCCCTGCACCAGCCCAGCCCTCACCTGTCAAGCACAGCGCGCACCCGCAGCTTGATGACCTGCGGGTCTCCCAGCAGCGCCGGATCCACAGCCACCACCAGGTTGCCCCAGTTGGCCTCCTGCACAGCCAGCAACCCTCACTGCAGCCCTCGCCCTCACGGCCTACTGCCACACCCCCCACCGCTATGCTGGCAGCTGGCCACATACTACTACTAAGTTTGGGTTAGGGTCAGGGTTGGGTTGGGTTAGGCTGGGTAGGGCTGGGTTGGGGTTGGACTGGCCACCCCCATCTCTTCCACCATTTCTTGCATAGCTTGTGCCGACTTTGCTGGTGTCCATCATGGTGGCGAGGTGGCAATCACCCTTGAACCCCACCTCCACATGCTGCAGGGGCAGGGAGTGATCCTTCTGCACTTCATCATGCAACTTCCACCCCCACCATGCATGCTCATGCGTGCCATGCATACACCACGCATATCCACACACACATTGCATGCCGACCTTGCTCCTGCCCTGTGCACTCACACGGTGTGTGCTTCACGTCCCTGCGCCCACGCAGGCACTGCTCAAAGCCACAGCCCAGTGTGGCCACCCACCTGTAGCTTGTCTGACACTGCAGCCCCAACCAGGGGCCCAGCCAGAAGCTCCACCATTATGCCCAGGCCGCTGCCCTTGGTGCCCCGGTCAAAGCTGCGCAGCGCCCCTCCTGACAGCACCTGCGCATAGGCAAGACCCACCACAGCCTGGTTAAATAATCCTTCATATGTGAATGGCAGCGTCTATCTGCTGCATGGCAGCCACTGGAACCCAGAAGAGGGCTTATGCCCCACCCTTGGATGTGTAGCTGCAGACCCTGGCTTCCTGGTGCACAAGGCCTGTGCTTCAGTTGAGGTGGTGGGTGATGGTGCAGCTGAAAGCAGCCGTACCATGACAACAGGTGGCAAACTGGCCTGAAGGCTGGATAGCGTCATGGACATGTAGTACATTTAAATGGAGGGAGTCAGTTGAGGCAGTTAAGGCAGTGAGCTGGTGACTATGGCACATCCATTCAGGCAGCTGGAAGTGAGCAGGCTGCTGGTGGTGATGGATGCTGGTGATAGAGGCTGCTGTGTCAGCCTACAGCGGTCAGGGAGAGATCTACTGTTGTGCCAGACTAACCTCACTGGGGTTGGTGGTGGGCTGACCAGCAGCATCCATGGCCACGTCCGGGGGGATGGCTCGCCCGGCTGTCTGTGCCTCTAGCAGCCCAAACCATGCAAAGGCTGAGGTGGCCATGTCCAGCGTGACGCAATGGCCCTCCCCACCGTCTTGGCCACCGCTGCTGCCGTTGCTGCTGCTGCTGCTGCTGCTCAAGGCCTGAGGTGAGTTGTGGGGAACAGCAGAGGCTCCGCTGGCGGCTGCAGGGACTGAGATAGCGATGGGGTTGGTACCCAGGATAGCTTGTCTGGCTCCGTGTGGGGCGACAAACTCAGGGGACTGGGCCAGCACCAGGCCAATCAGTCCGGCCTTGCCCACTAGCTCGGCAAAATACCTACAGGCAAGGAGATGGCATGGAGCATGGCGCATGGAGCATGGTGATGAGTGAGAGCCAAGCCGGTGTTGTTTCATCATGCCCTCGGTGCATGCCTTGCGTGCTCCCTGCCACGGACCTGACCCCAGACTGTTCATCCCAAGAGCTGTGACAGACCTGCAACCTACCCCAAGGCGCCTGTGCTGGTGGAAGTGTGGTTTGTGCCCACGATCCCAAAGCCTTGGTCCTTAGCACGGGCTATTGCCATCTGGGTGGCTTGCTCAAGGACGAGCATGCCAGCCGTGTTGTTGCCGTTGATCACCGCTGACAGCCGGGTCTCCTTCTCAACCACTGGTGGTGCTGCCTTGGCATGCTTCTTCAGGCCTCCTGACGTGATCTTCACAATGCCTTGACTGTTGTCACGCAGCTGGGCGTACAGCACTACCTGGGAATGCAACCACATAATGATGCAATAGGTTGGCCGGCTTCTTCAAGCTGCAAAAGAGACCACAATTGCCTAGAAAGGATGGCACACCTTCAAAAGCACAGCCGCCTCACTGTCGTTGTAGCCAAACGTTTTCAAGGCTCTAGTACAAAGTTCCTCCACCTCCGACATTGGCACCAGAGCCACCTTGCCTTTCCCGGCTGGGGGTTCTGCAGCTGGGTTGCTGGCCATGCACCTAAGGAGCCGCACAGGCTGCCGTTGTTCCCTTCGCGGTGATTGTTGCGGCACGTGTTGCTGTTGGACGCCTCGCGGGCAGCCAGGGAGGGCGCAAGTCAACGAAGTATGTGGGCGCAAGGGCAAGGGCCGCCCGTGCCCCTGCGCCTGATGGCCCACTCCAAGCTTCATCCGGCGTCAGTAACAACTGCGCGTCTGAATCGGTCCCCAGTTGACGGTTATGAATGGGCGGTTGCAGCCGTAACGATAGCCAGTCATAACGTGGTCTAGTTACATGGTGTGCGTACTACATACAGTAGGCGGCGGCACATCAGTTGGTGGCCAGGTCAATGGCGTGGAAGGAGAAGGCAGTAGGCAGGCAGCAGATCGCCCCAGCTTAGCAACACGACCCCACCCCAACCATCACTGGGCCCTGCCTAGCAGCGGTTGTGCCTGCATGGTGCACAACTGGAATGTTTGCTTGCCTGCAGGGCATTGGTGTAGCAGGAGGGAACGGAGGCGTTGATGTGAACACCGCCATCAAGGCAGCACTCAGGGGCTAGGGAGGCCGCCACAACCTGGTGCCTGCCACAAGCAGCACCCCACACATCACTTGAAGCACCTGCAGCGCCTCACCTGCCTAGCTGGACTGCCAGCAGCAGGGCCCCAGCTATTGCCCTGCTCACATCCAGCCCTGGCTTGCTGAGCAGCAGCTGGCGCCGATGTGACGGCGTGTCCTGCAGCGGACAGTGGCTCCATAAGACTTAGGCATCGCTTATCTGTAGTTACTTGATTGCTTTTCTACCTTGACACGCATTCTTGCATTCAGTAGCCCATGTAGTTCCTTACTTACACAGCTGTCTCATTGCTTCTTCATTGCCTTCATCGGTATGGGTGTGTACTCTGGAATCCACTTTTCTTTCCTTGGAGCTGTAACAGTGCTGAATGGTTCTACACCGCTGTGACCGTCCGCTTGGTATGGCTGCTTGGCTTTGCTCATTTGCTGTTTGAACATGAAAACTCAAGTCTTGAGTCAAGACATGCTCCATGGCAGCAAGCACATGAATGGGCGCAAACAACTCATCCATGAACTGCCTCCTGACCCAGCTTGCGAAACCTACATCCCCAGCCTGAGGTCTGCAGTGAAGCAAAGATGAGATGGAGCACATCATCCACATCTGTCTCCCCTTGTGCAACTATGTACACACTGCCACCGCGCAATCTCACAGCGCAGACAACAATCATTACAGCGGTGCAAGTCGACTGCAACGATTGCCGTTATCTTTGCCATTACTAGACATGTCATGGAGTAATGTGACAACAGTGTGCTAATGTTGCTCATGCAATGTGTGACGAACACCATGCATCAACATACATGGTGCAGATACTGGCATGAGGATGTGAGCATCAGCGAAAGTGAGCATGGTTGCGCTGCAACGTTGAGATGGTGCGCGCCACAGTTATCATCAACCACCAGGAGTCAAGCCTGTCTACCTCTTTACCTAATACTGATAACACGCAGCAAGCTCCATCGCCGACACAGCCGAGGGTCACAGGAAACCAACCATAATGCAGCAGGGGGCATGCATGGGCAGCAGTGCGCCATCTTGACTACCTGACCCACAACAGGCCAACCTGTTGACACAGGCTTGCTGCAGTGGCTAACACCACCAGCCCATGCCATGTCCGTTCCCCGCCATGTCCGTTCCCCGCCATCAACCACAATCCGTGTCGTGGATCTCCAAGCAAGAGCCGACAACCAGCTTCCAGTCCGACGTTGCCCGAAGCAAGACGGCTGAATAGAAAACCAACCGCAGCATTGGCAGGCAACTCGCTTGAAGCCACGGAGGGCGCGGCCAGGGGCGGAGGGTGCGCAGGTGGGTGGTTCATCTTGAAAGAGTCACCGCTATCACTTAAAGCGAGCAATTGCTCGGTTCCCACCTTCCAGGTTCCAGGTACCAGGTTCCGGCTTCCAGTTTTCAGTTCCCACTGAGGAACGTGAGACACGCAGCTTCCTCGCCTCACTCCTCACAGACCCAGACGGGCAAACTCCAGCTCTGCCTGGAGCAAGAATCACACAGCAGTTCAAGAGCCGTGTCAACACCTTGAGCTCGGAGACGTGCAGGTGAGTCGCGGTGAGCGGGTCTCCTGCAGCGATGCGCGCCGAGCACCTCACAATCGGTCTCCGAGCATGCAGGACGTGTTGAAGCAAGCAGCAAACAAAATGCGCACACCCTCCAGCTCCGCCTTCACCACCTTGGCCTGCCTGACATTGGCAGCCCTGCTCCTGCTCGGCCAGCCACCAAGTAAGCACAACCAGTGCTTGTCTGCTGCTGCGACGGCTGTGGGTTCAGCCGGGACTAACACAGCAGCGTTGGCTCAGCAGCATGTCCCCTCTACGCTCCTCCCACCCTGCCCTGCTCTGCCCTGGCCGCCCTGCTGCCCCTGCAGGTGTACGTGCTGCTGACTCCATCGAGTGCTCTTCCTGGGGACCCAGCCAGTGTAACAGGCCAGGCGTGCCAGACAAGTGCCCCGGCATGTGCAGCGGCCGCGGCAGCAGCGGCAGTGGAGGTGTGTGGGCATTACTGCTACCCTCATCGTCGGCACTCAATACCAGCGCCCTGCACTGGCCTGACCCCCTTCAGCCCTCTGCTGCCCCTCCCTGCCCCACACTGCGTGCTTGCACCTTACCCGGACCCTTGCCCCTGACTAGCGCGCCCTTGTTGCCCGCACCCAGCCTAGCAGCCCGGGCACAGTGACTCTCCTTTCCATCACCCTCACCAGCAAAGCACCGCGCTGTGCTGTGCAGGTGTGGGTCCTGGCATTGTCATCATCAATGATGGGAGGGCGATCGCAACGGGTGGCACAGGGACTGGCGGTGCTGGAGGCCGAGGTGGCATTGGTCGCCGCAGCCTGCTGGGCAGTGGGGGCGCGGGGGGCGCAGGCATTGGTGGCTCTTCATCAGTGGTTGGCAGCGGCACATCCATTGGTGGCCAGGTCAGTGGAGTGGCAAGAGGAAGAGGAAGATGCAGCAGGGGCATGCTGGGTCACCTCACGCATGTTGTGCGGCTATCTCGGTCATGAGTGCTGCGCTGCCAGGACAGTAGGCAGGCAGCAGAGCGCCCCAGCCCAGCAACACGACCCCACCCCAACCATCACTGGGCCCTGCCTGGCAGCGGTTGTGCCTGCATGGTGCATCACTGCCATGTGGGCTTGCCTGCAGGGCATTGGTGGAGCAGGAGGGAACGGAGGCGTTGATGTGAACACCGCCATCAAGGCAGCACTCAGGGGCTAGGGAGGCCGCCACAACCTGGTGCCTGCCACAAGCAGCACCCCACACATCACTTGAAGCACCTGCAGCGCCTCGCCTGCCTAGCTGGACTGCCAGCAGCAGGGCCCCAGCTATTGGCATGCTCACATCCAGCCCTGGCTTGCTGAGCAGCAGCTGGCGCCGATGTGACGGCGTGTCCTGCAGCGGACGGGGGCTCCATAAGACTTAGGCATCGCTTACCTGTAGTTACTTGATTGCTTTTCAACCTTGAAACGCATTCTTGCATTCAGTAGCCCATGTAGTTCCTTACATACACAGCTGTCTCATTGCTTCTTCATTGCCTTCATCGGTATGGGTGTGTACTCTGGAATGCACTTTTCTTTCCTTGGAGCTGTAACAGTGCTGAATGGTTCTACACCGCTGTGACCGTCCGCTTGGTATGGCTGCTTGGCTTTGCTCATTTGCTGTTTGAACATGAAAACTCAAGTCTTGAGTCAAGCCATGCTCCATGGCAGCAAGCACATGAATGGGCGCAAACAACTCATCCATGAACTGCCTCATGACCCAGCTTGCGAAACCTACATCCCCAGCCTGAGGTCTGCAGTGAAGCAAAGATGAGATGGAGCATATCATCCACATCTGTCGCCCCTTGTGCAACTCTGTACACACTGCCACCGCACAATCTCACAGCGCAGACAACAATCATTACAGCGGTGCAAGTCGACTGCAACGATTGCCGTTATCTTTGCCATTACTAGACATGTCATGGAGTAATGTGACAACAGTGTGCTAATGTTGCTCATGCAATGTGTGACGAACACCATGCATCAACATACATGGTGCAGATACTGGCATGAGGATGTGAGCATCAGCGAAAGTGAGCATGGTTGCGCTGCAACGTTGAGATGGTGCGCGCCACAGTTATCATCAACCACCAGGAGTCAAGCCTGTCTACCTCTTTACCTAATACTGATAACACGCAGCAAGCTCCATCGCCGACACAGCCGAGGGTCACAGGAAACCAACCATAATGCAGCAGGGGGCATGCATGGGCAGCAGTGCGCCATCTTGACTACCTGACCCACAACAGGCCAACCTGTTGACACAGGCTTGCTGCAGTGGCTAACACCACCAGCCCATGCCATGTCCGTTCCCCGCCATGTCCGTTCCCCGCCATCAACCACAATCCGTGTCGTGGATCTCCAAGCAAGAGCCGACAACCAGCTTCCAGTCCGACGTTGCCCGAAGCAAGACGGCTGAATAGAAAACCAACCGCAGCATTGGCAGGCAACTCGCTTGAAGCCACGGAGGGCGCGGCCAGGGGCGGAGGGTGCGCAGGTGGGTGGTTCATCTTGAAAGAGTCACCGCTATCACTTAAAGCGAGCAATTGCTCGGTTCCCACCTTCCAGGTTCCAGGTACCAGGTTCCGGCTTCCAGTTTTCAGTTCCCACTGAGGAACGTGAGACACGCAGCTTCCTCGCCTCACTCCTCACAGACCCAGACGGGCAAACTCCAGCTCTGTCTGGAGCAAGAATCACACAGCAGTTCAAGAGCCGTGTCAACACCTTGAGCTCGGAGACGTGCAGGTGAGTCGCGGTGAGCGGGTCTCCTGCAGCGATGCGCGCCGAGCACCTCACAATCGGTCTCCGAGCATGCAGGACGTGTTGAAGCAAGCAGCAAACAAAATGCGCACACCCTCCAGCTCCGCCTTCACCACCTTGGCCTGCCTGACATTGGCAGCCCTGCTCCTGCTCGGCCAGCCACCAAGTAAGCACAACCAGTGCTTGTCTGCTGCTGCGACGGCTGTGGGTTCAGCCGGGACTAACACAGCAGCGTTGGCTCAGCAGCATGTCCCCTCTACGCTCCTCCCACCCTGCCCTGCTCTGCCCTGGCCGCCCTGCTGCCCCTGCAGGTGTACGTGCTGCTGACTCCATCGAGTGCTCTTCCTGGGGACCCAGCCAGTGTGACAGGCCAGGCGTGCCAGACAAGTGCCCCGGCATGTGCAGCGGCCGCGGCAGCAGCGGCAGTGGAGGTGTGTGGGCATTACTGCTACCCTCAGCGTAGGCACTCACCCTGCACTGGCCTGACGCCCTGCAGCCCTCTGCTGCCCCTCCCTGCCCCACACTGCGTGCTTGCACCTTACCCGGACCCTTGCCCCTGACTAGCGCGCCCTTGTTGCCCGCACCCAGCCTAGCAGCCCGGGCACAGTGACTCTCCTTTCCATCACCCTCACCAGCAAAGCACCGCGCTGTGCTGTGCAGGTGTGGGTCCTGGCATTGTCATCATCAATGATGGGAGGGCGATCGCAACGGGTGGCACTGGGACTGGCGGTGCTGGAGGCCGAGGTGGCATTGGTCGCCGCAGCCTGCTGGGCAGTGGGGGCGCGGGGGGCGCAGGCATTGGTGGCTCTTCATCAGTGGTTGGCAGCGGCACATCAATTGGTGGCCAGGTCAGTGGAGTGGCAAGAGGAAGAGGCAGATGCAGCAGGGGCATGCTGGGTCACCTCATGCATGTTGTGCGGCTATCTCGGTCATGAGTGCTGCGCTGCCAGGACAGTAGGCAGGCAGCAGAGCGCCCCAGCCCAGCAACACGACCCCACCCCAACCATCACTGGGCCCTGCCTGGCAGCGGTTGTGCCTGCATGGTGCATCACTGCCATGTGGGCTTGCCTGCAGGGCATTGGTGGAGCAGGAGGGAACGGAGGCGTTGATGTGAACACCGCCATCAAGGCAGCACTCTTTGGCAAGGGACGCCGCAGCCTGCTGGGCAATGGGGGCGCGGGTGGTGCAGGCGTCGGTGGCTCATCCACAGTGATTGGAAGCGGCACATCAATTGGTGGCCAGGTCAGTGGCGTGGAAGGAGAAGGCAGTAGGCAGGCAGCAGATCGCCTCAGCTTAGCAACACGACCCCACCCCAACCATCACTGGGCCCTGCCTGGCAGCGGTTGTGCCTGCATGGTGCACAACTGGAATGTTTGCTTGCATGCAGGGCATTGGTGGAGCAGGAGGGAACGGAGGCGTTGATGTGAACACCGCCATCAAGGCAGCACTCAGGGGCTAGGGAGGCCGCCACAACCTGGTGCCTGCCACAAGCAGCACCCCACACATCACTTGAAGCACCTGCAGCGCCTCACCTGCCTAGCTGGACTGCCAGCAGCAGGGCCCCAGCTATTGGCCTGCTCACATCCAGCCCTGGCTTGCTGAGCAGCAGCTGGCGCCGATGTGACGGCGTGTCCTGCAGCGGACGGGGGCTCCATAAGACTTAGGCATCGCTTACCTGTAGTTACTTGATTGCTTTTCAACCTTGACACGCATTCTTGCATTCAGTAGCCCATGTAGTTCCTTACATACACAGCTGTCTCATTGCTTCTTCATTGCCTTCATCGGTATGGGTGTGTACTCTGGAATTCACTTTTCTTTCCTTGGAGCTGTAACAGTGCTGGATGGTTTTACACCGCTGTGACCGTCCGCTTGGTATGGCTGCTTGGCTTTGCTCATTTGCTGTTTGAACATGAAAACTCAAGTCTTGAGTCAAGACATGCTCCATGGCAGCAAGCACATGAATGGGCGCAAACAACTCATCCATGAACTGCCTCATGACCCAGCTTGCGAAACCTACATCCCCAGCCTGAGGTCTGCAGTGAAGCAAAGATGAGATGGAGCATATCATCCACATCTGCCTCCCCTTGTGCAACTATGTACACACTGCCACCGCGCAATCTCACAGCGCAGACACCAATCATTACAGCGGTGCAAGTCGACTGCAACGATTGCCGTTATCTTTGCCATTACTAGACATGTCATGGAGTAATGTGACAACAGTGTGCTAATGTTGCTCATGCAATGTGTGACGAACACCATGCATCAACATACATGGTGCAGATACTGGCATGAGGATGTGAGCATCAGCGAAAGTGAGCATGGTTGCGCTGCAACGTTGAGATGGTGCGCGCCACAGTTTTCATCAACCACTAGGAGTCAAGCCTGTCTACCTCTTTACCTAATACTGATAACACGCAGGAAGCTCCATCGCCGACACAGCCGAGGGTCACAGGAGACCAACCATAATGCAGCAGGGGGCATGCATGGGCAGCACTGCGCCATCTTGACTACCTGACCCACAACAGCCCAACCTGTTGACACAGGCTTGCTGCAGTGGTCGCATATGTCTAACACCACCAGCCCGTGCCATGTCCGTTCCCCGCCATGTCCGTTCCCCGCCATCAACCACAATCCGTGTCGTGGATCTCCAAGCAAGAGCCGACAACCAGCTTCCAGTCCGACGTTGCCCGAAGCAAGACGGCTGAATAGAAAACCAACCGCAGCAGTGACAGGCAACTCGCTTGAAGCCACGGAGGGCGCGGCCAGGGGCGGAGGGTGCGCACGTGGGTGGTTCATCTTGAAAGAGTCACCGCTATCACTTAAAGCGAGCAATTGCTCGGTTCCCACCTTTCAGGTTCCAGGTACCAGGTTCCGGCTTCCAGTTTACAGTTCCCACTGAGGAACGTGAGACACGCAGCTTCCTCGCCTCACTCCTCACAGACCCAGACGGGCAAACTCCAGCTCTGTCTGGAGCAAGAATCACACAGCAGTTCAAGAGCCGTGTCAACACCTTGAGCTCGGAGACGTGCAGGTGAGTCGCGGTGAGCGGGTCTCCTGCAGCGATGCGCGCCGAGCACCTCACAATCGGTCTCCGAGCATGCAGGACGTGTTGAAGCAAGCAGCAAACAAAATGCGCACACCCTCCAGCTCCGCCTTCACCACCTTGGCCTGCCTGACATTGGCAGCCCTGCTCCTGCTCGGCCAGCCACCAAGTAAGCACAACCAGTGCTTGTCTGCTGCTGCGACGGCTGTGGGTTCAGCCGGGACTAACACAGCAGCGTTGGCTCAGCAGCATGTCCCCTCTACGCTCCTCCCACCCTGCCCTGCTCTGCCCTGGCCGCCCTGCTGCCCCTGCAGGTGTACGTGCTGCTGACTCCATCGAGTGCTCTTCCTGGGGACCCAGCCAGTGTGACAGGCCAGGCGTGCCAGACAAGTGCCCCGGCATGTGCAGCGGCCGCGGCAGCAGCGGCAGTGGAGGTGTGTGGGCATTACTGCTACCCTCAGCGTAGGCACTCACTGCCAGAGCCCTGCACTGGCCTGACGCCCTGCAGCCCTCTGCTGCCCCTCCCTGCCCCACACTGCGTGCTTGCACCTTACCCGGACCCTTGCCCCTGACTAGCGCGCCCTTGTTGCCCGCACCCAGCCTAGCAGCCCGGGCACAGTGACTCTCCTTCCCATCACCCTCACCAGCAAAGCACCGCGCTGTGCTGTGCAGGTGTGGGTCCTGGCATTGTCATCATCAATGATGGGAGGGCGATCGCAACGGGTGGCACTGGGACTGGCGGTGCTGGAGGCAGAGGTGGCATTGGTCGCCGCAGCCTGCTGGGCAGTGGGGGCGCGGGGGGCGCAGGCATTGGTGGCTCTTCATCAGTGGTTGGCAGCGGCACATCAATTGGTGGCCAGGTCAGTGGAGTGGCAAGAGGAAGAGGCAGATGCAGCAGGGGCATGCTGGGTCACCTCACGCATGTTGTGCGGTTATCTCGGTCATGAGTGCTGCGCTGCCAGGACAGTAGGCAGGCAGCAGAGCGCCCCAGCCCAGCAACACGACCCCACCCGAACCATCACTGGGCCCTGCCTGGCAGCGGTTGTGCCTGCATGGTGCATCACTGCCATGTGTGCTTGCCTGCAGGGCATTGGTGGAGCAGGAGGGAGCGGAGGCGTTGATGTGACCACCGCCATCAAGGCAGCACTCAGGGGCTAGGGAGGCCGCCACAACCTGGTGCCTGCCACAAGCAGCACCCCACACATCACTTGAAGCACCTGCAGCGCCTCACCTGCCTAGCTGGACTGCCAGCAGCAGGGCCCCAGCTATTGGCCTGCTCACATCCAGCCCTGGCTTGCTGAGCAGCAGCTGGCGCCGATGTGACGGCGTGTCCTGCAGCGGACGGTGGCTCCATAAGACTTAGGCATCGCTTACCTGTAGTTACTTGATTGCTTTTCAACCTTGACACGCATTCTTGCATTCAGTAGCCCATGTAGTTCCTTACATACACAGCTGTCTCATTGCTTCTTCATTGCCTTCATCGGTATGGGTGTGTACTCTGGAATCCACTTTTCTTTCCTTGGAGCTGTAACAGTGCTGAATGGTTCTACACCGTTGTGACCGTCCGCTTGGTATGGCTGCTTGGCTTTGCTCATTTGCTGTTTGAACATGAAAACTCAAGTCTTGAGTCAAGACATGCTCCATGGCAGCAAGCACATGAATGGGCGCAAACAACTCATCCATGAACTGCCTCATGACCCAGCTTGCGAAACCTACATCCCCAGCCTGAGGTCTGCAGTGAAGCAAAGATGAGATGGAGCATATCATCCACATCTGTCTCCCCTTGTGCAACTATGTACACACTGCCACCGCGCAATCTCACAGCGCAGACAACAATCATTACAGCGGTGCAAGTCGACTGCAACGATTGCCGTCATCTTTGCCATTACTAGACATGTCATAAAGTAATGTGACAACAGTGTGCTAATGTTGCTCATGCAATGTGTGACGAACACCATGCATCAACATACATGGTGCAGATACTGGCATGAGGATGTGAGCATCAGCGAAAGTGAGCATGGTTGCGCTGCAACGTTGAGATGGTGCGCGCCACAGTTATCATCAACCACCAGGAGTCAAGCCTGTCTACCTCTTTACCTAATACTGATAACACGCAGCAAGCTCTATCGCCGACACAGCCGAGGGTCACAGGTAGGGAGCGACCGGCCCGACTATAATTATATTTATAGTTTTATATGGCTTGAGCACTTTTATAGTTTTTATAGTCCTCGAATCTTGCATCCGCTTCCACCGCCGACCAGCGCAATGGCTGCGCCTAGCCCCGATGACCCCAATGCGCGGGGGTCGGATGGTCTGCCCAAGTTTGCCCGTACCACCACGCAAACCTTTGGAGGGAAGGAAATCACTGTCGCTCAGGTGTACAGCCAGGTTAAAGGCTTCACTACGCGCGCCAACTACATTATCCGAGTCAGCCTGATAAAGAAGCTGGTCGTCATCGCATGAGCAGTAGCCAAGAGCAGCAGGTGGGAGGCGCTTGGAGCGTCAGCTTGGACTTCCGGTGAGTGCACATGCGGCTCGGGTGTTAATCTTGTTCAACTGCTTGCTAAGCCTTAGCTGACTGATGATTGCTTGCAGTTGTAGACAGCTGGAGCATGACCCACCTACTTCCCCCCCTTCCCTCCCCCCCATCCCACGACACACGCTGGAGCTTGGAGCAGGCAGCCTGGAGCGCGCAGCCTGGAGCTGGACGTTGTTGTTGTGTTGTGTGTTGCCATGTGTTGTTGTGTTGTGTCACCTTGTTGTTAGGGTACACCCCTAAAGCCCAGCCCAGCCCAGCCCAGCCCAGCCCAGCCCAGCCCAGCCCAGCCCAGCCCAGCCCAGCCCAGCCCAGCCCAGCCCAGCCCAGCCCAGCCCAGCCCAGCCCAGCCCAGCCCAGCCCAGCCCAGTACTGAGTATTAGCTATAGCAAGGAGGTGCAGCCGGTCCTTGCTTGTTGTGCACACAGCATAGGTGGTGTGTAAGGCATGAGTCAATGTGTTGTGGTGGTGGTGGTGTGTTGCTGAGGTGTTGTTGTGGTGTGTGGTGTTGCCACCTTCTTGCATCATTGCATGTACTTAGCATCAGCGATACATGTCTTCTGTAGTGGTGTTGCAAGGCAGTTGAGCATGTGGTGTACCACTAAGCACAAAGTAATGATTGTAAGACATGAGATGGCAAGTTTGTATCAGATCAGAATCAACATTGTGGAGAGAATGTAAAATGACCCTCCATGACGACCCTCCGCAGGGTCGGTAGGACCCTGCCCGGAGTCGGCAAGACCACTTTCAGACATAACTCCCCCCCTCCCACCGCAACCCACACCCGTATCTTCGCATAAGCCTACCTCACATGGACTGTCACATTTGCTGTTCATCACCACCTCGCAACGGCGCACCGTGTACATTTCATCAACTCATTTGTCTTGTGTATGAGCTTGATATGAACATGCGGGTCGATGGGCTGCTCACGGCTTGTTTGAGCTGCCTTGACGTGAAAAGTACGCTCTTGCGTGGGGTCGAACCCGTAATCTCTCGCACTAGGCTGCTAAGCTACTGAGCCAAGCTATAATTATAGTCCTATAGCCTATAATTATAGCTTTTATAGGAATCCGAGCCAACTATAATTATATGGGCGTACCCTAGTCACAGGAGACCAACCATAATGCAGCAGGGGGCATGCATGGGCAGCAGTGCCGCACCGTTCACATTTCTTTCCTTATAGGGGTACCTATATCCTAGAATGATGATGGTTTCACATGGATAGGAACTCGCGACAAGCTCCATGGCAGCGGGCATATAAGTGGGTGCACACAACTCAACCATGAACTGACACGAAGTGTCACTTAGACAGTCACACCCACCGTGACGCGGTGACCCTGAGTTGACCTGGTGATAAAGGTGTCGGCTCTACCTGCGTCTTACAAAACCTTGTTTCGCAGGCACTATGCTCGCCAGTGCAGCGTTGCGGCAATGCAGGGGTTTGATGTCATCACTTTCGTTCGCAAGCGGTGCCGCAGTAAGTCTGGCAAGCAGCTTCAGATGTAGGACTGAAGAAGGACGCTTCTTGATGCATGCTTGAGATGCCGGAAACATCGTGCGACTGCGCCCTCCAAATGCTGCAAAACTCTGCACCTAGGAGCATGCTGACTGGACGTCGCAGGTTAATGCTGGGGCGCCTCGCACGCATTCCGGACTATCCGACCGGGGTGCCGAAATCTCTGCCGCGAACTTGGCGGAGAGCAGGAAAAGCCAGGTAGAGGCCAGTCGCTCTACAAACAGCGCGTCTGCCGAGGCTGCTCAGCTCGTGCCATGGACCCAGCCTGGGAGCCGCTGGGGCTCTTGCCGCAGGTTAAAGAGATGGAGGAGTTACAGGTGGACCGCACAGGGTGGAGGGACCCTGACCCTGATAGGTGCGGAATCAGGGTAGCAAGGTAACAGTAGTCAAGTGTTGCTGGAGCCTGGTGTAGGGTCGCTGCACAATTTAAGAGATGTCACGGCTTGAGACATGATGCTCTGGGTGTTGCATCGCCACGAGCCCTGCCGGGTTCAGGCAGGGAGGGGAGCTAGTCTAGCTGACCAGGAGATGTGGGAAGGGTAGCACCAGGGGTGAGACAGGGCAGGGAGGGCAGCACTTGTGGGGGCTACTGCCGCAAGGAAGTATCATGCTGCCTGACCGCAGTGGCATTAACACGGCTGGAACTGTGACGGGGACCATCGATGAGTTTGCCAAGGGCGACACCCCAAGCAATGCGGTAGGGTGATGTGCCCTTCTGCGGCTCACCCCAGCAATCCCCAGCATGCCCTAGCACACACTGCCATGCCTTGCTGGTTTGTAGCGGGGTTGCACGCTCGAGCAGGAGTAAATAACTGATGCTGGAGGCAGCAGAGACGGGGAGCACACACCTGCTTCTACACCCACAGCAGTCCCCACAGCTGATTGAGCAGTGCAGTCTGAGTATATCAAACACTGCACCAGGCCGGCGGTGTTGTGATGGGTGCAGCGATAGGCTCAGTGGAACAGCACGTACGCTGCATGGCTAGCTCCGCAGAGGTCAGGGGAGGACAGAGACCCAGCGCCCTGCACACTGTCCTAACTAGGCGACTAGCACACTGCAGTTCACCCGGTGCTTATGACCACTGTGGCACAGGGCCCCGAGTTCCGCGCCGCCAAGCAGGCGTATGCAGACTCCATTGGCTACAGCCAGGAGGAGTACCGGGCTGAAAACCAGGCGAAGCCAGGGGCTGGTGTGACTGATGGTGAGTGACCGCACCAAACAACATTTGCACTACTTGTCAAAACCGCTTGCCAGCTGTTTCAAACTGTGTCAAATGTCAGCTGTGCTGCACAGTTGTCCTTATTCTCACCCATCCCACTGCTTGTGAACTGGCCAGGCAGGTCTATGTTTGCGTCCCAAGGTCAGGGTTCACATGAATTGTCGCATGACTGAACCCTGCCTGGCCTGTGCCCAAAATGTCCTGCAGCCCCTCTGCATTGAATTGGAGCTTGCCGGCCTCACCCACCTGCTCTTGCCGTTTGCTTGCTTGCAGCACTGAATGCGAAGATGGCCAGCAGTGAGGAGGGCACAAAAGTGGGTGCAGTCAAGGCAAGGTTTGAGGGCACTTACCAGGGCCAAGTCTGATGTCCTGCAGCTGAAACTGGTTCAGGCACCTTGCATCTCTGCCTGTTTATGTTGGCTTCTACAAGCAGCCTCTCATGCTACGATTGCGCACGCCAGCTTGGGCCATTTGGTCAAGAGCTTGGGTACTGACAAGGGCAGGAACTGCCAAGGCAAGGGGTTAGGGAGGGTTCTGGGGTAGGGTATCAGCGTGTCAGGGTAACAAAGGGGCTCCAAAGTGTCGTGTTTATGTCTGCATGTGGGGTACAGTCAAGTGGGAGCGAAGAGTTAGAATGTTGGTGTGGTCAGGAGCAGGTCTGGGGTGGAATAAGGTGCCAGCAGAAAGAAGTATTGACTCACTGCGCCCGCCCTACACAAAAAAGTCACCACATTAGGAACCTTACTGTGTACTGGCTTGGTGTGACCTGGCTTACCTGGTGTATGCCTGGCTGCAGGTGAACCCCTCCACAGGCGAACCCCTGCATGACCAGAGCTCCATAGAGTCCACTGCCAGGCAAGGGCCAGGGGGGCGGGTAGCAGCAGGGGCATGAGGGAAGCAGCAAAGGCAGCAGCAAGAGACGTAGATCATGGGCTGCTGACCCAAACAGGGTTGCCCAGAGCACAAGGTCCAGCTGATACCCACTTCCTTGGCTGGCTACAGTGAAAGGAAGCAGCAACAGCAGGCATCATCTTCACATGACATCCACCACAACGTGGTTCAACAACAGCGACTGGTCTACAATAACAACTATGGTTCAATAACAGCAGTGACTGGCCCACAATAAGTGGTGACTAGCCCACAACAACAGCATTGACTGGTTCACAACAACAACTATGGGCCAACAACAGCAGTGACTGGCAACAGCAGTGACTAGCCATGATGCATGCACTGTTGCAACAGGTTGGGAGACACCTTCTCTGGCTTGCCATGCTCCGCTTCAGGCCCAATGTAGCTTACTACCGTGCCTAGTGTACACACAGGGCGGTAGTAGCTGTCCTGCGGTGGTTGCTAGGCAGTGCAGTTGGGTGTTTTGCTGTGTAGGGCCAAGCTGCAGCATACGGCAGTAATGAAGGGAAACCTGGTGCATGGGAGCAATGGGGCTGTGATGCTGCCTGCAGGTCAACGGTTGAGTCAGTGGGTCAGCGCGTAAAGGAGTTTGTGGGGGAGACAATAGAGACCCTGAAGACTGGCGTGAACAATGCGGGCCAGGTGAGATGTCACAGACTAACTGGGCCAGCGCTGTTGCTCGTGGCTGTGGAGGATATAGGCCCACCCATACAGAGCAAGGTAGAAGGTAAGGGTGGAAAATGGTAACCTTGTCAGTGCAGGCAGGAGTTGGCAGGGGTGGGTGTGAGTGAGTAAAGCTGGGTGGTGAGAGGTTGTCTTTCAAGGTTCAATCACTTCTACTTGACTTGCACTGTTGCCATGCCTGATTGCAGACGGGCGTTCGTGAGAAGCTGTGAAGAAACGATGGCCTGCAATTTGGTGTACCAACACAGACGCGAACGACGGACAGTAGACTGTAGATGATACATGTTGTAGAAGACACATAGCTAACACGTTGGATACTGCCACTGTTTCCTTTTACCCTTTGTAAATGTCACGCCCCCCCTCGATGTTGACCAAACTTGACTATGCACGTTGACAACAGCTCTACTACACCAGCTGCAACCGCCTCGCGTTAGTAAAAATATGATGAAGCATTACTGTAATCATACCGCCATACGCCGTTTGAGCGCCTCCAATGCCTCGGCCCCCGTTGCGTCGCGGCCTAGAGCAGGGGGGATGACCACCAATCCCAAGCGTTTGCTTGCTCCGTGATGTGCTGACTTTCCAACCTTGCCCACATTTGCAGCTGGCACTGCTGCGCCGCCGCCTTTTCTGCGCTGCTTGCGCGCTGCGCGCTTCGCCAGCTCTTGAAAGGCCAGTGCCTCCTTGCTTGGGTACTTCTTTGGTTGCATCGCTCCTGTAACCGCGGTAGACACCTGGGGCGTGCTGGGTGCAGCAGCAACCAGGCGCTGCTTGCTGCGTTTGCTGTGTCGCGATGATGCGCTGCGAGACCGGGCCGCGACAGCCTCTGAGGCGGCGGCCGCACTACTAGCCAGGTGCTTGGCCACTGCAATTGCTGCTTGTACGGAGCTTGCCGCCGCTGTGGAGTGTGCTAGCGTCGCTGCCGCTGAAGCACCCGCATCAAACACAGCATCCTCGTTGGCGGGCTGATGTCGCCCCTGTTGAGGCTTGTCGCGAGCCGTGGCTACTTGAGCGGCAGCAGTACCCGTTGCGGCTGCGGGTGAATGTTGCACGGCCTGGGGAGGCAGTGATCCGCCTCGAGCTGCTGCACCGCTGACGGCGACCCCGGCAGCAGCTCCGCCAGTGAAGAAAGCCCGCGACATCTTGGGTGCCAAGGGCACGGCTAAGAGGTGCGCCAACTGGGCTTTGAGTGCCAAGAGACTAGACGCCTGTGACCAGAACAGGCGATGCTACAGGTGACAACCGTCGCACAGCACAATGTGTTGACAAAGCAGCGGTGGGGGTAGAGCTGTCTAAATCAGTGTCGACCGCACTATCATACAGTAGGTAGTGCCTCGAACGCACCTGAGCAGCTCTCGCGCGCTTGTTCCTGAGTGTCTGGTCGTCGTCAGAGTCCTCCTCGTCGTCAGGTTTGTGCGCATCACCTCGACCTCGCTTTCTGCCTACGCCGTTGCAGGCCACAGCTGGCTGGTCGCTGTCGCCAGGCTCATCCAGCCCAGCCTCCGCAGCTTGTCGAGTGGCCCAGCTGCTGTTTGCCAGCTCCTTGCGCATTGCGCGCTCCACCTCGTCAATCTTGAGCGCCAACTTGACCCGCTGGACAACCTGTAGCACCATGTGAGGACGGCAGCCTCAGAGAATTGCAGTAGGAGCAACCAGTAAGAGAGCCAGCTGACCGCCGCACCAGAGGCATCAGCGTTTTGTCGATTGGGAAGCTGGGTGGCAGACTGTCCTTGCCCAACGCGCGGCACAGTGTGCGAAACTTGACTGCCTCATCCGGGGCTACCAGCGCCAGCGCCAAGCCGGAGCTGCCAGCACCTCGCCCTGTCCGGCCGGAGCGGTGGATGTAAGTGTCGGCGGACGCGGGTAGCTGGTAGTGGATGACGCACCTGTGCGACGTCCACCCAGTTGCATAGGCCGACATGTTGCTACAAGAACCCTCATGTTGCTCAATACAGAGTGTGTTTCAGTAACAAGGGATTCATGCTTAGATGTGCATGTCATGCTGCTAAACAAACACCACAGCACACCTGACGCCAGGGATGTCCAGCCCTCGAGCAGCCACGTCGGAGGCCACCAGCACTGCCTGATCGTCACTCTTGAAACGGTCCAAAGCCTTGTCGCAGCAAAGGAGTGCAGTGCAGCACCCACCAGCTGGTTGACCAGCATGCAGCAAATGCAGATGCTATGAGGGTGGAGTGAGTTTGAATTGTTTCACCCCATGAGCACCACAGCAGGGCGACGCCAGTGCACAGCACATCAAAGCAACCATCCACTATCAGCGCATAGTGCAGAGGTAGTCTGTACAAGCCCCGATGCAAACAGCAGCAGCAGCAGCAGCAGCTGCCCACGGCATTGTTATGGCTTGCTTATATCCTATAGTACCAGTCACATCCTTCCCACGACCACCAGCGGCAGCAGCCGCAGGCCCCACCCCTTACCTTAAGTCGTTGGCGCTGTTGCTGCTGGGCGTGGATGGCGTGCGCTGGCAGGCCCAGCACCTTTAGCAGTGCAGCCACCCGACGCAGAGCAGTGACTGCGTTGGCAAACACCAGGGTGCGCCCTGGGTGCCTGCGCATCAGCCACAGCGCTGTCTGGCCCTGGTCTCAGCTGCAGCTGCCGCACCCAACCACCAGGCATGACAGAGTGGCAGGCAGATCTAGCAGCAGCGAGAGAACTGCCTGCTTTGCACCCTATGTGGTGGTGATAGCTAGGACTGAGCCGCTCGGTGCTCTTAGCCCTGCAGGGGTGGGGAGGCAGTGAGTCCAGGTACGCCTACTTGACCAGCAGGTAGTAGAGCAGGGCATCTCGGTCGCTGCCCTCCATGCAGGGCACATAGGCCTCCGTCACGCCTGCTGCCACTTGGTGACTGCCCGCGGTCAGGTCCACAATGGCAGGGTCCCCGCGGAAGGGAACCCTGCGTGTTCAAGTACAAGCGAAAGAGACACAGCATGATGAGTGCCATCAGTTGAGTGAAAAGTGAGTTGAGGTAAGATCTGGGTAAGGGGAGGATCTGGGTGAGTTGAGGTAAGGTCTGGATAAGGGGAGGATCTGGGTGCCTTCATGGCCGGCTGCCCTGGTAGTGTGTCCAGTGGCAGGCCACCCGGCCACTAGTGGTGAGGACCAGGGCAAGAGCAGGGGTTTCATCAGTGTGTTGCAAGGCAGAGGCGTGCTGCGTGACGGCCATGCCCAGCAGCACTTGCATGTCCATCAGGCTGTCCAGGTCGGTGCTGCCCAGAGCCCCGCCGCCTTTGCCCTTCTTCAGCCGCCGCCGCATGTCCTTTGGCAGAGTCAAGGTGGCGCTGAACACCAGGGTCTGCAAAGGGCCTCCAGGGCCCCACTGGCCCGCCGCCTTCCGCCCACCCGCCTTCTTCCCCGCTGCCTTGCCAATGCCTTGCTCCCGCCCTCCTGCCTGCTTGCTGCGCCCAACCTGGCCCGCATTACCCACTTCCCTACTGGCGGCCTGTTGCTGACCTGCCTCCCCCTGCTCCTCATTCCCGCCCTCCGTCTCCTCCCCCTCACCCTCCTCTTCCTCTCCCATCTGCTCGTCTCCCTCCCCGCCTAGATCCTCTATCAACCCTTCGTTGGCCCCTTGCTCAGCCAGTGTGCGTGCGCCTGACTCAGTCCGACCAGCTGCCTCCAAGGCGGTGGAAGCAGCTAGGGTTTCCTGGAAGTCTGGCTCATAGGTGGCACCCAGCCGCACGCCTGGCCGGGGAATGAGGTCCAAAATGGACTCCAGCTCCTGCAGCAGCAGGGGCAGCAGCAGGCAAGAAGCAGCAGCAGCCTGCATGGTGGGGTACCAGCCATTAGGCGCAGTGGCAAGCAGCAGCGCATGGTGGCAGTTAGCATGACGAGCTGTGAGCCAGCATGGCGATTAGAGCATGTGCCTGGCACGTTGATAAGCATGCAAAGCTCTGCAAGGCTGCTAGCTCTGTGGTCGTTGGTGAGGAGCGAGAGGAGCAGTCCAGGCTAGGCGCCTTAGTAGAGCATGTGTTGGCTACGGCGGCACAAAGAAAGCCTGCCTTTGAGCCTGCCCTTGAGTTGAGAAGGGCAAGTTAGGTGCAGTCACAAGGCAGTTACATGTACCCTGCCATTGCCCGCCTCTGTCCCCTGCCCTGCCCACCCAGCCACCACTGGTCCCATGCCCCACAGCAGGTGCTCCGCAATGCTGCTGCCTAGCCAGGTCAGGTACGGAGGCTGCACTCACTGCACCTGAAAATGGCCCTTCTGAGCCATCCTGTCGGCCTCATCCAGCACCAGGAAGCTCAGAGCCCCGAAGTCAGCCAGGTGCGGAGAGCTGGCCTCACGCAGCAGCTCCCACAGCCGCCCAGGAGTGGCCACCAGCACTGACGGCCTGGCGGCCAGCAGCCGGGTCTGCGACCAGGCACAGGCAGGGCAGAGGCAAGCCAGTCTCAGGGGGTCTCAGGCAAGCATGGTGCTTTATAGGCACGGCGCTGGGGCAAAGCGATTGGCTTAGTGGCATGGACTGGCTGCTGCCAACGTGCAGCTCCTGACTGACCACGCCGGCCCTGGACTTGGCACTAAGGCTGCAGCATTCCACTCCTTGCATTCAACGCATGCCACAATAAAACATCACTAACTACATTGCACTGCATTGGCCTGTATTGCATGCACTATGTCCATGCACAGTCAATTGTTTACGTAGTTCAGCTAGTCCTAACTTATACTTACAATATAGTCATAGCTTGTACTTGACCTATACTGGGTCAGTCTAACGGGCGGCACACAAGGCCACCCCACTTACTTGTTTAACATGTGCCAAGCCGCCCACAATAGCTGCCACACGGATCCTGGCTACCTTGCCCAGGGCTGTCAGGTGCGCCGACACCTGCAATGGCAGCCCCCCACACAGCCTCCAGCAAGCCCACCTCAACACATGCTGAGGCATCCTGGTTCAACAGCAGCAGCAGCAGCTGCAGCAGCAGCAGCGGTAGCGATAGCGGTAGCCGCAGCTGCAGCCACAGCAGCAGCGGCACCAACTGGCAGCAACATCAATAGGTTTACAGGGCAGTGCAGCCCAGGCGGCCTGGATCATGTGCTCCTGACCTGCAGCGCCAGCTCGCGGGTAGGGGTCATGATCAGGGCGCGCAGGCGACCATCTAAGGGGGAGGTGGTAGGCCCCGCCTCAGCTGCTTCCGCCTCCTGCATCTCACGCTCCTGCGTGTGACCCGGAGGTGGCCACAGCACCTCACTCTCCCGTGATGGTGACTGTTGTGCAGGCACCAGGTCATGGATGAGGCTTTGCCAGGTAAGGTATGCACACCGACTACAACCTGGCCCAGGCCGCCCCTCTTTCAGCACCCTTCACCTCACAGCCCTGCCAATGGGTCGTGCACAAACGCAAGCCCTACCTGTCATGCTCGCTGCCAGCTGACCTGGCCTGGCCTGGCCTGGCCAGGCCTGACCTGGCACAGCCTGCACCACCCTGCCCTGCCTTTGCCTGGCCTGGTTCGACCTGACCCAGCTTAACCCAGCCTGACCTGTAGCAGGCGCTGGAAGATGGGCAGACCAAACGCCAGTGTCTTGCCGCTGCCTGTCTGTGCAGCACCAATAACATCTGAGCCGTCCCGGCAGGCAGCCGGCAGCACCGCTGCTTGGATTGCTGTGGGCCGAGTGAAGCCCTGGCCACAGCGGCAGAGGAAAGCATGGCACAGCACAACACATTACACAGCAGTGGTTTGGCTGCTGCCTGCCGAGCACCTGAGGGGTGTGCCTCTTGCAAGCTGGTAGTTAAGCCCCTCAGCACTGGCAGCTGAGGCTGGAGTGTGAACACTCCCAGGAGTGCACTCAATCAGAAAGTGGACTCAAGCAAGCAGCCTCAATCAGCCTCAACCAGGAAGTGTACTCAACCAGGCAGCCTTCACACACTCTGACCTGCATGGCTAGGCCTTGCTCCAGCAGGGGGTGCAGCCCAAACTCCTTCCATGCTGACATGTCAACATTGCTCCATGCTGCTGCCGCTGCAGTTGCTGCTGCTGGTTGGCATGGTTCCGCATCGCCTGGAGCGCTGCTGCTGCTGCCGCTGGCTCTCTTCTTACGAGACCCTGCTGGCCGTCCAAGTCCATGCCCTGAGTCCTCATCTGTTGGAGCAGGAGGACCATCTGCCAAGCTGGATGCAGCAGCTGCTCCTGGTCCAGCCTTGTCTGCCTGCCCCTTTGCAGCCTTTGATGCCTGACGGGCCAGCCTGGTTGCCGCAATCTTGGCTTTGCGCAGCTCGACCCATTTGGCAGTCTTTGCTCGCTTGCCTGTGACGGGCGTGGCGGCATCCCCATCACTGGGTCCTGCTGATTGTGCTACTGCTGCAGTGCCACCCATGGCATTGCCAACCTGCTGGCCTTTCAGTTGCCTGTTCTCTGCTTCCAGTGCTGCCAACCGCTGTTTAAGTGACTCCATGTCATCTATAGGGGTAGGGAGGTCTGCCATGCCATCCTCTGCATTGTGCTGTGAGTCGGGATGACTTGCGTGGCTTGCGTCAGCATCCTGCAAGCCTGCAGTTACATTAGATGGAAATGTACCTCGGGGGGGGGTCCCAGGTCACTGGCATGGAGTGCAATGCTGGCCCACCCTTGAGGAGGGCTGGGTCGAGAAGAGACGGGTCCTCCAGCACCTCCAAACCCGCAAAGCCTCCCTCCTCAGCGCCTAGCAAGAAGTCTTCGCCGATGTCTACGCTGGTCCAGCCAGCAGAGCTCGCAAGGCCGCTACCGCGCCGCGCCTTGCCGCCGCGCTTTGCCGCTTGCTTGGGTTTCAGTGATGCTGCGATGCTTGGTGACTGACTGTGCACGGCCGCCGGCTTCTTCATTCGCTGCCGCTCGTGCTACGCAGCGACCTGACCTGAGAAAGGCAGGCAAGAAGTGCTCAAACAGCCACTTTGGCAAACCTCCTTGGTTGCTGGTTTTGGTTTGGTAAGGTATGCCGCCAGCAAGACTTGCATGGTATGCATGCGTGGTATGCATGGCAAGCATACATGTCTGCATGTATGAATCGGGCGGAACTAAACAAGATTACTGAGGAAACCAAATCCTGCACCGTAGACCTTCCATGGCTGAGCAATGGCCATATGTCTGAGCAAAGGCGACCAGCATCACCAGCATCGAGGAGGAGACGTGAGCATCGGCAGCAGCCTATGAAGGAATCCGGGTATGCGCTCAATGCGTTTGGACATGGGAAGGGATGATGACACTTCCTCAATTCAACCAGCATGCCTGCTTCCCCGTGGCAGACCGGCCTGACATCCCAGCCGGGCGTCGCGGCCTCACTGGCAAGCCGAATTCTAGCCCTTTCGCTTTGAACTGCCGCGAGCGCCAGACATGCCACATTATGCCGTATAAGGACACACAAAGCAGTGGGAGGCGAAAGTGATGATGGCCTCGGGCTCTCCGACAATAACTCCGCAGCGCGATGCTGACAACAGCCAGCACTGCCTCGACTTTGCCTCCCTGACTGCATGCGACCAGGCACCTCCACCCCACCTGCTCACCACCCTGCCATCTCAAGAGGCAACCAGGGTCCATGATACCACCCAGGGCCCCATCACAGACATCCAGCAGCTGGTCTTCTACAGCTGGTGGTCAGAGGATTGTGAGTCAGCTGACCTGGGGCTCCGCATCAGCTGCGATTCCATTGTCGGCGGCGGCATAAAGAAGAGGTATGCCACCGTGACCTATGACCTGGCCAGCAAGTCCTTCAGTCTGTTGTCATCCCAGGATGGGCAGGACGTTGTTCTGGGGCCCGTAGCACACGTCACGAACAGAGCGGGGGGGGCCAGCTGCCGCCCAGTGGATGTGTGGGACTTGCATGTGGGGGCCAAGCTGGGGATGCTGGGCAGGACCGTCTGCCTGATGAAGTCTGAGCTACGGACAGCGCAGTGGATTGAGCACCATGCCCAGCGCCTGCTGAGACTCAAGGCCAAAACCCAGGTACTCGGAACATCAGTGTCCCTCCTCTTTCCAACCTTACCTCAGCTCCCCATCACCACACCTCACACTCACCTCACATTCACCTCACCCTTCCCTCACCTCCCCCTCCCCCTCACCTCACCCCTCCCTTACCTCACCTCACCCTCACCTCACCTTCCATGACAGGCTGCAGTCACATTGCACTGGTGACCAGTGACCATGTCAGTATTGACTCACATGAGAGCAGCGTGGGGTGCGCTGCAGGCTGAGCTGCAGAAGTACAAGCCGAGGGCCCACAAGGCCTGTGTGAGCCATGACAAGGGCCAGGGTCCCCTGGGGGGCCTGTGTTTGAGCCACACCGTGAAGCAGCTGCATGTGCTGCTGGACGACGTGGCGCAGTACAGGCCATCCGTGGCCACGCAGCTGAGGGAGCAGATCTCGATCCTGGTCTAATGTGCAAGCCTTCAAGGAGGCGCAAGACAGCAGGCTGAACCTTGCCGTCCACAGACCTGGGAGCATTGTTGCCAGCCTGTGCCAAAGGTGCTGCGATGAGGATCGTCTCCTGTAATCTCTCTCTCTCCCTCAAACCCTGGCGTGGGCTACATGCCGCTGCAAAACTGCTTACACCAGGTTCAGCAGAGGCAGTAGCCTGTGGCACATTAGAGTGTGTGCCGCGGGTTATCTTTGGGCTGCTACCAGCTGACGGACCCACAGCCCCCACGCAGCAGCCAGGAAGCCACACAGCCTGCAGCCTCAGCGCCAGGGCCCAGCACTCCCCTGCCAGCCAAGCGCACCAAGCGCACCAAGCGCACCAAGGCTGAGCCAAAGGCAGCTGAGCCCACCCAGCCCACCGAGGCTGCCATAGCCAAGCCAGCACCATTTGTCACGCGGATTTAGACTGCAGCCTTGTCACAGAGCTCAGGCAGTGGTAGAGGTGGAAGGCGGCCATGCCATGTATGCAAGCGGTGTACTCCATGCAGACAGGGCTAGGGCTCCTGTCATTCTGCCTAGGCATTGTTGCCCACTGGGCTGACAAGTGAGGTACTGCCTCAAGGTTGCTCACCCATCTGGGGCCAGGCCAGTAGCACAGCTCCACGGGCGCTGCACCCTCGCCTTAGCGTGCTTGAACCTTAAGCACCAGGTTGGGGTTTCAACCTAGCCACCTGCCCCAAGCGGCAGCATGGTCTGGGGTCACAGGGGCGGGAGGGGAGTGGGTAAATCGCATGGCACAACATCAGGGCCCGCACTGGCTTGAATTGCTGATAGGCTGAGCATGGTGGAGGAATCTTGAACATGGGTAGTGAACTACATGGGCGTGTTTCTACTTAGGTTACTCTTGTCACTCTTCACACATCGATCGTGGTCGGCAGGAGGGAAGGCGTACATGCAGCAAGTTGCGACTGCTATAACCTTGGCTTACTGAGGGATCCAGCTCCAGGTCGCCGTCTTTGATCTATGTCCGCAGCCCGCATGTCTGGGATGTCGACGCTGCTCGAAGAATGACAGCGGATCACTGAACTTGTGCGCTCACCCGCGAAAGGGTGCTGTTCCTATCTCTTAAATATCGTGTGAACATGTCACAACGCCCCTCTCTCCGCGTGTCGCCATTCATGGGTGACGAGTGAGTGGGCGTTTCCGCAAGCCATCGGTGATAGATGCCCATTGCTGTCATTCGTGTGCACTGCACAGGCGAGCGAAACTTCGGCACACACGCGCCAGCCGTGTCCTCTCGCTTGTCAGGTGAGCCTCGCGTCATTGCCGGGGAACGTCGTGTGCGAACTGCTAGGTCGAACTCATACTGCTACCTCCACCTACCGCGGGCGCAGCACACGCACATATCCCGCGCACCGACCATGCTCGCGCGACCTCCACGTCTCATGCCAATGCTTGCTTGTCTGCTGCGACTATGCTCAGGTTGTGAAGGGTAGCGCTGAACCATGGGTGTGGCAACCCAGTTCCTGCTGGCAACGGTGTTGGGGCCCTTGTACCCAATATTCAAAATTGTGTGCTTCCTGGTGGGCACGGAGGGGGTGTGATGGACATGCCACAGCAGCCGGAGTGAATGACGATCGAGCAGTACACATGAGCAGGGGCTACACTGATGAGATCACTGCAAGAGAATCGCCAGACTCAGCAGCATCGACCTTACATTGGCAGCTTTGGTGTGGCCACCACCTTCAATGCAGGTGCAGGTGTGGCTGCCACTTAATTGTGCAGGTGACATTTCCCATGAAGGTATTGAAGTGCGTCTTGACTACGCTGCTGTTCCCCATTCTGCTGCCGTTCTATGTTCTGTGCTTCGTTGTCAAGACCGTTGCAGTGAGTCATGGCCTGATCCCCTTGGTTTGGCCAATGCATGTGGGTGGGGGGGCATGGTGTGCCCTGCGTAGGTCACCCACTGCCACTGCCAAACAAGATGGGCGCACACACATATGCTGATGACCTTGGCACCCAATGTACGACACTTCCTCCTTGCTGGTCAGATTGATGTCACATAACTTGTTGTGCGGTGTTGCCCTGCAGTGGATATTCTTGTGGCCCATTTTCCTACCCTGGCGGATCATCAGCTACTTAATCTGAGCGCACTGAGGAGAGCATGGAGTTGAGCATGGAGTTGAGGACTTGTTGCACCTGCCACAGCAGTTGAGCGAGACAGGGCTGTGCTGCCTCCAGGCTCGCAAGCTTGGTGCATGGATAACGTCTTGTGCCTTGTTGCATGGAAGTGAAGCAGCCTGTATTGTTGCCTCGTGTTGTAATTGATATGTTGTTGGCAAACCTCCTAGTGTCAAGGCAGCATCGTCTGTTGGTGCCCCGCGGACCGCGGTGAAGGTACATCCAAACGTTGCAGCATGGCCTGATCAGCTGCCTATAGATCGTAACTCTACAGCGCGCACACCAGAAGGGGACCTTGGTGCCGACCTTAATAGATGTGTTGTGCTTGGGGAATGCTGTAAGAGATCAATGGTTGGGCTGCTATACGGCGTTGTCCCAGCCCTTGCCATGTGTGAGGGAGATGTTGGTTTAGCCTTGGTCGTATGCTACGTCAGAGTGTGGTGGTGGCTGTAGGGGTCCATACCCCCAATACCTCAGGCTAAGAGGTGCAATGAGCAATGCAATGCCTCAGAGCCAGTGCCCAGCACTCCCCCGCCAGCCAAGCGCAGCAAGCGCACCAAGGCTGAGCCAGAGGCAGCTGAGCCCACCCAGTCCACCAAGGCTGCCAAGGCCAAGCCAGCACCACAGCCAGGCAGGTGGCTGGACAGGGACTGCAATTCAGCATTGAACATGCAGCGCACTGGGGAGAGCAGGTGGCGCCCGCTGCAGCTGTGCTACTGGCCAGAGCAGGGAGCTCTGCCAGCCAAGGGCAAGGAGTACCCAGGAATGGGCCACAAGCGGCTGCGAGACGAGCCACCCAAGGCCCAGCAGCAACCTGCTGAGGCACAGCAGTGTGTGGCCCCCACTTTGAGCTGTCATCGGCCTAGCAGCCTAACGGCTGGCGGCTTAAGCGGTGTAAGCCACATCATCATCATCATCAGCTCACAATCAGTGCATGACGTTCATGCCAACTCTACACAATAGCCCTCGTGGTCCGGCAATAGAGTAGGTGGTAGGCACTCATGCACCATGTCCATGTGCAATGGGTATACTCCACACAGCCCATCAACACCGCTTGAGTCGGGCGACTATTGCCCACTAGTGGTCCCTAGTAGTCCCGCTAGTGGCCACTAGTGGTCCCTGGTGGTCCGGCTCGAATGGAGGCCCTAGTGAGGACAAGGGGGCTGAATGGTGTGCGGACTTGAGTCTGTTAGGGGTGAGGGTGAGGGTACCGCGTGGCGGTTGTCCTGGGTTGGTTGTGCCCACAAGGACAACCCTTTGGGAGCGGATACGCGTGCACTTCCTCCATGGGTAGCGGCAGGAGTGGCACAGTCGTGCACATCGCTTTAATGTGACCTGCGAAGGGAGCTGTGTTACGTTGGCATACTGGACCATCGGCGGTTTGCTTCCACTTCCATACAATCCGACACGTCACGATGATTTTACAGCGCAGGGACACCTCAGAGAGCCCACACACCTGGTAGGGCACCAATCCTAAACCATACATGTTCACAACAATTGTAGGTACACACCACTCGCTCAACTCTGTCATCATGTCCACGGAACAACAAATGCTCACCGCTCATGCTCCACTGCACATCTGGATGTGTCAATCCCGACCACTTGGGAAGGCAACTGCTGTGTACACCCAAGTTTGGGCATGTTACCTGGCATGACATACCAACCCACTCCGGTCTAAGGAGCAATCCCACATGCTGCGGTGCTACTGTACTGTGCTGCTGTGAGAAGCCTGTGGGCTCCCATTCTACTTATTCTCATAGCTTGTGGCTGTACATTATGATGCACTGGATCATGCATCTGGGTCCTCCTTAGCGAAGCGCCCAGTGCCTGGGTTGATAGCTGCACACGGGCACCACATGCAGCAGCACGTCAGCAACTGCGTGCGACCCTGCCCAGCATGCCATTCAAACAAGGTCATCACATCGAGTCAGCGGTACTGATCACACCACAGCCCCACCAGCTGTTCAGATGTTACATGCCAGTTTCTCCAGCGGCAGCAGTCACTTACCGGCAAACAGGAAGAACAAGATGAAGGCGGCCAAGCCAAACTCTGTGTCTTGAAGAGGCAGGCCAGTCTCGATGTCAAACTGGGCTAGCGCCCCCTTGCCTGTCAGAGTCTCCCCAATGAGGGAGGCAGCGAAGCCAAGCTGAGCTACACGGCCTGTGCAGAAGGCAGCAGCAGCATGCAAAGTCAGCATGACACGCCACATTACAACGCAGGCTTGAACAGCAGCAGCAGTAGCAGCAGCAGCAGCAGCATGCTAAAACTTGCAAAACATTGCTACAATCACAGACATGTACAAAAGAACAGAACCAACACCAGTGCTAGCAAGCTGATAAGAGCATGGCAGGACATGCCTTGAACCCTTCACCCTCCACAGGTCCAATCAACAGCCGGCAGCAATGGACACCACGCTATGTTTCCATACAACTGCAACCGTTCCACCTTCACACCAGCCCGACGGCAGGCACACACCCTGGCACCACAGAAACCCTGGCACCACAGTAACCCAGGCACCACCCCACGTAGAGCAGTGCCAGCGATGGCAGTCCAGCACTCCCATCACTCACCCACGAACAGCTCATTCTCTTTAGTAAACCCGAAGCCCCCTGAGATGCCAAAGAAGCGTGCAGGGTTGGCCAGGGACACACGAGGGTCTTGCAGCGCGCCCTTGGGCCGCTGCTCCACCTCCTCATCTGGTACGAAAGTGCCAGAGGCTGGCAGGATAGCCGCCACGAGGTTGAATAGGATCAGGCCCACCACAATCTCATCCACCTGTGGCCACATAAGTCAGGAGCTGGGACATGGCGAGCCATAAGTGTGGAACACCATGTCTATTACGAGCCAGTGTGGCACATTGCACATTGCAGTGAGGGCCAATCAAACAGGCCCATGGGGATAACTCGTGGGTTGTGAGGATGCACATATCTCACACCTGCAAAAGGTTGACCTTGTCGTCAAAGATCTCATAACCCAGCTGGGCCAGTGCTCCCTTGCCGGTGAGGAGCTCACCTGCATGGCCCAACATGAGAGAACAAGAGATGGGCTCATATAAAGTAATGCTTTCCTGTCCAGGAACAAAAGTGTGCATAAAAAGAGGGTTAAATGCCACAACCGATGCAGGCCCTCATCAATGTAGGGCACGAGACACGCGAGCTGACTGAAGCACTGCTGACTACCGGCAAGCGTGACATACCAATGAGGCTGAAGGCGAAGCCGAGCATCGCAGCGCGCCCCTGCGAAGGTTTGTGTGGTTGAAACATGAGCTACCGATTTCACTGCTTCGACGATCGCAGCTGAAGAGCACGCGGTAAACCTTACCACGAAAAGCTCATTGTCTTTTGTGAAGCCAAGTTGCAGGCCAACCTGCTTCTTGGGGGTGGCTTGAGAGGGTGCTCCCTTACCCTGAGATCGTAGTTAGAAGGACGGATCGTGAGCGAGGCTGCACGCAGATGTGTACCATTGAGGCGCAACCGCGAAAACCGGACCTACCACAGCAGGCTTTGATGCCGACTGCTTAAAGAGTGCGTGCACACGGGCAGCTGGGCTCCGTGAGGCACGTGCGGGGCCAAATGCGCGCGAACCGGTCTTGCATGTCAGCATTCTTGATGCGATGTAGTCTGCGCTTCAGATCTGAGATGCACTGGATGCTGGCACACTGGTTGCAGGGATGGATCCATTGGTTCGTGAGAATACGGTCACACCTCTCACTTTGCGTTTGTGGCGCGGAATGTATCCAGTGATGCAGAATTACATGTAATTTTACAAAATTACATGTAATTACACGCGTAATTATGTAACTTTGTAACTTTGTAATTACATGGTTGTCCGCAGGAAAATCGTGTAATTACATACGGCCATGTAATTACGTAATTACAGACTCGCGCAGCAGGCCGTCGGCTATCGTCGCAACATGTCGGAGGCTTCACAACAATATAAGAAGCGGATGGCCTCAGGGCTGAGAGGCACATCGCTTCCTTCGCCACTGTTGCCCAGTGGACTTGGAGGTTCATTCATGAAGAGACACAAGACTTAGACGAAGTCGGCGTGGGTGATAGAACAGCTAACGGCCGTCACAATACCAACAAGCGACCCCGGCGAGACTGACGGCCATGTCGACGGCGTTCTACGCTATTCTTGCAATCACTGCAACAAGGAGGCGAGCAGTAACAAGGACCGCCTTAAGAGACATCTCTTGCAGTTTCTGGCCAGCCGCAGGCATTGAACATCGCCAAGACCTTCCCAGAACTCCCGGCAGCCATTGAAGCGTACAAGCAACGAGGATGTTGTGACCACCCCGAGCAGCAAGTCGACAACTCGCGCAGGTGACCATCATCTCTGGACATGTTAGGAGGGTGTTAGGACGTGTTAGGAGGGTGCAATAGTACTTAACTATTGTTTATGTTCTGTGCACATTACAGGAAATGGTGTTGTGGAGGACAAAGGACGCTTTGCCAACGACTTGGTAAAGCTGATTGTAGACTGCAACCTCCCCTTCAACATCGTGGACAACCCAACGTTCAAGACCTTCTTGGCTACCTGAGTGCCTGCAATGCCTGTCCCCTCTCGTGACCAGGTGCACTATTACCCCCTCCCAATCCCATGTGCTCATCACCACCACCTCCCAAACCCCTCCACCACCTCCCAGCACCTCCCAAGCCCTGCCCTGCCCTTAACTGCCCGGCCCGGCCTGCCCAGGTTAGCAGAATCCTAGATGACTTATGTCTTGACCCTTTACCCCTACACTCTATGCCAACGTTTGAGCCATGGTGGGAACTGAACAGCTGCTTGGTGGAGCTGATGGTCCCCGTGGCTCAGCTATTGACAGCCATCCAAGCAGATCACGCCAACCTTGCGGACGTGCACTATGGCTTGGCCATAGTGGATAAGTGGTTTGGTGATGCCACCAGGTGAGACACTACCTCCACCCCACCCCACCCCACCCCACCCCACCCCACCCCACCCCACCCCACCCCACCCCACCTGACCTGACCTGACCTGACCCCACCTGACCCCACCTGACCTGACCTGACCCCACTATGTACAGGAAGGTGCCCATGGAGTTTGTGGACGAGGTGATGGAACCCCGTGGCCTGGTGGCGCAGGTATGGCTCAAAGCTGCCACCCCTACAGTCTGTTCAGTGCCTTCAAGTTCATTTGGAGCGACCGGCGCTCACCATTGCTGATAGGGCGCATGTGGATCATGTCCTTTGTGTTCTTCAACATACGGGTCATGACTCGCAAGGAGCATCACGCATCAGCTGAGGCACAAGAGGAGTGGGAGAGCTTCATTGCAGCCCAAGTAGTGTTGGATGCCCCTCAGCTATAGCATGCACATACACCCCACAGTGGTATTGCAAGACAGGGCTTGTGATGCAGCCTGGAGCGGGCAGCCTGGAGCGCGTAGCCTCAAGCTGGATGGTTTTGTTGTGTTCTTGTGTTGTCTTACCTTGTTGTAGAGGTAGGTATAGCATGGTGCCAGCAGCCAGGAGTGCCTAGCCCAGCCCAGCCTAGCCCAGCGCGGTGGGGTGGGGTGGGGTGGGGTGTTGACTTGGTGTTGTGGTGACTTGTGGTGACTTGGTGTGGTGTTGTGTGGTGTGGTGTTGACTTGTGTAGTTGCTTGTGCAAGTATCCCCGTCTTGACTGAGATGAATTGGTCGGTAGGACCCTGCATAGGGTCAGTAGGACCCTGCACAGGGCTAGTACTGGTGGGACCCTATACATGGCCGGTAGTTCTTCTATCAGGGCTCCTGGTGTCATTAAAGGTTGTCTAAGGATGACCCTACACAACTCTCAAGATGTCGGCTGAAGAAAACGAGCCAGTGAGGAGAAAAGCTGGTTGTAATTCCCTGTAATTACATGTAATTTACATGTAATTACATGTAAATTACATGTAATTACACGGCGTAAGTAAGTAAGTAACTTTGTAACTTTGTAATGCCGCATCACTGAATGTATCCCCAACATTTGACTCTTCTGAGCACAGTTCAAGGTACAGTAGACAGCACAACTACCCTATTATACATGAAACATAGTGTTGTTTAAGGTTGATCTTGGATCAGTGATGCAGAATTACATGTAATTTAACAAAATTACATGTAATTACACGCGTAATTATGTAACTTTGTAACTTTGTAATTACATGGTTGTCCGCAGGAAAATCGTGTAATTACATACGGCCATGTAATTACGTAATTACAGACTCGCGCAGCAGGCCGTCGGCTATCGTCGCAACATGTCGGAGGCTTCACAACAATATAAGAAGCGGATGGCCTCAGGGCTGAGAGGCACATCGCTTCCTTCGCCACTGTTGCCCAGTGGACTTGGAGGTTCATTCATGAAGAGACACAAGACTTAGACGAAGTCGGCGTGGGTGATAGAACAGCTAACGGCCGTCACAATACCAACAAGCGACCCCGGCGAGACTGACGGCCATGTCGACGGCGTTCTACGCTATTCTTGCAATCACTGCAACAAGGAGGCGAGCAGTAACAAGGACCGCCTTCAGAGACATCTCTTGCAGTTTCTGGCCAGCCGCAGGCATTGAACATCGCCAAGACCTTCCCAGAACTCCCGGCAGCCATTGAAGCGTACAAGCAACGAGGATGTTGTGACCACCCCGAGCAGCAAGTCGACAACTCGCGCAGGTGACCATCATCTCTGGACATGTTAGGAGGGTGTTAGGACGTGTTAGGAGGGTGCAATAGTACTTAACTATTGTTTATGTTCTGTGCACATTACAGGAAATGGTGTTGTGGAGGACAAAGGACGCTTTGCCAACGACTTGGTAAAGCTGATTGTAGACTGCAACCTCCCCTTCAACATCGTGGACAACCCAACGTTCAAGACCTTCTTGGCTACCTGAGTGCCTGCAATGCCTGTCCCCTCTCGTGACCAGGTGCACTATTACCCCCTCCCAATCCCATGTGCTCATCACCACCACCTCCCAAACCCCTCCACCACCTCCCAGCACCTCCCAAGCCCTGCCCTGCCCTTAACTGCCCGGCCCGGCCTGCCCAGGTTAGCAGAATCCTAGATGACTTATGTCTTGACCCTTTACCCCTACACTCTATGCCAACGTTTGAGCCATGGTGGGAACTGAACAGCTGCTTGGTGGAGCTGATGGTCCCCGTGGCTCAGCTATTGACAGCCATCCAAGCAGATCACGCCAACCTTGCGGACGTGCACTATGGCTTGGCCATAGTGGATAAGTGGTTTGGTGATGCCACCAGGTGAGACACTACCTCCACCCCACCCCACCCCACCCCACCCCACCCCACCCCACCCCACCCCACCCCACCCCACCTGACCTGACCTGACCTGACCCCACCTGACCCCACCTGACCTGACCTGACCCCACTATGTACAGGAAGGTGCCCATGGAGTTTGTGGACGAGGTGATGGAACCCCGTGGCCTGGTGGCGCAGGTATGGCTCAAAGCTGCCACCCCTACAGTCTGTTCAGTGCCTTCAAGTTCATTTGGAGCGACCGGCGCTCACCATTGCTGATAGGGCGCATGTGGATCATGTCCTTTGTGTTCTTCAACATACGGGTCATGACTCGCAAGGAGCATCACGCATCAGCTGAGGCACAAGAGGAGTGGGAGAGCTTCATTGCAGCCCAGGTAGTGTTGGATGCCCCTCAGCTATAGCATGCACATACACCCCACAGTGGTATTGCAAGACAGGGCTTGTGATGCAGCCTGGAGCGGGCAGCCTGGAGCGCGTAGCCTCAAGCTGGATGGTTTTGTTGTGTTCTTGTGTTGTCTTACCTTGTTGTAGAGGTAGGTATAGCATGGTGCCAGCAGCCAGGAGTGCCTAGCCCAGCCCAGCCTAGCCCAGCGCGGTGGGGTGGGGTGGGGTGGGGTGTTGACTTGGTGTTGTGGTGACTTGTGGTGACTTGGTGTGGTGTTGTGTGGTGTGGTGTTGACTTGTGTAGTTGCTTGTGCAAGTATCCCCGTCTTGACTGAGATGAATTGGTCGGTAGGACCCTGCATAGGGTCAGTAGGACCCTGCACAGGGCTAGTACTGGTGGGACCCTATACATGGCCGGTAGTTCTTCTATCAGGGCTCCTGGTGTCATTAAAGGTTGTCTAAGGATGACCCTACACAACTCTCAAGATGTCGGCTGAAGAAAACGAGCCAGTGAGGAGAAAAGCTGGTTGTAATTCCCTGTAATTACATGTAATTTACATGTAATTACATGTAAATTACATGTAATTACACGGCGTAAGTAAGTAAGTAACTTTGTAACTTTGTAATGCCGCATCACTGAATGTATCCCCAACATTTGACTCTTCTGAGCACAGTTCAAGGTACAGTAGACAGCACAACTACCCTATTATACATGAAACATAGTGTTGTTTAAGGTTGATCTTGGATCAGTGATGCAGAATTACATGTAATTTTACAAAATTACATGTAATTACACGGCGTAAGTAAGTAAGTAACTTTGTAACTTTGTAATGCCGCATCACTGTCTTGGATAGCTACACTCTCGCTGAAGTGTCCGCAGTCGCACCCTTCACAGCCACAAACACCATCCCGATGGCACGTTACTTACCCAGCCCCATATAAGAATGCGGTGTCCTATGTAGCAAACATGTCAATCGAAGGGATTGGGCAGCATTAAAGTAAAACAGCGACTTTGAGTCAGGCGGCCCCAACATTCAAAAAATGGCAGTAAACCGACCCCTGGTAGTAGGACGGCTGTAACTCTGCACTCGCTGCGCCAAATTTAATGCTAGCTGGCTCAGTATGTAGCTAACCCAGCCAGCTACCTTTCACCCATCCAAAATAAATATCCAGTCAGTAGGCCGTGCACAGCAAAGCATCAAAGTTAGTAATTCAAATTCGAGCCGGTTCGGGGCATGCAGTCATCGCTGCGACCACTCGCGCCGCTTAGGTTGCTCTACACGAGCATGCGCATCGGCAGAAGCAGTCGGATCGGAAAACGGTTGCGGAAATGTGGCACGAAGGCGGTTGGCAGGTGGTTGGGGGAGGTGGACGGTACAGCCTTTGTTGCGCACTTTACAACCTGAGTTGGCGCTGGGGGCCTGTCTAACTAAGTCTCGTGGATCACCGCTTGCGCTTGGCAGCTGTCTTGGGCAGCCCCAACCCAGCAGGTGTGGTACGCTTGCGTAGCGTGAAGCCAGGAGCCGGCGCTGCTGCACCTAGCTCACTACCTTGAGCCGGAGCAGCCTGCCCTTGGGTGGCGATTGCAGCTAGAGCCAGCTGATACATGTGCCGTAAATCAGGTGATGCAATAGGCCCCTGAGGCGACGCAATGGGGGGTGCCAGCATCTGCCCCTCTAGGGCTGTGCCCCACGAGCTCCGGCCCTGCTGCTGGGGTGGCTGCTGTGGGGGGGGCTGTTGGGGCAGGGGGGGCTGTGGAGGCGGCACACCTGCTGGCACAACTCGGCTGCACCCTGCTGCTGCTGCTGCTGCCACCCGTTGCTGGCTTGCATGGTCCCCCACATTCACCACAACCCCCCCTACACAGCAAGCAGCTGCTGTGGCTTTGCGTGCGGCTCTGGCTGGTGCCCTGGCTGAGGCTGCAAATGTGCCTCCGCATCACTGAGCTGCTGGTGGAGCCGCTCAACCTGTGCCCGCAACTGCATGGCCTCCTCAAGTGCCTTGTTCTTTTGGGCTTTCAAGCCACTAGGGCTGCACTTAAACCCTGCTTTGGGAGAGGCATTGAGCTCTTGCAGGTGTTGACGCTTCTTCTTGCTAAGCCTCTTACCCCTCATGGTGGTGCCTAGGGCTGGGAGGGGTTGGGAGGGGTGGGCTGGGAGGGGTGGGCTGGGAGGGGTGTGCTGGGAGGGGGTGGGCTGGGAGGGGTGGGCTGGGAGGGGTGTGCTGGGAGGGGTGTGCTGGGAGGGGTGGGCTGGGAGGGGGTGTGCTGGGAGGGGTGGGCTGGGAGGGGTGGGCTGGGAGGGGGTGGGCTGGGAGGGGTGGAGCTGGGAGGGGTGGGCTGGGAGGGGTTGAGTTGGGAGGGGTTGAGTTGGGAGGGGGTGGGCTGGGAGGGGTGGAGCTGGGAGGGGGTGGGCTGGGAGGGGGTGGGCTGGGAGGGGTGTGTTGGGAGGGGTGGAGCTGGGAGGGGTTGGGCAGGCTTGATGAGCTGGGCTCCTGCAATGATGGGTGGAGGGGGGGCGGGCATGGTGGGTCGTTGCATGCCATGGCCTTAAATCTGCCTAGAGAACATGATGTCACTTTCAACTTGTTACATTGATTGTTGCATGGGCTGTTTAATGTGCGATTTGTTTCAATAGATGCGCCAATGGGTCAGGAACAAACATTTTGTGGCCATTTTTCTGTGGGTGCAACGGGTGCAACACAGTGGAGGATACAGTGGAGGAGGGGGGGGGTAAGCCGGGTGATACCTTAGTGTGCGCCGACCCAGAAGGTGTATTCGGCGGAAGCGAGCGCAAAACAATGTTTCAAGCACCCCGTCTAGGCGCCCTGCACGCCCGGCAGACATCGCGTTGGGTGTTGGCCGGACATTCCATTTGTGCACAACCAGCTCACTACGCTAGGTAGATGGAGCCTCAGCGATGTGGCTCACCGTGCCAAGGAGACCCGTCTCGCCGCTGTGATTTCTTCGCGGGCACATGTGGCAGTACGCGAGCAGAGACTCCAATGGCTAGCGCTGATGGTCAGATTACGCGGACTAAACCGCCAATGCCAATGTGATTAACGCTATAGAGAACAGTGCAGTTTTGAGAGAGTACTTGCATGAAGATTACCAACCCCATGTTGGGGCCGCCTGACTTTGAGGTGCAGTGCGTGTTGCCTTGACGTTTGTCCAGCCACATGCCCACGCAAGGATTCAAGTCATCGTAGGAGGCAGAGGTAGTAGAACACATCATTCCCATCAAGCCCATCACTAAGCCCATCACAAACATTCCTCAAATGACAGGCAGTCGTCTGACGATGAGCGCATTTTTCAATCTTCTCTCGAAAGATTCACTGGTGGTGGCACAGGCTTGAGGTGTTCATGGAGGATCACATGGCGGCCGGCGATGCTGGCTTTGGCTCCCAATGCTTTGCAAACGTCTGGCTGATGATAAGGGGCAGCAGGATGGTCGCATCCCCATACACCTACAAAACACAGTGCATGCAAACAAGAACATCGCCGCAGGTCCCTTCACTTCAGCAGCCATGTCAGCGACAGCTGCATGGCACCGACCTTCACTGGCTTGGCTTCTAGCCTGATCTTCCCCCAGCTCACTGCCTCATCAGGTCGTGCTCCACTGTCACTCCCGTCAAACTCCTGCACAGCAGCCAGCTCCGGTTAGATGCAAGCTCCAATGCACTGCCCTTACCCATCATGGTAAAATCTTAGCTGCATAGTATCTTCCCACTTTAGACTACGCTGTGGTGGCCATCAAGACCAAAACCACGACATGGCGAATGTGACCGACACTACGAGCATTGCCGGTCGGCTGAGATCAGGGAGCTAGTCAGGCATCTGCCATACACAGGCACGGCTGAGTTGCAAATGTACGGTGCATTACTGGGCACCAACCACCCATGGCAACCACCAAGAACAGCTTTGGGACATGGAAGTTGCTGACAAATGTCGATGCAGGACAATGGGGCTGTGCTGTGCATGGCTGGGTTTTGTGTTAGGGGATGTGTGGGTTGCAGAGCTGACCTGTGCTGTGTTCACGTACACCGCAAAGTCAGCTCCGTTGCGCATCAGGTTTGCGTTGCAGATGTGATGCTTGGCCACACCGCCTCCCAACAGGATCATGCCTGCGCAACACACAACACCCAATGCTCATGGCCTTCAATGTGCTGTAAGCAAGGAAGGCTCAGGTCCAGCTGCCAGGGGGAGTGCCTGACCACAGCCATCCTTGGGCTGCCAGGAGTGCACTGCAGCCCAAGGATGGCTGTGTTGACCTCCAACCAGGCTCTGGGGCACACCAGGCTGGTGCTTACTAGGGTGGGGCACACCAGGGTGGTGCAGGGTCGCCTGGCAGGTGTGCGCACACCTGTCTTGTGCGGCGCTGCCTTCATGGCGATGTCGTTCATCAGCCGCACGTCCTCCACAATGTCACACCTGCCAGCAAGGACCAGCTATGGCCTTTGACTACGCCAGCTGATACAACACCCACACATAGGACCTGTTGTATGACAATGCTTATGAGTTCCTCACTATATGCCTCCAGGTTCCAGCAAGCAAGAGTGTTGAAGGCCGCTGCAAAGCTCCTGCCTGAATGGGATAAATGAGACCAATGCTTGTCAAATCCTCCCGGGTCTGCAGCAATAGCTGTGTTTGTGTGGAGGGAGACCCACCCATGTGAAAGACGGGCATGCAGGAGTTCATGCAGGAGTTCTTGCAGGTGAAGGCGTGCTGGACTGCTACCTCACGCGCCCCCCTGTACCTGCCCCAGTGCCCAGCACGTGGTTCTGCAGCCTCAGCCACCACAACCAGGCCCCCCATCGACCCACCGCAGCCCCGGCCGCTTGTAGGAGTGGAAGAACAGCATGTCCCCAATGGAGCCGTCTGTGAGGGGCGGGCAGAACACCGGGATGTTGTTGCGCGCTGCCCAGTACAGCAGAGACTCCTCGTTGTTTATCTGCTGCCCAAATCGGTGCAGCATCTGCAGCGCAACCATCATAATCATGTGGTCCTGGTGGTGTCGCCTGGTGGTCCATACGCAGTGCTGATCATCGTCGTCATCATCACCATCACCATCACCATCACCATCACCATCACCATCACCATCACCATCACCATCACCATCACCATCGTCATCATCATCATCATCATCACCATCGTCATCATCATCATCATCATCATATCATCTCGTGCACCAACATGCGGTCCAATCGGATGGCGGTCCATATGCAGCGCTAGTCTGTGGACAGCTGGGTGTGGGTGGGCATGCATCCTACCCTTGCACCTCTCCTCATACCCATACCCTGAACTCCACAGCCTGAACAGATGGGTGGGCTGGCGCGCAGCACCACAGGGCCTGTCAGCTTGAACATCAAAGGCTGCTGGATGGACAGTGAGATGTTTGAACCCCCTGTGCCCTGTGACACCTGTGCCCTGGAGCCTTGAGCCCTGTGGAGTCTGCAGCCTGTGACAGCTGTGGCTTAGACCTGACCCAACAGCTTGCTACTTTGCAAGTGGTGGCAGGCACCTTGGAGGGCGTCCAGTTCGTCCCCTGCTGCTCCTGCTCGTCCAGCATGGTGTTCAAGATCGGCATCATCCAGTCCTCAAACGCGCAGTAGTTGGAGTTGGGCACCAGCATGTTGCCGATGCGGTTTAGGCCCTGAGCCCGCAGCTCAGCACCTGGCCGCAGCGCAGTGCAGACTGGGGCTGAAAGTGTGATCACATCAGCATCACACACCTGGCATGCGCCTACAGCTGGGATGGTCAGCCAACATGCCATGGTGCCTAGAATGTGCTTCCCACCGTAGTTGGGATGGATGTCTTGCATATGAGGGGCTGTAGGGGGTGGATTGGGGTCAGGGTAAGGGCTTGGGTCAGGGTTAGGGCTAGGGCTAGGGCTAGGGCTAGGGTTGAATCTGCTGTTGCTGGTGTCGCAGTGGATAAGGGTGAGCCTGATGTACCTTTAAGGTGGAAGTCACCCACATAGGTGTGTGCCAGGCACTTGATCAGGTCCTCCTCCACCCCCCCGGCAGTGGCCACCACTGCATCTACCATACGGTGCTGCAGGAGCCACCTGCCACACAGCAGCACGCAGCGCAGCACAATCCACACCCCATTGACATTGACACCCCACTGGCTTGCTGACACCTCAAGTGCTGGCCACTCACCCTGCTCAGCTGGGCATGGCCTGCACAGCATGCCCCACACCCAGTGTGCCAACACACGCCCCCATGCTATCTAAAGCAATTACAACAGCAGGCGCAAGTGCTGAAAGCTAAGGGCTGAGGCGGCAGCAGTCAGGCGAATCAGGGGAGAGCGGATGCTGCTTGAGCCGCACCGGATGTGCTCCCTTGTACCAGCTGACCCCAGATTTGAGGTGAAGCCGAGGAAGATGATGGTCCGGCATTGGGACCGGAAGGCAGGATCTTTGTGCTCTGGCTTCGTGGCTGTGGTGATGGGGTCGTCAGATAACCGCCATTTGATCTACAGGACGGGCAGGCATGGATACATAATGAGTTGTGCTGGCGCCTGAGTTATGCTTGCAGCGCTGCAGGTACACTGAAGTACAAGGGTCACACAGCATGGGGGACATGCACACCATTCGATTGATTTCATTGACAGCTTGGCCAAGGGAGGTGGCTTGGAAGCCAGTCGTGTACATGGCCTCCATGATGCCGTCCAGGTCGACTCCTTTGTTGAAGTCCCAGCCTTTAATAGGTGGGGTGTCTGGGATGACATTGCCGGGGACCAGGACGGCCTGCAAAACAGAGGTTCCGGTACTAGAGTAGGCATTCGCCATGCTTGCCTGCCTTGCCTACACATGGTCAGGGTCACGGAGGCGCCACCTGCTCTGCGGGTAGCGCCGATTCTTGCTCAGTCTCTGCCATTGGGGAGAGGGCCGGCGGGCGCACGTGCACAAGGAGCCGCCAACAGCACACAAGTTGAACTTAGTCCGGGCTGGAACGGGTTATAGGCGATAGTTGTCTGACTCGTGCTACAGTATCAGTACACAAACTGAGAACAGCTAGACAGTATTCCGACAAGGAGTAACCCTCGCGGGTGACAGCCGACTACTGCGGGCTGCAAGTGAGGTGCTGGGACTAGGATGGCATTCAGTTTCGCGCCCGCTACCAGTACACCCGCCTTCTCTTTTTCAAGTGCACCAGCGACGGGATCAACCGCATTCCCAGCATTTGGCGCAAGCCAGCCCGCCACTGCAAGTGCCGGATTGTTTGGTCAGACCGCGCCAGCGGCATTTGGAACGCCAGCCCAGCCTGCGGCTCAACCACTGTTTGGTATTACCACAACTCCTGCCCCTGCTGCCAGCAACACTCTAGCGTTGTGGGGAGCGCAGCCGCAACAGCAGCTGCAGCAACAGCAACAGCAACAGGCAACACCTCTGCTCTACAGCTCCAAGTTTGATGACTTACCTGCCAACATTCAAAAAGAGTTGCAAGACATCCAGTAAGTGCACATGACAGCATGTGCACCTGTGTATTCATTGCATTGACGACTATGTTTGTAATGGCATGCAGGCAAGAAATTAGTAGATATACATCAGACTGTGACAAGCTGGATCATGAGCCACTGCTGCGTGATAAAGACGCACTGAGAAAGGTGTGGCAGGTGCACACGCATGCAACAAACATTCTCAATGTAGAGTACATCCCCAGTACATGTGACAGCAGCGGTGCAGGCAAGAGGCTGCCAAGAGGTGTAGAAGATCATAGACATGTAATCTATCGAATGCTTACATGGAGTGTGCACAAATGCACCCGCTGCTTCACAGCTCTCTACTGTGAAACAGCCCGCACCATGTGGCATGTGCTCATGTTGTCAACTCATCAACAGCTGTCCTGGCTTGCACGCTCATCTATGCTTGCAGCTGGCCGACCCGCCTGCCATCGCCCTGCAGCAAGGGCTACAGGGGCTGGTGGAGGCCAGTAGGTCAGAGGATGACGCGCTGACCTACTTCAGAGAGGTAACACAGTTTGAGCTTGCAGACCTGCTCGATGCAGGGCCAGGCATCATAGGTAGGAAAGCAGCATGAGCTGGTCACTGGCATGATGTGGACTTCTCAACCACCTATCAGCCGCCACCTGGTGCTGGTGAGCAGCAGGACCCCATGCCCTCCCGTAAGCAGCAGGACCCCATGGCCTCATGGTTGGCAGTCCTCAGCAATGGCTGGTGGGCTGCAGGGTGCAGCAGGCAGGATGGGAGGATGAGGGTGCCACTGTGCAGCTGATCAACACCTCCATCGCTGCCTGCTGCCTGTCTTGTAGAAAGTGGTTGGGCTGCTGCACAGCACGGAGCGGGCGGTGCGTACCTTCCAGCGTTCCAAGCTATGGCGGGACGTGCCCACCCAGTACCGAGGTATGGGGGTGCTGCAGCTCAAAAGCTTACAGATACAGCACACACATACACACACACAGCCCCTTGGCTGCAGGATGTACTTACACACACACAGTACACATAGTGTGAAGGCAATGCAGTGCAGCAGCTGATGAGCTGAGCAGGTGGTAGGGCCCTTTCCATGCCCTTTCCTGGCCCTTTCCTGGCCCTTGGTGAGGTGGTTTAGGTGCACAGGTGAAAGCCCCTGCTGTGAGGTGACTCATGTTTGCAGTGAACTGTTTGTTGCACACACTCGTTTCCAGAGGCTACTAGCAGCACCCTGGTTCCAGCCCATGCTTCACAGCGCTACCCTTCAGGTGGCCCAGCTTGGTGATAAGATAGCTGTGGCAGGCAGGTGTCAAAGCATTGCATCATGCTCTGAGCTGGGAGTTCAATGCTTGGGTTAGGGTTAGCCCCCCAGCCACTTGCTTACTGCTGCTGGTGCTGCTGGTGCTGCTGCTGGTGCTGCCCTTGTGGTCAGGCCAGCAAATACCACCTCAAGTGCAGGAGATGCTGTCCGCCCCAGTGCAGCTGCCCTCAGCCTTCCTGGAGGCCGCGGTGCAGGGCTTTGCTGAGACGCTCACAACCTACAGGTGCTGCCTGCGCCTCCTTCCGCACCTCCTTGCGCAGCCCAGGCCGGGCCTGAATCTTGGTTAGGCTCAGATAACATGCGAGGCTGGTGTGATTCTCACAGCAAGCAGACAGGCAGGCAGGTTGGTGGGCAAGCAGGGTATGAGAATGTCCAGGTGTTGGAAGGGTGGGTCTTGGGGCACATAGGCTGGCAGCGTTGACTTTGACAACTTGAACCTCACTGTGGACTGCTCAGAGCAGGGCACATCACACCAGTGCGCTCTCGCCCCCTCGCAGGCAAAAGGTGGGCGAGCTGGAGGCCATGCTGCTGCCGGGAGCGGCGCAGGCGCAGCTGGGTGGTGCAGGAGGCGAGGTTGGGGTGGTGCAGGCACTGCCCACCATCGTCTCCCACCTGCACGACTACTTTGTGCATGTGGCTGCCCAGCTGGAGCAGCTGCATGGCCAGGTGACTGACCCCTAGGCCTAGCTGGCTGACCACTGGTTGCAAGCACGTGGGTTGCAAGCATGGTAGTGTAACAAAGTAGTAGTTGCAGTTGCATGGTGTGGTGGTTGGGCTCCAAGTGCTTGGACAGCACCCTCCACCCATGAGCCTGCTGTCAGTGCATAGCCCATGGCCATGACTCCCTCCCCTTCCTATCCCTGGCTAGCTCCAGGTGTGGTCTGACTATGTTGCTGAACCAGTGCCGCAGACCAAGTACACCTGCTCCTATGACCTGCCCACCTGCCCTGTATACACATGCGGCTGACGGCTTGAATGCTGTAAACCTGACCATTGTATGTGGGATTAGCTGGCACCAGGAATGGACCCTCCCATCCCAGCATTCAAATAATCAAGCTGTTGAAGCAAGCCTCGCATAGAGCTACCCTTGCTGCTTGCTGTTATCTGCACGCTCCCCGAGTGTGAAGAGGGTTGGCTTGTGGCAAGGCGTGCCACTGTTTTGTGGACTGAAGGACATTGCAGGTGCTGCTCCTCCTAGGGTTTGCATGCATCATGCTGCTATTGGCAAGGCAGTGCGAAGGCTACTGCACCTGGCAACTCTTGGTCTGCGCCTCCCTAACCTTAACCCCAACATTCATCACTAACCCGAACCCTGACGCAGATCCTTCTCATTGCTGAATAGCCGGCCAGGGTGAGATGCCAAGCTGTGTAGGGCTGAGCGAACAGGCAGTTGCGAGGACTTGCAGGTCGCCAGTCTGCCAAGCCCAGAGTGTCGATGTGTGGAGTAGGCAAAGCAGCAGTCACATAGTCAGCATCACACCATGCCGCCGCCACACTGCCCTGCAGGTCGACCAGGCCAAGATGGCGTTCATGGCGCAACGGCAGGCGGCTGGGGACTTCTCCGACCCCTTCTGCAACTCCCGTCGCATGCTCACTGCCGGGCTGGGCGGCAGTGGGCTGCCTGGCCACTCTGGTGTGGCGCAGCCTGGCCTGCCGCTGCTGCTGGAAGCCCCAGGCCAGACTGCGGTGCAGGCACAGCCCGGCCACCAGATACATGCGGGGTCACCACACGGCCCAGGAGCACCGCCTTCACCAGGTGTGGCTCAGAACGACTGCTGGGGTGTGCAGCTGCCATGCTTGCGCTGCGCAGTGCTGTACGCTGCTGCTGCGTTGGCGTCACGTCATAGGACGTCACAGGACAGGACGTCACGCTGGCGTCACGTCACAGGACCCGGCAGGGAAAGGGAAAGGGGAAAGGGCCACCCCCTTGTAACTGTAGTGTGACATTGCTCCTGGGTGCTGGTGCTGGGCCCCTTCAATGTCTCCTTCTGCCATTGGTTCAGCAGCGGTTACTGCTGCTGTGTGCGTTGCAGGTGCGTTTGGCACGCCACTGCCCAGCCTGTTCGGCACTGGCGTCACTCCTGCGGACTCCAACAAGCGCTCGGGGACCAAGGGTTCTCGCAAACGATGACCTCCGACTCTCACATCGGGTTGAGCTCCGCAGCAACACAACACAGCCCTGACTAACATGTAGGGGGTGCATGCGCTGTGGGCGTCATCCATGTTTGATCTTGGCAGCCACAGCACAGCCGCAGCACACAACAGGGCACGGGGTCTAGTACAACCCAGCTGTGGCATGCACTGTAGATAGCTCCTCTACTTTTCATAGTCTGGCCTTCCTCCTATGCCCGTTCGCGAGGCGTGTGCGACCGTCATTAAACCCATGCTCCCATGCCCGTCAGCAATAGTGCTAGGCTTTGTGCGACTGTCATCCGTCAGGTTGTTGGCTCAAGCAAGGGACTCTGCATGGCCGCTTACACTACTCGTGCCCCCCATGAAACCCACGCCTCACCACTGACTACTTTGTGCCGGTAGTGGCACCACGCAAGCCCCCACAGCCCCCACACAGCCTGCAGCCTCAGAGCCAGGGCCCAGCACTCTCCCGCCAGCCAAGCACAGCAAGCGCACCAAGGCTGAGCCAGAGGCAGCTGAGCCCACCCAGTCCACCAAGGCTGCCAAGGCCAAGCCAGCACCACAGCCAGGCAGGTGGCTGGACAGGGACTGCAATGCAGCATTGAACATGCAGCGCATTGGGGAGAGCAGGTAACGCCCGCTGGAGCTGTGCTACTGGCCAGGAGCAGGGAGATCTGCCAGCCAAGGGCAAGGATTACCCAGGAATGGGCCACAAGTAGGGATCGTCCCATCTACGTAGATCTACGTAGATAAAACGTTAGATTAGATGGTTAGACTAGATCTAACAAGCCAATCTAACGTTAGAATCGTCTAATCTAGTCTAACGTTAGATGGGTCGGGACGATCCCTAGCCACAAGCGGCTGCGAGACAAGCCACCCAAGGCTCAGTAGCAGCCTGCTGAGGCACAGTAGGGTGTGCCCCCCACTTTGACCTGTCATCAGCTCACAATCAGTGCATGTTTTCCATGCCAACCCTACACGATAGCCCTCGCGGTCAGGCAATAGTGTAGGTGATAGGCACTCATGCACCATGTCCATGTGCAATGGGTATACTCCACACAGCCCATTAACACCACTTGAGTCGGGCGACTATTGCCCACTAGTGGTCCCTGGTGGTCCGGCTCAAATGGAGGCCCTAGTGAGGGACAAAGGGACTGGCGGCGTCATGTTGCATATCCTCAATGTTCTGAAAATGCGGAATATCTCGATCATGCTCTAAAGAACTAGCCATCCTCCACTATCCATAAGTAGCCATAGGTAGCGTGCTGGTGTGTCACACGCGCCGTTATTGCCAAATACGCCCCAACCACATTGCGCGCACGGGTGCTGTGGGAGCTGCTTCCAGCTCCTCCTTACGCGTGCGCTAATGCTCCGTCTATGCGAAGTAACCACGCCGTTGCCAATTCGTAATAGAACGGTAAGTGCTGTGCTCGAGGCATGGATGCTGCTGGCTATGCAATCCTCACTGCTCGGTGGGTTCGATTGGCCGGCTCACATGCGGACCCGACAGGCACCCAAATGCCAATTGCAAGAAGTTGCAGATGTGTCCTTGAGTCGCCTACAAGGTACAAGCCATGCAAGCAAACCCCATCAGACAATGCAAGCATGCATGGTGAGTTTTGGCATTGCAATGCAACGTATTGAGCAGGGGACATGCGCAAAGAGTGCGAGATGGGCTCCCTTGGCTCATCGGTTCTCCTCTGCGACGGCTTGGCCGATTTAGGACCAGGGTCAGCATTGTCCCTGAGCATGCTGGGCTTTGACTCAGATAAGCTCCACCATGTTCAAACTCAGGCCCTATCACCTTCTGGCGAGCAATTCCTCAAGGCCCAAGTGAGTAAAATGCTGCTCTACTCCTCACAACGGTAACGCCAATGTGTGCGACCGGCAACGCTCTCGAGTACACCTGCATCTGTGTCAGTACCCTACATGTTGTTAGTGCTGTTTGTGCCACCTTTCATGGCACATGTGTGGTGTCCTGCCACATTCATGTGACTTGTATCACAGCATTGAACCCAGCAGCGGCAGCGGGCGAGGGTGTACACATAGTGAGGAGGAGATGTATGGGTGCTACTCATGTCACATCTCTATCCTTCTTCGTTCTGGTGCCATTGAATCTTGTGCAATATCATGGTAAGCAGCGGAGACTGCAGCGGAGACTGCAGCGGAGCCTCCATGTCGGACGTGGTGGCCGAGCTGCAGGAGGATGGCACAGGGACCTATCAGGGACATGGTGTCAGCAGCCCCAGGGTGATGAGCCCCACATGTGCATGATGCCTGATGTGTGCAGGACACTGGTCAGAGTGTCTAAGCTGTGCCTTGAGCGCAACAACATCCCGCATGGTCGCATGAGACTAGACATTAGGAACCTGCTGCTCACCCACTCCTGATGATCCTGCTGCCCTACCTTGTGGAGCTTTGGCAATCACCGGCTTGCTCGCTAGGGCCAACCGAGCAACCCACCAGCACCGCTGGCACAGCTGGCACAGTCACTTCGCTATGTTGCAATTTGGCAACCTGCCAATCGTTCACCAGCTTGAAGCCCTACTGGTGCTCCTTGCCAGGTTCAGGCAGAGCCTGACAGGCCCTCCAGCACATCCTCAGGACACGCTGCACACTCTTCCCCAATGGGCTGGAAGTGGAAGCATGGGTTGGTGTCCTAGTCCAACCACCTTTTCCATTGGGTTGGCTTGCGGTGGTGGCACCGGGCATGGTGCCATGTGCACCAGGGGCGTGTGCCTGCACCTGCTCTAATTAAGCCCAACCATCAGGCCTGGGCTGACCGCAGTCCAGCCGCTGCTGGCATGCAACCTGGCCTTGAGGCCCCCTCTTCCTTGAGGGCCAGTACTGGCAAAGAGGGTGACAGACAATCACCAGCTGCTCCATCTGTGCATAGGCTGCATGTTTACCGCCTCCCACCTACCTGCCTTCCAATCAGTACCTTCACCATTACCCAATACCATTCACCTTAACTTGTCCTTCACACGTCCTTACAATGCACTGCTTGTTTCTTAGCCTACCAATATAAATCCACTGGTCAGACCCAGGCCAGCTGCGGTCACACCACTCCACAGCCTCCGCCTGTTAACCCTCCACTGCCTACACCCAGTCACCGGCTCTGCCCACCGCACGAGTTATTTGCACATGCTTGCTGCATCTCTGCTGTGCTCTTCGCCCCTTTGCAGGTGGACCATCTCCCAGCCTCCATGTCGGACCTGGTGGCCGAGCTGCAGGAGGATGGTACAGGGACGTCCTTGGGTCACATGCCAGGTGGGAAGGCACACCGCAGGGCGCTAGCTCATTACAAGCAATGTGCCTGGCCTTCAGCCCTGCGGTCTCCTGGGCGGTTTCCCTCTCACAGTCGTGGGCCTGATGAACTGGAACACAGCTCCAGCATGTTGGCACCCCTTGCGGCAGACCTGACCACATGCCACACGGCACCCACCTGGCACTCAGCAGCACCTTGGCCCTCAACCTTGAGCCTTCATTGCAGTCGAACACACTAATTGTGAACCACTACAAAACAGTGTTTTGTCTGTGTGGTGTTCCCATCGCATGGCATGCTCATGGCCTACACATGGCATACACATGGTCACGGTCGCCTACCACCTACAGCATTGCCTGACCCCTGTGACAGGGCTACACCGTAGAGTTGGCATGACAAAACATGCACTAATGTAAGCTGATGACAGCTCAAGAAGGGGGGGCACACACTACTGTGCCACAGCAGGCTGCTGCTGCTGGGCCTTGGGTGGCTTGTCTCGCAGCCGCTTGTAGCCCAGGCCAGGGTACTCCTTGCCCTTGGCTGGCAGCTTCCCCTGCTCTGGCCACCAGCACAGCTCCAGTGGGCGCCACTTGCTCTCCCCAATACGCTGCATGTTCAGCGCTGCATTGCAGTCCCTGTCCAGCCACCTGCCTGGCTGCGGTGCTGGCTTGGCCTTGGCAGCCTTGCCCTGGGCCTTGCCCTTGCCCTTGGTGGGCTCAGCTGCCTGCTCAGCCTTGGTGCGCTTGCTGCGCTTGGCTGGCAGGGGAGTGCTGGGCCCAGGCTCTGAGGCTGCTGCCTGTGTGGCTGCCTGGCTGCTGCGTGGGGCCTGTGGGGGCTTGCGGGGGGCCACTACCGGGCACCACACCAGGCCCCGCACTGGCTGGTCACGCTGCTGGCTCCAGGCTGGGCGCAGCAGGCGTGGTTCCACCTGCCCTGCTGGGGGCTTCCAGCCTGTAGGCCTGGTGGCCCTGCGCTTGTTCAGCTGCCTCTCACAGGGCTGCTGGCCATTCACAGCTGAGCTGACCCGGGTGGTGCAGTGCTCATCCACAAGCACCACCCTACCCCTGCTACTTATACCCAGGAGGCGATGTCACTCACTCTCGCACTCCCAAAGGGCACTTCCAAAGGCCACCGCCAAGCACCTCCAGCACCTCAGAACAGTCCAGTACCTCAGAACAGTCCAGTGACTTGATGCAGCAGCGAGACGGGCAAGATCACAGCAGACCTAGCCAAGCGCCATGCTTACAAAGGGCACTCAGCAGCCTGGCTCGTGGCACACGACACTGGCAGCACTGAGGCAGCCCTAGGATGCCTGTGTCCATGACAATGGCCCTGAGGCTGCGGGTACCTACCCCCTGCACTGTTGCTTGACCCCCTAGGGGGCATCTAGCAAGTTTGGCATGACAAGTATGCACTAATGTAAGCTAACACAGCTTGAACATGGCACGTTCTATCGCGCCATAACAGGCTGCTGCTGCTGCTGCTGCTGCTGCTGCTGAGCTGTGGGTGAACGATCTTGCAGCCGCCTGTTGCCCAGGCCTGGGTACTCCCTGCCCTTGGCCGGCAGCTTCAGCTGCTCTGACCACCAGCACAGTATACCAGCAGCACATCAGGCATGAACATCAAGTACCAACATCAACCATCTTCAAGCACTGAGTCAGCCCCGGACTGCAGGCTGGATGCTGAGACGGCTGGTCCACTTCCCTGCTATGCTGCCTGGCCCCTTGGAAGGGCCTTCAGCCATTTGGCATGACGTGCTTCCAGGTTTGGCCTGGGCCATGAGCATGGCCCCCATGTTGTGTGTGCCGGCACACCAGGTGGCTTCTTTACGCTGGCGCACAAGCTTGAGCACCTGTCCGCATCCCTGCAAGCGGCTGAGGGGCACGGTGGAGCGCTGCGTCAGTGTGCAAACCCTACACTGGGCGGTGAGCGGCCTTGCAGGGCCCACCCTCCCTCACCTGGAACCCCTTTGCCACCTTCCCTGCCACCTCCAATGTCGCCTCTGGCATCAAAATGGACGGGGCTAGGTATGCTTGTGGACTGCTGCTGCTGCTGCGGCTGCTGCTGCTGCTGCGGCTGCGGCTGCGGCTGCGGCTGCTGCGGCTGCTGTACAAGCCAAGACCTTGATCAAGTCAGCACCACTGCTTTCTCGCACCACACTGGCAACTGCAGATTTTACCCAAGCAATGACAGCCACAGGGTGGAGCACACACCAAGCAAGCAAACCACCACCACCTCAGAAGCCGTGCCCCTCCTCCCCCCTCCCTCCCTCCCTCCCTCATCACCTGCAGGTCAATCCCACTGTGCCAGCATCACTCATCTAAAGGCACAGCAGCTGGTTCACTGTCCAGTTTCGCACCAATTGTGTACAGGGGAGGAGTGGATGCCAAGCATACCAAAAGCACCGCAGCCAGCCATCCCTGGTGCCGTCGCTCCTCCGACAAGTAAGGCTGGCCTCTGGCACTCGATAGATTAACAGACGATAACTGAACTGCGTTAGAGAAAACTTTGTTGTGGGGCACTAGGGTGAGCTGAGTAGAAGCAGCAGCCTGTAGTACACTAGTGTGAACATTAGGCTTTAATTCCACTGTTGCTCACGTGAGAGCATGTGTTTCATGCCAACGGTGTCCCACCCCACCTCCAGATGGGGCTGGGGCCAAGGGATTACAGAGGCATCCGCGAACCCCTGTGCTTGCATAGTTACTGTTTGTGAAGCGGCCGGGCTCCCTTTCTCACTTCTTTACCTGGGCCAATTCAGCAGTACCTTTTCCAATCAGGCAAGCACAACTCATTGAACATGGAAACAACCTGTTTGCCTGTGGGTAATCTCACTCAGCTGCTCCAAGCAAGTTAAAGCATCTGGGTGGACCAGGGCACTGACCTTGCGGCCTTTTTCCAATCAACCAGCACAGGACTGGTAAGGCAGGCAGGTTTGGTTAGCACGCTCAGCCTACAGTCCGAGATGGAACATGGACAGCTACCGCACCACCAGGGTCAGCTCAACAGTGAATGCTATATGTCAGCACCTAGGTCACACCTAGTCACACCATTACCCAGTACCATTCACCTTAACCTGTCCTTCACACGTCCTTACAATGCACTGCTTGTTGCTTAGCCTACCATTTTTCAATCCATTCTTCGCCAATCCTTGCCTTCGGCATGTGCAACCCCCAGAGCACAACTGTGTAGGTGTGTGTTGTGCTCAGCCTCAATGACACCCCCACGCCTGACTAGGAAGCGCGCCCTACTGGCTTGCAGCACCCGTCCTCCCAGTTGGCCCAGGCCCGTTTTTATGTACCTTCGTGTTGCTGCACCGCCAGGGTCAGTACAAGCTCTCAACTGTGCCACCAGCATCCCACTCTGCCCTTTGCTGAACTGCATGGGCTGTGCCGCAGGTCTGGCCCAGGCCCCACACCTTGTGACCAGCGCCTTGCAGCAGTGGCAGCTGCCCTTAGCCACCTCCGGCACCAGCTCCCCCGAGCCCCCTTGCACCCTGCTTCCCCAGGACTCCCAGCCTCACTGCCCATCAACAGCCTGCCTAGCCCCTGACGCCGGTGCTGTGTGCGGCAAGCGGCGCCGTGAGCAGCATGCACCCCCCATCTCTCAAGACGGCATAGACCGCCCACGGAGCTCCGGCGGGCTGAGCAACACCAGCAAGGTCAGCAACATACCTCTGATCAAGCTTTGCCACACACCTGTTGCTTCGTGTCATGTAGGGTCCTGCTTGGGGCTCTGGGCATGCCCAGCTCTGCCACATGAGCCTGGCACTTGCTGCGATGGCACTGAGCATGGCCAGTGTTAACAGACATGGCGGCGTTGACGTGCTGGGAAGGCTAGCAGGGGGTGGTGGGCAGGCAGAGAAGAGAGCGTCAGGCTATGCACGTGCACAAGGCTGTTGGGGCTGTAGGGGGGCCCTGCCAACAACACCTCAAGCTCAGAGGTGTAGTGGCCTTGGGTGGTGCACCACTCCAGGGGCGCAGGCATGCAGGGCAGTAGATGCACATGCTGATGAAGCTGTCACGACATGTCACATGCTGACTAGGCTGTGCTGTCACGGCTGCAGGAGACAGGCATGCAGCATGCTGCAGACCCACACCTCAGCACCCTGTGCGCAGAGCAGGCACAGCTCATCAAGAGGCTGCAAGACGAGAAGCAGCTGCTTGTGTCACACTCCATGGTGAGCCCATGCTGCCCATGCAGGGATTTATGCCGCCAACTGTGCACAATAGACTGCCATGCCCGTGCCAATCGTCATTTACCATAGCACACCACAATTGCTCACATGTCACCTTTTCCGACACTCCAGTTTTCACACTTCATTCCGTGCTCACTCTTCACAGTCCTGGCCAGCCAGCATGAAGGCCAGACCAGAGCAGGTGATCGTCTAGCCAGGTTAGACAGAGTGCCATGCCATAGGTCAGCACCTAGGTCACACTTTGTCACACCTAGTCAGTGCATTGCAAGCATGCGCAATTCGCGCCCCACCGTCCTGCAAGCTTGTGAAAGCAGGTGACTGTGAAGCCTAATAACTGTGCATTGAACCAGAACTTTTCATCTAGCTTTGAACTAGCTCAGGTTTAGCTTGGGATCAGTACTTGACCCCAGGGCTGGGGAGCTCAGCCAGCTCTTGGGGAGGGAGATGCACATGGCCCTGTTTCACTGGGCATGCGCGCCTGCAGTCCTGACTGCCTCTCCTGTAGGGACTCCACGGCTGTCTCTGCAGGCTTCAAGCAGGTTCAGGAGGTGTGTGGGGCGCCATGTGGGCTCAGGGTGGTGGCACCGGGCATGGTGCAATGTGCACCAGGGGCGTGTGCCTGCACCTGCCCTAACATAGCCCAACCCTCAGGCCTGGGCTGACCGCTGACGACGATGCCTGCTCTGCTCTGCTCCATTCATGTTCATTTCTGCAGGCCCTCTCCGCTCGCCTTGCTGCCCTGGAGGGCGCTGCGGCCGGCACTGGCACCCTGTACCCAGCGCTCTCCGGCCCCCTGGCCATGTGCGCCCCTGCCTGGCATGCCACCCCTAGCACCTCCTCCCAGCACCCCTGCACCAGCCTGTACCCTCCGCATCCTGTGCCACCAGGTCCCGCAGCAGTCCAAGCGGCGGCACCAGCGGCACGCCTGCGTCTCCACCACTGCCTTGAGACTGGCATGTGCAACGGCACCAGCCCGCCCGCTCCAAACACGCCGGCATGCATCAGCCCGTGCCCCACGCCAGCCCCACGCGCTCCTGCACCTGAATCCGCTGTATGCATGCCAGGTCAGTCAGCAGGTCTCCTCCTGCTGCCTGCAGGGCCTGGTAGCTTGGCTGTCAATTGCAGCCGTCACATGCTTGCTTGCATGCAAGCATTGCACGTAGTCACACCAAGTCACAACTGGTGGCTGACATGCTGCATCCTCTCCGCTCAGTGCTCTTCTCATGCCGGTGCAGGGGCATCAGCCTCAGGGGCGGTCCATGCCAGCCATGCAGCTGCTCCTGGCCCAGCCTACAATGGCTTGGAGTGGTCCCAGCTGAGCCCCCAACAGCTGTCGTCTGGGATGTGTGGGACACTGCCAGCGGCCCTGCAGCAGTCTGCACCAGCCCACCTGCACCAGGCACCCGCACCAGGCCCGCACACATCAGCGTCACACCAGGCCAGGGTGGCCATGCAGCATGCCCATGTGGTGGGCCCCATGCCACAAGATGGCCTCATGGCGCAGCTGGCAGCACAGATGGAGGTGGCGCGGGCCGCCCTGCAGCACCTGCGCTGCACTCGGAGCTAAGAGTGACTGGCAATGGCGTCAAAGTGGGTGAGGCAGATGTCAGGCAGGGATGTGCAGGCATACAAAAGTACAGTGGATCACTCATGGGCATTGCCGAGTCGCTCAGAAACTTACACTTCCTCCCACGCACACACAGTTAAGCTGACACAAGTGGTGCGGAAGTCATCTACAAGCCAAGGCAGCACCTTGGCCCTCAACCTTGAGCCTTCAGAACAGCCTTCAGAACAGCCTTCAGAACAGTCCAGTACCTCAGAACAGTCCAGTGACTTGATGCAAGCCAAGTTAGCCTGGCTTGGTTCAGTTGTGTAGCACAGTGTGGGGGACAGCGGCTGCAGGGTCTGGCCCCTGAGGGTGAGGCAGCTGTGCAAAGTCTCCTGGGGCTAGGTGCTGATGCTGCAGGACAGCAGCTGCAGGGTCCAGAACTCTCTGAGGGTGAGGCTAGGTGCCGACCCTGTGGGACTGGGTTTGTTTAAGTTGCCAGCCACCTGCAGGAGTCACATGGAGTGTGGGTGGTGCAAATGATCCTGGCCTTTCTCTTGCGTGCAAAGTTGCTCCAAGCTGTTATGTATGCACTGACCGGCTATGTCCCACAGGCGCATCTGGTCCAGGCCTCCTCCCTGCCCTAACAAGGCAGCTTCAGCTAGAAGGGGGCACCCTGCTCTTGCCTTCAGCACCTGCCCTTGTCTGTTCCCTTGCAGGCGCACCAGACGTTGTCCTACTCCACTGCACAGCAGAAAGGCGTGCTGCACTTCATTGACGGGCGTGTAGCGGTTTCTACCCCGAAGCATGGGAAACGCCTCTCCTGTTCTGGCACCTGTTGAGAAGCTGGGCTGTCAGGTGACTGAGCTGGCCTGGGTCTGGGAGCCCAAGCCAGGCAGCTCTGCTGGTGTGCATGGCTGGCTGCCGGAGCCTGGTTGATTAATGAGCTGTTGTCCCAGGTTTGCTATCGCCAGGAAGCGCTAGTGCCAGAAAAGGAGGTGGGGTGGACCTGACTTGGCTTGTAGATGACTGGCCTGACCTCACCACCATCAAGGGGGCCCTGGTGCCGGCCTTGATAGATGTGTTGTGCATGGGGAAAGCAGTAAGAGATCAATGGTTGGGCTGCAGTTAGGCAGAGCGGTGTGCCAGCTCTTGCCGTGAGTATGGGAGATGTCCTCCATACTTGGTCGCGTGCCACGTCAAAGTGCAGTGGTGGCTGCAGCCAATGGGGCCAGGGCCATGGCTCTTCTTAGTGGGGATGTGCCTCCACACCCTATGTGCTAGGGCACCATGCTGAAGAAAAGCGTGCATGGACAGGACCTGTGGCGTTGACTGCCTCAGCTTTCGCAAGCAGCCTTGCCCTTGCAGCATGAGACAGCAGCTGCCAGTTCTCCAGTCGTGCATCAAAAGCAGTCATCACACTGTTGGTCTGCATGGACGCCCAGTGGTCCCCCGTGATGTTGAGATTCATGGCTGGAGGGGCAGGGTTGAAGGCACAGATGTTTGTGGTATGCACACCATGTATTTCACCCATGTTTCCAATCAAGCGCATGCACATCTGCATGCGTTTTGGTAATCAAGCTGGGTCACCAAGCAAGAAGAGGCAGAAGGCTCATTGGGACACATGCCAGACATGCATGAACATTTGCATGGATCATTGCGTTCAGACTAGTGATGAAGCAAGTTCATGCCGGAACCACGTGATGTTTGCCACATGCCACTGCTTTGAGCACGTAGGATAACAAGTTTATTGGTAGTCGCTCATATGTTGTGGGAAGTCGCGATAATGTGCTAGGGGCCAGAGGTGGTGACCTGTCTGGGTCTGGGCTCGCCTAGGGCTGGGCTTGGGGTTTGCAGCTGGCAAGGGTGCCCCCTGGATGAAGTGGTAGAAGTGGAGGGAGACTACCCACAGGCTAACACCCTTGCAGGAGATGTTTTACGTGTGAAGGAGTGGTGAAACTGTCTGTGATGCTAGACTAAATCATTTGCTGTTGAGCTACGTAAGACTCTTTGAAGGGTTGCATGCAAGCATTGAGTCGGCTGGGTCACTCAGCTAGCCCTAGTGAACCAAACTCAAAGTATAACACAATCAATGCTAAGCTGGCGGCCTGGTAAGGCGCATACCTATTAACACCTGCTGATACCTACTACTTGGAGGCGATGTCACTCACTCTCGCACTCCCAAAGGGCACTTCCAAAGGCCACCGCCAAGCACCTCCAGCACCTCAGAACAGTCCAGTACCTCAGAACAGTCCAGTGACTTGATGAAAGCTGGCGGCCGGCACAGGACTGGTAAGGCACACGTTAGCACGCTCAGCCTACCTCCGAGATGGAACATGGACAGCCACCGCACCACCAGGGTCAGCTCAACAGTGAATGGCCAGCAGCCCTGTGATGAGGAGCTGACTAAACTGAGTGACACCAGGCCTGCAAGCTGGAAGCCCCCAGCAGGGCAGGTGAACCTCTGCCTACTACGCCCAGCCTGGAGCCAACAGCGTGACCTGCCAGTGCGGGGCCTGATTGGTGCCCAGTAGTGGCCCCCCGCAAGCCCCTACAGGCCCCACACAGCAGCCAGGACACCACACAGCCTGCAGCCTCAAAGCCAGGGCCCATCACTCCCCCTCCAGCCAAGCTGACTATCTGGACTGACTAGCGCCTGGGGCCCCCGCGAGTAAGCTTGGCTGCCTCTCCGTGCTGCCCACGTTGCCTGCCGCCACCCTTGATGACCTTGTGCCCCTCCCCCCCTGCAACAGCAGGCTCTAGGCTCTGCTGCTTCTGCTGCTGCTTGTGCTGCTGCTTGTGCTGCTGCTTGTGCTGATCTTTCCCTTCCCCCTGCCGCTGCTGCTGCGGCAGCTGTTGCTGCTGTTGGCTTTGCTGCTGACCCTGCTGCTGCCCCTTGCCCTGCTGCCGCTGCTTCTTGGGAGCTCGGTGAACCCCCTGGGCGCCACCGCCTGTGAACTGCCTGCCCCACTCGGCCACGTCCAGGGGCCCCACCAAGAGCTGCAGCTCAGCCGCCACCGCCTGTTCCACCTGGGGCACCCCACACTGCAGCAGGGCAGCCAGCACCTTCTCACCATGCCCTCCCACCCACGTAGCACAGCGCCCCACCAAGGCCTGCTCCCACAACAGCTGGGCAAAGCGGCGAGCAGACTCCCCAGAGGGACCGGGTTCGATCCCTGCCAGCAGCAGCCGGCGGAGGGCCCTGCTGGCATAGTAGTGGGTGAGCAGGGGCTCCTGGGGCAGGTGGGGGCCCTGGGGGGAGGCGGTAGCAATGGCTGGAGGGGCAGAAGCTTGGGAGGTAGCCACAGCTGACTTGGCTTGTGCCTCCTCTTCATCCTCCTCCTCTTCCTCCGCCTCCTCCCTCACTTCCTCACTGCTTTCCTCCTCTGCTTCCTCCTCCTCCTCCTCCCCTTCCTCCTCCTCCTCCCCTTCCTCCCCCCCTGCCTCCTCTTTCTCGTCCTCCACAGCCCCCCCCTGGCCGCCCCCTTCCAGCCCTGCCGCATCCCTGATCAGAGCGGCATGCACAGCAGCCACGCCCTCAGGAGCCAGCTCCGACAGGAGGCCCCCCTCCGCCCCCCTGGCGACCTCGACCACCAGGTCACAGGCGTGTGGCAGGCGGAGCAGGCTGCCGGCTTGCTGGGCACACACCCGGGTCAGGGCAGCCGCCAGGCTGGCAGCCCCCCCCGCACCCAACAGCTCGCGCCGCCGGGTCAGGGGGTCTTTCTTGCTCTGGCCCAGCACCCTCTCCTCCCCTACAGGCAGCACCATGAAAGTGAGGGAGTGAGGGGGTGAGGAGTGAGGGTAGTAGAGTTCCCATTGAGAGGGTGGGAAGAGAGAAGAGCCTCAACTCAGCAGCTGCTCCTGCCGCTAGCCCTGGACCTGCTGCTGCTCTAACTCCTCTCATCACCTTCCTGCAGCTTCCTTCAGCTTCTCTCAGCTTCCTTCAGCTTCCCACGCATCGCTGTGCTACTAGCCCGCAGGTCGCTGCCACCCTCCCCTCAGGCTGCCCCTGCAGCCCCAGTCCCCTGCCAGCCCTCCACCCCTGCCCCTCACCTGGCTTCAAGCGCACCCTCTCCCCTTCATCGTCGCTGTCCCTGCCTGCTGCTGGCCCAGGCGCTGCCGCCCCGCCAGCTGCCCCCGCTGCAGCTTTGCCCCCTCGCGCCCGCTTCTTGGACCCACGCTCCTCAACAGGGGCTGCAGCGCCTGCTACAGGGTGGCTGCCAGCCTGAGGGCCTGCCTGCATGCCAGGGAGGGCAAGGCAGGGCAAGGGTCGCAGCAAGTGACAAGGCAGGGCAGAGCGAAGCAGATGTAGAAGAAGTCACAGGAAGGCTCAGGGAGGGGGGAGGGAGGGAGGGGGGAAGGGAGGGGGGGAAGGAGGGGGGGAAGGAGGGGGAGGCATTGCTGCACTGCCTCCAGCTGATTGTGCAGGGGAGGTCACACAGCAGTGCATATGAAGTAATCAACAGTGAGACATGAAAAACATTTGGGTAAGGTGACCAGGGAATGGTCATGAGGGGCTAGGAGTGGGAGGGAGCTGTGGTGCTTGAGAGGCACCTCGGGATTTGAACCCAGACGCTGTCTTAACACCGGGGTGAGGGGCAGCCATACATGGGTGATGGTCAGGCTCATGACTCGCCTACATGCTGGCCTGGACTCCCAACAGACTCAACCACCTCGACCCCTCCAGCCTCAACACCCAGCGTGGAGGGATTCAAGCCAGGGTCAAGGTCACACCAGGCTCATGAACAGCAGTCACACACAGCATGCTGACTCACCACACAGGCACTCAGCCTCACTCTCCATGTTTGAAAGCCAGCCCAGTCAGCATTTCACCAGAGGCCAGGGCAATACCAGAGCCGCAACACTGCTGCTGCTGCCGCAGGTCAGGCATGCCTGGTCAGGTGCGCCTGCCCCCTCACCTCTCCGGCCCCCCCCTCCTCCCCCGCAGCAGCTGGCACACCCCCTCTCAGCACCCTGGCCGGGGGGTGGATCATGGCCAGCACGTCCTGCGGCAGGTAGCGCCTGTTGTCGGGGCTCAGCAGCTGCAGCAGCACGCGCAGTGCGAACGCGTCCTCCACTGCTTCGTCCAGCATGGCCTGCGGGGCAGTGGCTCAGCGGCTGGGGGGGGGAGGGGGGCGGCTGGGGGGACTCTGCCCTACTGCCCCCCATGCACGTGCCAGTAGGGGGCAGAAGGGGGGGGGAGGGGGGCGGTTGGGGGGGGAGGGGGGCCGACCGGGGGGAGGACATCTGACCATCTGCATATAACAGCCTCCTGCTTCCTCCCTCCCCTCCCTCCCCCGGCCCCCTGACAACTACGCACTTCTTTTCACAGTTCCAAAACACTCAAAATTCACAGGTGCGAACCACTACACATAGAAGACTGATGGGCTTGCTGACTTCCCCCTAACAGGTGGCCAGCAGGCAGGCAGCACCTGCACCTGGCCACCCCTCTCCTCCCCTGCCCTTCCACCTCCCACTGCACTGCACAGTGGGTGGCCAGCAGGCAGCCCCTGCACCTGGCTGCCCTGCTGGCTGACCTTGAGCTCTGCGATGATGACCTTGGTGAGCAGGCTGGTGTCGTCCACCACGGTCAGGGCAGTGGCCAGCAGCGTGTGACCCCACTCGTTCACGGCAGTGTCCTTCACAAACCCTGCACCACGTCGCACACCTGGTGCCATGACATCACACTCAGTGCTATGACATCACACATAGTGCCATAGCATCATCACACCCAGCGCCATGGCATCACGCTCGTCGCACAGTTTCATGACACCCATGTCACTCGTCACACTTAAATGACAAAACATGATCACTGGCTTCCACACACATACCCTTTCATTTTCATACTTTCACATTAACTAAGGCAGGTGCACCACCATAGCCTACCTTGGCCCACCACCACCATCCCTCCCCCTCAAAGCGTTGCACTCACCCCCTTCCTCCCCCCTGCTGCTGTCTGGGCCCTCCAGCCCCCTCCCCTGGTCTCACGCCACCCTGGCCACCCACCCTTCATCGCCTTGACCAGCCGCTTCCTGTCCTTGGCCGTCCCATACGCCAGCAGCATGCACGCAGCCTGCGCGCCCTCATGGGTGTGAGCCATCTTCAACACAGACGCCCCCGTAGCGCTCAGTGTATCCACCGCATCCTCCACCCCACTGGGCGGGGCGCACTGCAGATAGTCGCGCAGCAGGCGGTGCACCATGGGGGGGTGCAGCAGCGCCTTCTCCATCACTGGCGCCAGCGTCTTGGTCATGTGCTGGATCACAGCACGCGCCCGGGCGGGCGGGGCGCCGGCCAGCAGCTGGGACAGGCCGGTGATGCTAGCGCCTTGCTGCTGCACGCCGTCAAACAGAGCAAACTCACGGCCGTAGAACTCGGCACACTGCGGGCAGCGCAGCAGGCAGGTGGGCAGGTGAGGGCGGGAGGGGAAGTGTGGCAGGGGGAAGGGGTCAAGCAGGTGGGTGTGTGAGCAGGCACCAGTGAGGAGATGGGTTGGGTGCAGTAGCGACGGGAGGAGCAGGGTGGGGTGGGGTGCAGATGGAGGTAGGAGCAGGGTGGGGTGGGGTGCAGATGGAGGTAGGAGCAGGGTGGGGTGGGGTGCAGATGGAGGTAGGAGCAGGGTGGGGTGGGGTGCAGATGGAGGTAGGAGCAGGGTGGGGTGGGGTGCAGATGGAGGTAGGAGCAGGGTGGGGTGGGGTGCAGATGGAGGTAGGAGCAGGGTGGGGTGGGGTGCAGATGGAGGTAGGAGCAGGGTGGGGTGGGGTGCAGATGGAGGTAGGAGCAGGGTGGGGTGGGGTGCAGATGGAGGTAGGAGCAGGGTGGGGTGGGGTGCAGATGGAGGTAGGAGCAGGGTGGGGTGGGGTGCAGATGGAGGTAGGAGCAGGGTGGGGTGGGGTGCAGATGGAGGTAGGAGCAGGGTGGGGTGGGGTGCAGATGGAGGTAGGAGCAGGGTGGGGTGGGGTGCAGATGGAGGTAGGAGCAGGGTGGGGTGGGGTGCAGATGGAGGTAGGAGCAGGGTGGGGTGGGGTGCAGATGGAGGTAGGAGCAGGGTGGGGTGGGGTGCAGATGGAGGTAGGAGCAGGGTGGGGTGGGGTGCAGATGGAGGTAGGAGCAGGGTGGGGTGGGGTGCAGATGGAGGTAGGAGCAGGGTGGGGTGGGGTGCAGATGGAGGTAGGAGCAGGGTGGGGTGGGGTGCAGATGGAGGTAGGAGCAGGGTGGGGTGGGGTGCAGATGGAGGTAGGAGCAGGGTGGGGTGGGGTGCAGATGGAGGTAGGAGCAGGGTGGGGTGGGGTGCAGATGGAGGTAGGAGCAGGGTGGGGTGGGGTGCAGATGGAGGTAGGAGCAGGGTGGGGTGGGGTGCAGATGGAGGTAGGAGCAGGGTGGGGTGGGGTGCAGATGGAGGTAGGAGCAGGGTGGGGTGGGGTGCAGATGGAGGTAGGAGCAGGGTGGGGTGGGGTGCAGATGGAGGTAGGAGCAGGGTGGGGTGGGGTGCAGATGGAGGTAGGAGCAGGGTGGGGTGGGGTGCAGATGGAGGTAGGAGCAGGGTGGGGTGGGGTGCAGATGGAGGTAGGAGCAGGGTGGGGTGGGGTGCAGATGGAGGTAGGAGCAGGGTGGGGTGGGGTGCAGATGGAGGTAGGAGCAGGGTGGGGTGGGGTGCAGATGGAGGTAGGAGCAGGGTGGGGTGGGGTGCAGATGGAGGTAGGAGCAGGGTGGGGTGGGGTGCAGATGGAGGTAGGAGCAGGGTGGGGTGGGGTGCAGATGGAGGTAGGAGCAGGGTGGGGTGGGGTGCAGATGGAGGTAGGAGCAGGGTGGGGTGGGGTGCAGATGGAGGTAGGAGCAGGGTGGGGTGGGGTGCAGATGGAGGTAGGAGCAGGGTGGGGTGGGGTGCAGATGGAGGTAGGAGCAGGGTGGGGTGGGGTGCAGATGGAGGTAGGAGCAGGGTGGGGTGGGGTGCAGATGGAGGTAGGAGCAGGGTGGGGTGGGGTGCAGATGGAGGTAGGAGCAGGGTGGGGTGGGGTGCAGATGGAGGTAGGAGCAGGGTGGGGTGGGGTGCAGATGGAGGTAGGAGCAGGGTGGGGTGGGGTGCAGATGGAGGTAGGAGCAGGGTGGGGTGGGGTGCAGATGGAGGTAGGAGCAGGGTGGGGTGGGGTGCAGATGGAGGTAGGAGCAGGGTGGGGTGGGGTGCAGATGGAGGTAGGAGCAGGGTGGGGTGGGGTGCAGATGGAGGTAGGAGCAGGGTGGGGTGGGGTGCAGATGGAGGTAGGAGCAGGGTGGGGTGGGGTGCAGATGGAGGTAGGAGCAGGGTGGGGTGGGGTGCAGATGGAGGTAGGAGCAGGGTGGGGTGGGGTGCAGATGGAGGTAGGAGCAGGGTGGGGTGGGGTGCAGATGGAGGTAGGAGCAGGGTGGGGTGGGGTGCAGATGGAGGTAGGAGCAGGGTGGGGTGGGGTGCAGATGGAGGTAGGAGCAGGGTGGGGTGGGGTGCAGATGGAGGTAGGAGCAGGGTGGGGTGGGGTGCAGATGGAGGTAGGAGCAGGGTGGGGTGGGGTGCAGATGGAGGTAGGAGCAGGGTGGGGTGGGGTGCAGATGGAGGTAGGAGCAGGGTGGGGTGGGGTGCAGATGGAGGTAGGAGCAGGGTGGGGTGGGGTGCAGATGGAGGTAGGAGCAGGGTGGGGTGGGGTGCAGATGGAGGTAGGAGCAGGGTGGGGTGGGGTGCAGATGGAGGTAGGAGCAGGGTGGGGTGGGGTGCAGATGGAGGTAGGAGCAGGGTGGGGTGGGGTGCAGATGGAGGTAGGAGCAGGGTGGGGTGGGGTGCAGATGGAGGTAGGAGCAGGGTGGGGTGGGGTGCAGATGGAGGTAGGAGCAGGGTGGGGTGGGGTGCAGATGGAGGTAGGAGCAGGGTGGGGTGGGGTGCAGATGGAGGTAGGAGCAGGGTGGGGTGGGGTGCAGATGGAGGTAGGAGCAGGGTGGGGTGGGGTGCAGATGGAGGTAGGAGCAGGGTGGGGTGGGGTGCAGATGGAGGTAGGAGCAGGGTGGGGTGGGGTGCAGATGGAGGTAGGAGCAGGGTGGGGTGGGGTGCAGATGGAGGTAGGAGCAGGGTGGGGTGGGGTGCAGATGGAGGTAGGAGCAGGGTGGGGTGGGGTGCAGATGGAGGTAGGAGCAGGGTGGGGTGGGGTGCAGATGGAGGTAGGAGCAGGGTGGGGTGGGGTGCAGATGGAGGTAGGAGCAGGGTGGGGTGGGGTGCAGATGGAGGTAGGAGCAGGGTGGGGTGGGGTGCAGATGGAGGTAGGAGCAGGGTGGGGTGGGGTGCAGATGGAGGTAGGAGCAGGGTGGGGTGGGGTGCAGATGGAGGTAGGAGCAGGGTGGGGTGGGGTGCAGATGGAGGTAGGAGCAGGGTGGGGTGGGGTGCAGATGGAGGTAGGAGCAGGGTGGGGTGGGGTGCAGATGGAGGTAGGAGCAGGGTGGGGTGGGGTGCAGATGGAGGTAGGAGCAGGGTGGGGTGGGGTGCAGATGGAGGTAGGAGCAGGGTGGGGTGGGGTGCAGATGGAGGTAGGAGCAGGGTGGGGTGGGGTGCAGATGGAGGTAGGAGCAGGGTGGGGTGGGGTGCAGATGGAGGTAGGAGCAGGGTGGGGTGGGGTGCAGATGGAGGTAGGAGCAGGGTGGGGTGGGGTGCAGATGGAGGTAGGAGCAGGGTGGGGTGGGGTGCAGATGGAGGTAGGAGCAGGGTGGGGTGGGGTGCAGATGGAGGTAGGAGCAGGGTGGGGTGGGGTGCAGATGGAGGTAGGAGCAGGGTGGGGTGGGGTGCAGATGGAGGTAGGAGCAGGGTGGGGTGGGGTGCAGATGGAGGTAGGAGCATGGTGCAGGTGGCAGGATCCAGACTGGGGTGAAGACCCAGCAACACCAAGGACAGCTGGCAGTGATGAGCCGCAGCAAGGAGGGTGGCAGCAGCAGGGTAGGTGGCCGCAGCAGGGTTGGTGGTGGCAGCAAGGTGGGTGGTGGCAGCAGGGTGTGAGGGCACAAAGGGCAGGTCAGGGCCTTGTGCTCCAGGGCCTCAGGCAGCAGCGGGCTGACCATGGCGTTGCGCTCTGAGGAGGGTGCCAGGTCATACAGGTCAACCAGGACGTCAGCGCCGTAGGGGTGGCGCAGCAGCTCGGCCACGTGCCCCTTGAACAGCCGCACCAGGCCTGCAGCAGAGCAAAGATGGCTAGGACGCAGTGCGGAGTTGGCTGCCTGCTGATGCAATGCTTGATCGACACGAGCTGGGGTGGAGGCATACTGGGCATGGAGGAGCTGCCCCTGGCCCTACCCCTGGCCCTGCCCCTGGCCCTGCCCCTGGCCCTGCCCCTGGCCCTGCCCCTGGCCCTACCCCTGCCCCTGCCCCTACCCCTGGCCCTACCCCTGGCCCTACCCCTGTCCCTGTCCCTGTCCCTGCCCCTGCCCCTGCCCCTGCCCCTGGCCCTGGCCCTGCCCCTGCCCCTGCCCCTGCCTCTTGCTCTGCCTCTGGCCCTGCCCCTGCCCCTGCCCCTGCCCCTGCCCCTGCCCCTGCCCCTGCCCCTGCCCCTGCCTCTTGCTCTGCCTCTGGCCCTGCCCCTGGCCCTGCCCCTGCCCCTGCCCCTGGCCCTGTCCCTGCCCCTGCCCCTGCCTCTTGCTCTGCCTCTGGCCCTGCCCCTGGCCCTGCCCCTGGCCCTGGCCCTGTCCCTGCCCCTGTCTAGGGATCCCATCCACCCCTGACCAGCTCAGCCCGCCCCATGCATTGCCCAACTCCAGTGCGAGCTCGCTGCCCTGCACCAGGCTGTCCGACCCTGGCACCTGGGACCTCTTGCTTGCCAGCAGCGGTGATGAGCTTGCACACCAGGTGGTGACCATACTTGCTCTTGGCTAGGGTCACAATGTTTGCCTTCACCTGCACACCCAGTCGCAAACATTGATGTGTGAGGGTGAGGGTGAGGGTGAGGGCGAGGGTGAGGGTGAGGGATAACCTCACACTTCATCATTGCTGTGCCAGTGCTAGATAAATAGAAGCCCACTGCAGCAAGCGCACGTGCATCCACTATGCAGCATGGCAGCGGCCTGTGTGCTGTGCCTGGTCTGCTTCCAAGCACTTGGCTGCCCGGTGTGGCCAGCCCACATGCCCCTGACCCACCTGCTCCATGATGGATGCGCGCTGCTGCACGTTGCCGTGCTTAACACAGAACTGGATGACCCGGGAGGCAGTGTGGTGGCTGGCCAGGTCAACCATCTTGTCCCCCACCTGCACTGCTGCCAACACAGCTGTGGTGGTGGGCGCAATGTGGTTAAGGGGCACGGGCAAGTCAGAAGGCAGCTGGCAGCAGATAGCTGGAAGGGGGGAGGGCCGGAGGGAAGGGCCCGGAGAAAGAGAGCTGGAGGGAGGGTTGGCTGGCCCAGGGGTCAGGAAGCGGTGCGGTGCGGGCAAGAGCGTGCAGAAGGTGTAGCAAAGTTGAAGGTCACTGGCTGGCAGCAGGCAGCTGGGGCAGGGGCCCCTAGAAGTCGGCGAAAGGCAAAAGGAGCAGCAGTAGCGGCAACAGCGCAGCAGCACAGAAGTTTTCAGGGGCCATGGCTACCAGGCCTGACCAGGCATACCCCCCACAGCAACACAGCGCACCGCACTGCACTGACAGCTGCCTCAATTGCTGCTGCACTGCTAGTGCACAAAGACTTGCATGCAGGCAGCCACTGACCTTGGCCATGATTTGTGTGACCAGCTCTTGCTTCTCTGCCTCACTCTGGTTGCGAGGCCGCAGCGCCTCCCACAGCGTCACAGTATCCTGCGGCAGCGGCACACAGCAACACTCTGCCACCTGTCTCACTGCCCTCCCACTGACCTGGCAGTACCCTGGCTCTTGGTATTGCCAGTGCCACTGCTGCTGGAGACATCTGCCTCTGTCGCTGCCACTGCTGCTTGCAAGCTGCCGGTGCTGCGGCCCAGGGGCAGGCCTGGCCTCCTCTGGCACTGCTGGGAGTCCTCCAGGGAGCAATTGCGATGGACATGCCCCTGTCCATGCATTACCTGGATTAAGCCAAAGTTCGGTTTGATCGCTGACTTCTTAGCCCTCATCTGAGCCTTCTTGTCATGTCTGTGAGTTTTGGGCGCGTGCAGGAAGGATGCTTGACATGCGGCCTTGGGCATGGGCCGCAGGGATACGGGGGCCAACAGCTCAGCTCACTTTGTTAGCTTGGCTCCAGAGGGAGCTGCAGGGACAGTGTTGGTGGGTTTTGCTGCCCCTTTGGGCGAAGGTTTGCTGCTGCCGCCTTTCTTTAGGGGCGCCTTCTTGGCTGGTCGCCCGGCGGCACCGGCTGCGGACTTCTGCCCAGCTGCCAGCTTCTGATGCTTGGCGGCTGGTGCACCTCGCTGAACCTTCCCGCTCGCGGGGCGCTTCTTATCAAGGCTCGCCATCCGTGCCGCCTCCCACCTGCCGTGTCAACTAATAGTTCTAGGCTTACTGTGTGCGAACGAACTGATGATGCAGCTGCCGTCGGTCAAGTGCGCTCCATGTGTAATGCTTGCACTTTGCTTTGACCATGGACGGTCAGGGTGTTCGAGCTTCAAGCCTCATCTTAAAGCATTTATCAACTAGGACCAAACATACTACACACATATGCACAAATTTCGAAGCATTCATCAACTAGGTCCAACCATAGTGCTATGGTGCTCACACACATAGTGCGCATCAAAGTGTCACACTGCTGTGTCGACAAGCCTTGTTGATGTAAACCAAAGGGAACATCTTAACAAAAACCGTAAGGGGTAGAGGCTCAGCTTGATAAGCATGTGTTACGGATGTGGTCCAAAGCACCAGGTAAATATTCACAGTCGCGCCCTTGACCCTGGCCTTGGCCTTGGCCTGAGCATGATGATGTCACGTGGCAGCGAGATCATTGGCATAACCACAGAGTCAGGCTCGAGGCTGTGAGTCGACGCTGTCAGTCCTGGAGTGCCGGATGCCACAGGGAATCATTGGCTGCATGACATCTCCCTGTTCTTGTATTTGCATCCCACCCTTGGCTCCTTAGCCCGGCTGACTACTGGCCATCAGTCAAACTCCAGCTCCTCAGGCTTCACGGGCCTTTTGAGAGGGATCACACTTTTGCGCAGTTTGTCCCTGGGCATTGCCTTGCGCATGTCATACGCATTTTCGCTGCCACTGTAGTACCCCAACACCTGCACATGCCACACCCACACCACTGCTGGATGACTGTCACACAGACACCTGTTTGTAATCTATCACACTGTGCCAGTGCTTTAAACGGGCCCCCTGAACCAGGTAATGCAGCTAGGGAGCATGCACAGCTGATGTGTGCAGCTGCTGGTGCACAGCCAGGGTGGGCCATGCGGTCTGACTAAGCAAGTGAGGACAGCTGTGCAGGACACCCACCTCTCGGTACTTCACGTAGCCAAACTTTTGGTACATGCCGATGGCCAGGCTGTTGCTCTTGCGCACAAACAGATCCACAAAGTATGCATTGTGCACCTGCAGTCACAGCAGCTGACACAAATGTGATGGGGTTAAGGTCAGGTGGGGCTGGTGGAAGGGCTGGGGCTGCTAGGAGTGGCTGCAGGAGGGGGTGAGGGTTGGGTGGCAAGGCCTGGTGGTGGCTGCTGGGAGGGGGTTGGCGCTCATGGAGGGGTGTTGTTGGTCTTATGGCTGCGCTGGAATGGGCTGGTGGAGTGAGCAGGAGCAGGAGCAGGAGCTGGAGCAGGAGCAGGTGTAGTATAGCAGCATCAGGAGCCCTGGTAAGGGTGAGAGGAGGGCAGCGCAGGCAGCAGACGCAGCGTGACGACAGAGGGCTGCTTACCTGCCTAGCCTCACTGCAGCTGCATCTCCTGTGTGCTGGCACAGTGGCTGGCGGTGAATGATATTGCCACACTTTGCTGCTGCTGCTGCTGCTGCTGCTGATGATGATGATGATGGTGGTGATGATGGCCAGGGTTAAGGCCTGTAGCTAGGTCTTTGTGATTGGCGTGCTGCATCAGGGTATGATTAGGGCCAGCCCTAGGAGGAGTCCCTTCCTGATGTGTGGCACCTAGTCTGACCCAGCCCTGGTGGCTTTGACTGTTTGTCGAGGCTTCAGAGCCACATGCCCCTGTACAGGGGGACCCAGCTGCTCAGCTGCTGCTGCTTCACTGTGCAGTCTACACTTGGCGTGCTGCCTCTGATAGGCTCCATGCAGCTTGCTGCAGCTGCTGCTGCTGGAGTGCAGGGCAGCAGGCCATTACCTTGTCAGTCACGTGCTCCAGGATGTGCATCAGCTTCTGCGCAAGGTGCTGTCGCCGGAAGTCTGGGGCGACCTGCAAGCAGCAGCTGCCAGCTGGCCTGGCCCTTCGTGGTGTGATGGTGTCGTCAGGATGGTGAAGAGCTGGCTGCTGTGGTGCTGGAGCATGTGAGGACTGGAGCCTGACCAGTAGCCAGCTGTGCTGCATGTGCTGCATGTGCTGCACCAACCAGCAGGGCTGCTGGAGACTGACCAGGTAGGGGATGCTGGGTGGGGTGGCTGCAGAGTGCAACACACTGGGTAGGCGACTGAGCAGGGGACATATGCCTCTACACTCTTGGCTGTTGGAAATGACTGTTAGAAAGTATACAAAACCATACATGCCCCAGGATCACTTTTTCACAATGACTCTGTGTGTCATGGTATTGAGGTTGTTATCTTGTGCCAATGGGTGTCAGTGGCAGCAGGAAAGGGGCAAGGGAGGAGTAGTCAGGAATACTGCTGCGTCAATGGATGGAGCTGCTGAGAACTTGTCCATGCGACCTGCTGTGTGCCACCTCACAGTGCCCTCCTGAGTGCCTTGCATCCAGTGTGTCCCTTGTGCTAATAGCTTACGCACTTCACACATGAAGCACAGGGGCAAGCTTCAGCATCTGGCATCGACTTGCTGGTGTCGGTGGCTGAGTTCAGCAGCAGCAGCCAGGTCAGCTTCGTTCAGCAGCAGCCAGGTCAGCTCCGCTGTGACAAGCTGCTGGACCGCAGGGCCCACAGGCCCCAGCAGTGGTGCGTGCCAGCAGTTTATGGCGCCCAATGCAGCACGCCAAGCCGTGGCCTCATGTGCTGTTCATGGACCCAGGCAGCAGGAGAGCTGCAGCCAGCGGTCCCCACCCTACCCAGCCAACCAAGGCAAGGCAAGGCAAATCCTGAGAGCATGGGCTGATATGCCCACTCCTGACACAATGGCCCAGCAGGTGGTCTGACCCAGGCTGCAACTCAGCAGCGTGTGGTGGAGACCAGCTGCCTGGCTGTCTGCACCTAGGTTGCATGCACTTGGAGAACTGGCTGTCATATGCCTAGGAGCAGCAACCCGCAGCACTACTCAGGCCTTGCTGAGCACTATTGTAGCCGTGCCAAGTTGAATACTGGAACATGGAGCACGCACCCAAACTCACAGTGACCGCTGTCACGTGCCCATGCCACAGCTCGCCCTTGCCTTCAGCCTTTCCAAGGATGTAGGCCATGATCTGCTGACCTGGCCCCTCCGCAACCTGCAGCAAGCTGGGCTCGCTGGTGGGTTGAGGCTGGTGGCCGCTGCAGCAGGCTGAAGCTGAACACCTGACAGTACTCCGGCCAGCGAGCCAAGTATAACAGATAGAAGGGCAAGTTGTATGTCTCTGTCAGCACGTCCAGGTTCACGTTGTTGAAGTTGAAGAGGTCGTCGCACGTGAAGCGGCGGATCGTGGTCATGAGAACTTTGCACTGCCGTGCGCGATGCCTAACACTTCGCTCTTTTTGACGGATGTACTTGAACACGGCACCCTACACAATATCATCTACAATGAACACCATGTTGCAACGGTTCTTTGCCATGGGCTGATGGGCTTTGCTGGAGGCCGCGGACGGTCCTTACCTAACATCCAGGTGCCCCCGTGCCTCTGCTTAGGTTGTTTCCTCATCCAAGCTTCATCTTCTCAGATGGCTTTCAAGAGCCACCTCTTTCGCCACATCCGTATTTTTTTCCAGCCAGGCTAACACTATCCAGCGCTGCTGCCCTGGGCATCACTCCCCCCACACCCATGTGACCCACCAGGATTGTTTGAAACATAGTCTACGACGTACACGATCACGACGTAACGCTGCACGGTGGTGTAAGCCGCCAGCCCGAGGTGCTAGCAGACAGCGTCGAAGGCGACGAGGTCCAGGAAACATTATAGCCTGCTGCGCGTGCTATGTGCTTCCGCACCTTACTAGCTTATGAGCCGCTGGAGGCAGCTCACAAGCACGCGTGGGGGCGAGCCGGGCTTGGTTCTGACCCGAGCTAGCCACAGCGCCACAGCGGTCGGCACCCTCATCTATGTTATCGGTGGTAGGAAGGGGTGAGCTGCTGACTAGACTAGAGGCTGCAGTGCTGACACACCTCTGTATGCTCATCCACTGCCTGCTGTGCGCCCTGCACCCTGCACGCTGTGCTGTACTGCCCATGGTTCCCAGGTCCACCTTCTTCCATGACTGCATCCGCTACGACACCGTGCAGCAGCAGTGGCAGCGCGTGTTCAGCCACCTGCCGTTTGAGGCGCGAGCAAACCACCATGCAGTGCAAGTGGGGAGCAGCATCTGGGTGTTTGGTGGGGCCAGCAAGACCACCGTGCACGCCGACTGCTGGACCCTGGACGTCAACACCCTGGTCTGGTCCCAGGCCAGCCTGGGGTGCGTGTTTGCGCCCCTGCCTGTAGAGTGCATGGCACAAAGTCTCGGGTCAAAATAATCATTGCGGTGGAGCAGGTTGAGGTGCTAAGCAGTGCACAGTGCCATCATAGACCTGAGCCAGGGTTTGGCAGTGTGGTGTCATTGTAGCCTTAACCCCAGGGAGTAAGCACCTGCCGCAGCATGCAGCTGACTGGCTGTGAAGGCACCCGGCACCTCATCAAGCCCGGCCTAATACTGCATGGCTGGTGCTTGCATGGCACACTGCTATGGTTGAGCTTGCAACCTCTTGCAGCACTTCATTCTTCCTCGCTCTCAGCCCTCATCAGCTCCCTCACTCCCTCTTCTGTCCCCCCTCACACCCACATCACACTCCCTCTCCCCACACCCACCTCAGTGCCTCACACCCACACCCACAGGGGCAAGCCGGAGCTGCTGGGAAGGTGTGCCGCGGGGGTGGCCCTGCACCCCACCCAGCCGCACCAGATCCTCATGTTCGGTGGCTACGGGATCTCCAGCCCCACCAGCCCGGAGTTCAACCACTTCAACGACCTGGTGGTGATTGACACGGCCAGGTGGGCCTGCAGGGCGGTGCAGCCCCTGACGACTGCTGTGCAGGGCAGGGCCTGCAGGGCCGCAAGGCAGTGGGCGGCAGGAGCAGCGGGCAGCAGCCCACTGGGTCAGGCAGGGGCCACGGGGGCAGGAGAGGGGGGTGGGGGGCAACAGACCCTGCACGTGCTGCTCATGCAAGCGCAACCTCCCTGGGGATGCATGGGGCAACAGTGAGGGATGAGGGTTGAAGCGATGTCTTGTTGTAAAGCAATGTGATGAAACGCCTCAACCACTGCTCCTTGCCTTAGTCTGGGCTGTGACCCAGGCCCTGGCATGGGGGGTTGTGCAGTGAGGGTCGAGGGGTCCTGGTCATGCAGGCAATGGCTGGCCCTGGCCCTGGACCTGGCCCTGGCCTTGATCCTCAGCCTTCTACCAGGTCCCGCCACAGCAGTCTGCTGCCCTGGCCCTGGCCTGCCTCTAGCCCTGGACCTGGCCCCCTGAGTTCTAGTAGGCTCTGGCCCCTGGCCCTGAACCCCTGGCCCTGACCCCCTGGCCCCTGACCCCCTGGCCCTAGCCCCCTGGCCCTAGCCCCCTGGCCCTAGCCCCCTGGCCCTAGCCCCCTGGCCCTGGCCCTGACCTTTAGGCTCTAGTAGGTCAGGTAGGTTTGCTGTGTGCTGTGGCTGGCCCTGGCCTTGACCTTCAGGCTCTCACCAGCTCAGGGGCCACAGCAGCCTCTTTGCCCTGGGCTGGCTGCAGGATGCAAGTGGACGAGGTGGCGGTGGCGGGCAGGCTGCCCAACCCTCGCTGCTTCCACACTTTCACCGCAATAGGCAACAGGTGTGATACCTCCTGATCTCACCCCTTCCCTCACTTGCTTTTTTCCCTTACGCAGGATCCTCATCAACAGCCAGTCCAGCTTCCTCTCGCCTGCCTGATTTTGACCAGCAATTGTAGCTGCTGTCGCACCCGCCCTGCACCTCCCTAACCTTGAGAAGCCAGTGAGCAGCTTAGGGCGCTGAGTAGGATGATTGTGTGACTAGAGCAGTGTCTGGGCTGCTGCGTAGTGCTTCAAGGCAGGACAGCTGCAGGGAACATGCTGGGCGGCCTTACCTTCGCAGCCTCACCAGCCTGAGCAGGCTTGGCGGGCAGGGAAGTGAGGTGGGCAGGAGTGTGAGCTGAGCAGGGGGGTGAGCTGAGCAGGGGGGTGAGCTGAGCAGGGGGGTGAGCTGAGCAGGGGGGTGAGCTGAGCAGGGGGGTGAGCTGAGCAGGGGGGTGAGCTGAGCAGGGGGGTGAGCTGAGCAGGGGGGTGAGCTGAGCAGGGGGGTGAGCTGAGCAGGGGGGTGAGCTGAGCAGGGGGGTGAGCTGAGCAGGGGGGTGAGCTGAGCAGGGGGGTGAGCTGAGCAGGGGGGTGAGCTGAGCAGGGGGGTGAGCTGAGCAGGGGGGTGAGCTGAGCAGGGGGGTGAGCTGAGCAGGGGGGTGAGCTGAGCAGGGGGGTGAGCTGAGCAGGGGGGTGAGCTGAGCAGGGGGGTGAGCTGAGCAGGGGGGTGAGCTGAGCAGGGGGGTGAGCTGAGCAGGGGGGTGAGCTGAGCAGGGGGGTGAGCTGAGCAGGGGGGTGAGCTGAGCAGGGGGGTGAGCTGAGCAGGGGGGTGAGCTGAGCAGGGGGGTGAGCTGAGCAGGGGGGTGAGCTGAGCAGGGGGGTGAGCTGAGCAGGGGGGTGAGCTGAGCAGGGGGGTGAGCTGAGCAGGGGGGTGAGCTGAGCAGGGGGGTGAGCTGAGCAGGGGGGTGAGCTGAGCAGGGGGGTGAGCTGAGCAGGGGGGTGAGCTGAGCAGGGGGGTGAGCTGAGCAGGGGGGTGAGCTGAGCAGGGGGGTGAGCTGAGCAGGGGGGTGAGCTGAGCAGGGGGGTGAGCTGAGCAGGGGGGTGAGCTGAGCAGGGGGGTGAGCTGAGCAGGGGGGTGAGCTGAGCAGGGGGGTGAGCTGAGCAGGGGGGTGAGCTGAGCAGGGGGGTGAGCTGAGCAGGGGGGTGAGCTGAGCAGGGGGGTGAGCTGAGCAGGGGGGTGAGCTGAGCAGGGGGGTGAGCTGAGCAGGGGGGTGAGCTGAGCAGGGGGGTGAGCTGAGCAGGGGGGTGAGCTGAGCAGGGGGGTGAGCTGAGCAGGGGGGTGAGCTGAGCAGGGGGGTGAGCTGAGCAGGGGGGTGAGCTGAGCAGGGGGGTGAGCTGAGCAGGGGGGTGAGCTGAGCAGGGGGGTGAGCTGAGCAGGGGGGTGAGCTGAGCAGGGGGGTGAGCTGAGCAGGGGGGTGAGCTGAGCAGGGGGGTGAGCTGAGCAGGGGGGTGAGCTGAGCAGGGGGGTGAGCTGAGCAGGGGGGTGAGCTGAGCAGGGGGGTGAGCTGAGCAGGGGGGTGAGCTGAGCAGGGGGGTGAGCTGAGCAGGGGGGTGAGCTGAGCAGGGGGCTGCCTGGCCTCTGGTGGCGCTGTGCAAGTGCCACTGCTGGGCCAGGAGGCGGCCTTGGGGGACCACAGCCTGCTGCCCTGCGGCCCCCCTGCTGCCCCCTGCTGCTCCCCTGCCGCCCCCTGCTGTCCCCCCACTGGACCCAGGTGCTATGTGGTGGGTAGCAAGCGGATCAATGAGGGCCCCATGCGGGGGCGCAACGTGTTGGCTGTGCTGGACACCTGGAGCGGCTGCTGGCTAGACCCACTGGTCAGCGGGCCAATGCCGGAGGTCCTGTCCAGCCACCAGGTCAGGCCAGACCGGGGCGGTGCGGGCCGGGGCGGGGCCAGGCGGGGCGGGGCCAGGCGGGGCGGGGAAGTCATAGGGCAGCAGCACGCAGCCTACCCTGCCAGCCAGCTTGCCAGGTGACAGGTTTGCCTGGCGTGAAACGCTGCGGGGCTGCCCCTACCCACGCCCGCCCTTGCCTGCCCCTGCCTTGACCCCCTGGCTTGGGCCATGCAACCTGCCAGGTCCCTGTTCCCCCTCAAGCAGCCAGCCCAGATGTGAGACCTCACCTGTCCCTGCCCCCGCCCCCAGCCCCCTGCCCCCGGCCCACTAAGCATTTCCAGCCCCCTCCTCATCCCCCACCCCCTGCCCGCCCCCATCATACCCATCCCCCTCCTTTCCCCCATAGACCTTGCCCCTGCCTGGCACCAGGCCGTGGCGCTAGGCAGCCGGCTGATCATCACCGGTGGTCTGGTGGACAACGGCGACGGCTCCCTGCCCTGCAGCAGCCAGGACCTGGTGATCACACTGCGCGTCACACAGCCCCAGCGGATCGCACCCGGCTCAGCCGCCGCCGCCGCCGCCGTGCATCAGCCCCACCTAGTGTGGGCGCATGACGACAGGCCGGAGGCCAGCGGTGACACAGACCATCCCCAGGGTGAGCAGGGCAGTAGGGGCAGTGGGGGCAGTAGTGTGAGTAGGGGGCAGTAGGGTGAGTAGGGGGCAGCAGTGTGAGTAATATGGGTAGGGTGAGTAGGGTGCAGTAGGGTGAGTAGGGTGCAGTAGGGTGAGTAGGGGGCAGTAGGGTGAGTAGGGGGCAGTAGGGTGAGTAGGGGGCAGTAGGGTGAGTAGGGGGCAGTAGGGTGAGTAGGGGGCAGTAGGGTGAGTAGGGGGCAGTAGGGTGAGTAGGGGGCAGTAGGGTGAGTAGGGGGCAGTAGGGTGAGTAGGGGGCAGTAGGGTGAGTAGGGGGCAGTAGGGTGAGTAGGGGGCAGTAGGGTGAGTAGGGGGCAGTAGGGTGAGTAGGGGGCAGTAGGGTGAGTAGGGTGCAGTAGGGTGAGTAGGGTGCAGTAGGGTGAGTAGGGGGCAGTAGGGTGAGTAGGGGGCAGTAGGGTGAGTAGGGGGCAGTAGGGTGAGTAGGGGGCAGTAGGGTGAGTAGGGGGCAGTAGGGTGAGTAGGGGGCAGTAGGGTGAGTAGGGGGCAGTAGGGTGAGTAGGGGGCAGTAGGGTGAGTAGGGGGCAGTAGGGGGAGTAGGGGGCAGTAGGGGCAGTAGGGGGCAGTAGGGGGAGTAGGGGGCAGTAGGGTGAGTAGGGGGCAGTAGGGGGAGTAGGGGGCAGTAGGGGGAGTAGGGGGCAGTAGGGGGAGTAGGGGGCAGTAGGGTGAGTAGGGGGCAGTAGGGTGAGTAGGGGGCAGTAGGGTGAGTAGGGGGCAGTAGGGTGAGTAGGGGGCAGTAGGGTGAGTAGGGGGCAGTAGGGTGAGTAGGGGGCAGTAGGGTGAGTAGGGGGCAGTAGGGTGAGTAGGGGGCAGTAGGGTGAGTAGGGGGCAGTAGGGTGAGTAGGGGGCAGTAGGGTGAGTAGGGGGCAGTAGGGGGAGTAGGGGGCAGTAGGGGGAGTAGGGGGCAGTAGGGTGAGTAGGGGGCAGTAGGGTGAGTAGGGGGCAGTAGGGTGAGTAGGGGGCAGTAGGGTGAGTAGGGGGCAGTAGGGTGAGTAGGGGGCAGTAGGGTGCAGTAGGGGGAGTAGGGGGAGTAGGGGGCAGTAGGGGGAGTAGGGGGCAGTAGGGGGAGTAGGGGGCAGTAGGGGGCAGTAGGGGGCAGTAGGGTGAGTAGGGGGCAGTAGGGGGAGTAGGGGGCAGTAGGGGGAGTAGGGGGCAGTAGGGGGAGTAGGGGGCAGTAGGGGGAGTAGGGGGCAGTAGGGGGAGTAGGGGGCAGTAGGGTGAGTAGGGGGCAGTAGGGGGCAGTAGGGGGCAGTAGGGTGAGTAGGGGGCAGTAGGGTGAGTAGGGGGCAGTAGGGTGAGTAGGGGGCAGTAGGGGGAGTAGGGGGCAGTAGGGGGAGTAGGGGGCAGTAGGGGGAGTAGGGGGCAGTAGGGTGAGTAGGGGGCAGTAGGGTGAGTAGGGGGCAGTAGGGTGAGTAGGGGGCAGTAGGGGGAGTAGGGGGCAGTAGGGGGAGTAGGGGGCAGTAGGGGGCAGTAGGGTGAGTAGGGGGCAGTAGGGTGAGTAGGGGGCAGTAGGGTGAGTAGGGGGCAGTAGGGGGAGTAGGGGGCAGTAGGGGGAGTAGGGGGCAGTAGGGGGAGTAGGGGGCAGTAGGGGGAGTAGGGGGCAGTAGGGTGAGTAGGGGGCAGTAGGGTGAGTAGGGGGCAGTAGGGGGAGTAGGGGGCAGTAGGGGGAGTAGGGGGCAGTAGGGGGCAGTAGGGTGAGTAGGGGGCAGTAGGGTGAGTAGGGGGCAGTAGGGTGAGTAGGGGGCAGTAGGGGGAGTAGGGGGCAGTAGGGGGAGTAGGGGGCAGTAGGGGGAGTAGGGGGCAGTAGGGGGAGTAGGGGGCAGTAGGGTGAGTAGGGGGCAGTAGGGTGAGTAGGGGGCAGTAGGGGGAGTAGGGGGCAGTAGGGGCAGTAGGGGGCAGTAGGGGGCAGTAGGGGGCAGTAGGGGGAGTAGGGGGCAGTAGGGGGCAGTAGGGTGAGTAGGGGGCAGTAGGGGGAGTAGGGGGCAGTAGGGTGAGTAGGGGGCAGTAGGGTGAGTAGGGGGCAGTAGGGTGAGTAGGGGGCAGTAGGGTGAGTAGGGGGCAGTAGGGGGAGTAGGGGGCAGTAGGGGGAGTAGGGGGCAGTAGGGTGAGTAGGGGGCAGTAGGGTGAGTAGGGGGCAGTAGGGGGAGTAGGGGGCAGTAGGGTGAGTAGGGGGCAGTAGGGTGAGTAGGGGGCAGTAGGGTGAGTAGGGGGCAGTAGGGTGAGTAGGGGGCAGTAGGGGGAGTAGGGGGCAGTAGGGGGAGTAGGGGGCAGTAGGGTGAGTAGGGGGCAGTAGGGTGAGTAGGGGGCAGTAGGGTGAGTAGGGGGCAGTAGGGTGAGTAGGGGGCAGTAGGGGGAGTAGGGGGCAGTAGGGGGAGTAGGGGGCAGTATGGGGAGTAGGGGGCAGTAGGGTGAGTAGGGGGCAGTAGGGTGAGTAGGGGGCAGTAGGGTGAGTAGGGGGCAGTAGGGTGAGTAGGGGGCAGTAGGGTGAGTAGGGGGCAGTAGGGTGAGTAGGGGGCAGTAGGGTGAGTAGGGGGCAGTAGGGTGAGTAGGGGGCAGTAGGGTGAGTAGGGGGCAGTAGGGGGAGTAGGGGGCAGTAGGGGCAGTAGGGGGCAGTAGGGGGAGTAGGGGGCAGTAGGGTGAGTAGGGGGCAGTAGGGGGAGTAGGGGGCAGTAGGGTGAGTAGGGGGCAGTAGGGGGAGTAGGGGGCAGTAGGGTGAGTAGGGGGCAGTAGGGTGAGTAGGGGGCAGTAGGGTGAGTAGGGGGCAGTAGGGTGAGTAGGGGGCAGTAGGGTGAGTAGGGGGCAGTAGGGTGAGTAGGGGGCAGTAGGGTGAGTAGGGGGCAGTAGGGTGAGTAGGGGGCAGTAGGGTGAGTAGGGGGCAGTAGGGTGAGTAGGGGGCAGTAGGGTGAGTAGGGGGCAGTAGGGGGAGTAGGGGGCAGTAGGGGGAGTAGGGGGCAGTAGGGTGAGTAGGGGGCAGTAGGGTGAGTAGGGGGCAGTAGGGTGAGTAGGGGGCAGTAGGGTGAGTAGGGGGCAGTAGGGTGAGTAGGGGGCAGTAGGGTGCAGTAGGGGGAGTAGGGGGAGTAGGGGGCAGTAGGGGGAGTAGGGGGCAGTAGGGGGAGTAGGGGGCAGTAGGGGGCAGTAGGGGGCAGTAGGGTGAGTAGGGGGCAGTAGGGGGAGTAGGGGGCAGTAGGGGGAGTAGGGGGCAGTAGGGGGAGTAGGGGGCAGTAGGGGGAGTAGGGGGCAGTAGGGGGAGTAGGGGGCAGTAGGGTGAGTAGGGGGCAGTAGGGGGCAGTAGGGGGCAGTAGGGTGAGTAGGGGGCAGTAGGGTGAGTAGGGGGCAGTAGGGTGAGTAGGGGGCAGTAGGGGGAGTAGGGGGCAGTAGGGGGAGTAGGGGGCAGTAGGGGGAGTAGGGGGCAGTAGGGTGAGTAGGGGGCAGTAGGGTGAGTAGGGGGCAGTAGGGTGAGTAGGGGGCAGTAGGGGGAGTAGGGGGCAGTAGGGGGAGTAGGGGGCAGTAGGGGGCAGTAGGGTGAGTAGGGGGCAGTAGGGTGAGTAGGGGGCAGTAGGGTGAGTAGGGGGCAGTAGGGGGAGTAGGGGGCAGTAGGGGGAGTAGGGGGCAGTAGGGGGAGTAGGGGGCAGTAGGGGGAGTAGGGGGCAGTAGGGTGAGTAGGGGGCAGTAGGGTGAGTAGGGGGCAGTAGGGGGAGTAGGGGGCAGTAGGGGGAGTAGGGGGCAGTAGGGGGCAGTAGGGTGAGTAGGGGGCAGTAGGGTGAGTAGGGGGCAGTAGGGTGAGTAGGGGGCAGTAGGGTGAGTAGGGGGCAGTAGGGTGAGTAGGGTGCAGTAGGGTGAGTAGGGTGCAGTAGGGTGAGTAGGGGGCAGTAGGGTGAGTAGGGGGCAGTAGGGTGAGTAGGGGGCAGTAGGGGGAGTAGGGGGCAGTAGGGGCAGTAGGGGGCAGTAGGGGGCAGTAGGGGGCAGTAGGGGGAGTAGGGGGCAGTAGGGGGCAGTAGGGTGAGTAGGGGGCAGTAGGGGGAGTAGGGGGCAGTAGGGTGAGTAGGGGGCAGTAGGGTGAGTAGGGGGCAGTAGGGTGAGTAGGGGGCAGTAGGGTGAGTAGGGGGCAGTAGGGTGAGTAGGGGGCAGTAGGGTGAGTAGGGGGCAGTAGGGTGAGTAGGGGGCAGTAGGGTGAGTAGGGGGCAGTAGGGGGAGTAGGGGGCAGTAGGGTGAGTAGGGGGCAGTAGGGTGAGTAGGGGGCAGTAGGGGGAGTAGGGGGCAGTAGGGTGAGTAGGGGGCAGTAGGGGGAGTAGGGGGCAGTAGGGGGCAGTAGGGGGCAGTAGGGGGAGTAGGGGGCAGTAGGGGGCAGTAGGGTGAGTAGGGGGCAGTAGGGTGAGTAGGGGGCAGTAGGGTGAGTAGGGGGCAGTAGGGTGAGTAGGGGGCAGTAGGGGGAGTAGGGGGCAGTAGGGTGAGTAGGGGGCAGTAGGGTGAGTAGGGGGCAGTAGGGGGAGTAGGGGGCAGTAGGGGCAGTAGGGGGCAGTAGGGGGCAGTAGGGGGCAGTAGGGGGAGTAGGGGGCAGTAGGGGGCAGTAGGGTGAGTAGGGGGCAGTAGGGTGAGTAGGGGGCAGTAGGGTGAGTAGGGGGCAGTAGGGTGAGTAGGGGGCAGTAGGGGGAGTAGGGGGCAGTAGGGGGAGTAGGGGGCAGTATGGGGAGTAGGGGGCAGTAGGGTGAGTAGGGGGCAGTAGGGTGAGTAGGGGGCAGTAGGGTGAGTAGGGGCAGGGTGGCCCTCAGGGCCCCAGACCGCCTCAGCTGGGCTAGCTCAGCTGCCTGCGAGCTGCCTGTGGCGCAGCCCTAATCCACCCTGCCTGCCCTGCCTGCCTGGCACCCCTTGCCCTCCTGGCGCTCAACTGCTGCCCCTCACCTCACCTGGCGTCTCCCTCTCACGCCTGTTTAGGCACTGCTGTTGGGCTGCTGGGGGCTGCTGTATTCGGTGCTTGCTGACGCTCAGCTAGGTTTCTGGGCTTGCCTGCTGCCTGCTGTCCTGCCTTGACTGCCTGGTGGCAGCCGGGCCAGGCTGGCTGACATGCGCTGCCTGGCTGCCGCCTCGCAACCCAATCAGTCAGGCCTGCCGCCCCCCCCCCTCTACCCACACTCTGCTGCCCCCCTCACTCCCACTCCATAACACCCCCCCACTTCACCAGCCCCCTCCACCAGCTGCAGCCTGGTTACAAACCATGTGTACCGGCACCATCCCACTGCCCTAGCTGCCCCCTCACTCCGTCCCTCAGCTGAGCTCCAGCCTATGGACAGCTGCGGTAGGGACACCCCCCTTCACCTGGCCCCGCCTAATAAGAGCAGCTGCAGGGGCACCCCCCACCTAATCAGGCCCTGCCCTGCCCTGCCCTGCCCTGCCCTGCCCTGCCCTGCCCTGCCCTGCCCTGCCCTGCCCTGCCCTGCCCTGCCCTGCCCTGCCCTGCCCTGCCCTGCCCTGCCCTGCCCTGCCCTGCCCTGCCCTGCCCTGCCCTGCCCAGCCCTGCCCTGCCACCCTGTGAGCCCCATGCAGGTCGAGGTGCCCACAGCTGTGTGTTGATCGACCGCTGCCTGTACCTGTACGGAGGCTACACGGCCGGCCGCGTCTTCCTGCCTGAGGTGCTGGCCCTGGACCTGGGGCCCGACCCCTCCCCCCCCCAGCAGCAGCAGCAGCAGCAGCAGGTGGCTGGGGGGGCGGCAGACCAGGAGGGTGGGGCAGCAGCAGGCTGGAGCAGCAACAGCAGCAGCAAGGTGGCAGTGGCCTTGGGGCCGGTGGAGGGGGCAGCGGGGCAGAGCAGGGTGGGGGGAGGACCAGGGGCTGGGGGGCAGGGAGGCCAGGGCACCCTCAGGCGGTCAGGGCCAAGGTCGGGGCCAGGCGCAGGAGCAGATGGCACGCCTGGGAGGGCAGCGCTGGGGCAAGGGGTGCCTGGGGCAAGGCCAGGGGCAGAAGCAGGTGGGCAGCAGCAGGGCCCCCTCGCAGCTGCCACCACCCCTACCACAGCCAGGCTGGGGCCAGGGGCAGGGGCAGGGGTGGAGCCAGGGCAGCGGCCTGCTGTCAGGCAGGAGGTGGGGAACAAGCGCTTGCGCAGTCCCAGCCCCTCCGGCCGGGCTGCTGCTGCTGGCCCCCCTGAGCAGGGTGAGCGGCCTAGTGGGGGTGGAGGCAGGGCCCCTGGTGTGAGCCCCCCCCGGGCCCGGCCCCCCTCCCCTGACTGGCTCAGCACCAGGACGCGGCAGCGGGGCAGGCTGGAGGGCACCAGCAGCCCCCCTGGGCCGCAACAGCCGCAGGGCCAGGGCCAGGCCCAAGGCCAGGGGCACGGCCAAGGCCAGGGCCAGGCCCAAGGCCAGGGGCACGGCCAAGGCCAAGGGCAGGGCCAGGGGCAGGGCCAGGGGCAGGGCCAGGGGCGCGCAGCAGGGCACAAGGTCCCGCCCACTGCCAACCGTGGTGCTGGAGCCTCAGGCCAGGCTGCACCCCCTCTGTCCCCCCAGGGTCACCTGTCCACCGCCACCGCCACCACGGCCATGGGCTGCGCCACCATCACGGCCACTCTCCAGCCTGACGGCCAGGCGGCTGGGGTCAGGGGCACCCTCTCCCCCCTGGCCCCTGGCAGAGGAGCAGCAGCAGCAGCAGCCATGCCGCCCGATGCAAGGGGCAGCGGTGGGGCTGGCTGGCAAGGCAAGGGGGCGGGCGGGGCCTGGGGTGCAGTGGCGGGGCGGGGCAGTGGTGGCGGCACGGCTGGGGCGGGGGCGGGGCCCAGTGGGCCTCCACCTGCCCACCCCGCCCGCAAGTCTGGGCCGCGGTCAGGTGGTGTGGGGGGCCTGGGGTCAGGGGCCAGCACCCTGGTGGCCGGCACCCCCCAGAGCCCCCAGGGCAGGTCCTGGACACACAACGGCGGCCTAGTGCAGGGGCGGGGCCCAGGCCCCCTGGCACTCAGCTCAGGCACGGCAGCAGCCGTCCCAGCCACAGCCGCCGGGGGAGGGTGGGCCAGCCCCCCCGGCCCTGGGTCTGGACAGGGGGCCGGGGGGGGCGGCTGCCATGCCAGCCCCCGAGCCTCTGGCGCCCAGGGGCTGGCCGGGCACCAGGGTCAGGGTCAGGGCGTGGGGTCAGGGGGGGCGCAGCAGGGGCCGGGGCTGGGCGTGGGCCAGGCGCAGGGTCAGGGTCAGGGTGATGTGTACGCTGAGGGGTACTACCAGGGTCAGGCTGCTGCTCAGGGCCAGGCGGTGCAGGCCCAGCAGCAGCAGTGGGCGCTGCAGATGGAGCTGCAGGCGTTCCATGCTCACAAGGTGGACACACTGCAGGTAGGGGGCACCAGGGGGGGGTGGGGGGATAGGGGAGGGGGGCATTGGAGGGGGGACGGGGAGGAGGGGGGGCTGGAGGGTGGTAAATAGGGGTGATGAGGTGTGATGTGATTGCAGTGTAGTGGGTCAACAAGGAGTGGTGTTTGCAGGGTCAGGGGCAGGGTGAGGGGGGAGGGTGAGGGGGTGAGGAAAAGTGGAAAAGATGAAAATTGTGTGGTGTGAAGAGTGGTAGGGGGTGAAGGAGGGCACTGAATTGTGGTAGTGGTGAGGTGGCTGTGCCACCAGGTGGTGTCTGCAAGCAGTGGCAGGCTGAGCGGGGGGCAAGGGGGCGGCCCCGGCCCCGGCCCCGGCCCCGGCCCCGGCCCCGGCCCCGGCCCCGGCCCCGACCCCCACCCCGGCCCCGGCCCCGGCCCCGACCCCGGCCCCGGCCCCGGCCCCGGCCCCGGCCCCGGCCCCGGCCCCGGCCCCGGCCCCGGCCCTGGCCCCGGCCCCGGCCCCGGCCCGGGTCCCTGACCCTGACCCTACTCCTGCCCCTGCCCCTGCCCCTGCCCCTGCCCCTGCCCCTGCCCTCACCAGCCTGTCCCCCGGCTTGGCTGCAGACCGAGGTGGCCAGGCTGCGGGGTGAGCTGGCCAGGGTGGCTGCAGAGGGTGCCGCCATGGCAGGGCGCGCCAGCAGCAGTGAGGCGCAGGCGGCTCAGGCGCAGCAAGACGCAGCGGCAGCGCGAGCAGCCCTCCAGCAGCGGTCGCTGGAGCTCTCTGACCTGCAGAAGAAGGTGAGGCAGTCAGGGAGGGGAGGGGAGGGAGGTGATCCTGGCAACCTGCTTTCCCTGCCTTCCCAGATCTGCTTTGTTTAGATAGCACTGTATAGGCTTTCTGCCCATGCTCCAGAATGGCATCAACCTTAGCTGAAGCTGGTGCCGCTTTACCCTCCTCCCTTCCTTTTCCTCCTCCCTTCTCCCTCCCTTCCTCCTTCTCCCTCCCTTCCTCATCCTTCTCCCTCCCTTCCTCTTCTCCCTCCCTCCCCCTCCTACCTCCCTCCCCCTCCTCCCCCCTTCATCCTACTCCCTCCCTCCCCCTCCTCCCTCCCTCCCTCCCCATCCTCTTTCAACGGCTCCGCACTGTGGAACATGCTACTCCCTTCATGGTGTCTGCCCGTCATGGTGTCTCTGATCAGGCCAGCAGTTCCCTGGCGCAGCAGCAGCAGCTGTTGGCGGACAAGCTGGCGCTGCACACCGCACACAACCAGCTGCTCCAAGACAATGCACAGCTAGAAGCCAAAGCAAGGTGTGAGGGAAAACCATGGGCTTGGGGTGTATCAGGAAGAGGTCTGGGAGAGGGTGCGGCAGAGGGGCAGGTGAGGGGCAGGTGAGGGGCAGGTGAGGGGTAGGTTCAAGGGTGAGGCAAAGCAAGATGGTAAGGTAGAGGGGTAGGTGAGGGGGAAGGTGAAGGAGTGGGGGAGGCTAGGGAGAGGCAGCGTGCCTCAGCCTCCTGGCCCATGTCGTGTGAGGGTAGGTGCTCACGAGCTGTTAGGGTTGTGACACCCCTCCTGCACTGCCCACACTTGCCTCGGCCTCATCATGATGTGACGTCACCAGGGTGACCTGCGGTGAGGGCAGACTCTTGCGCCGGGCTGGGTGCTCGCGAGATGTGAGGGATGCACATGCAGTGCAAAATACACCCAGGTTATAGTCCTCACCTCTTACCTCAGCCCGCTGACCCTGTGGCTCCCTGCATGAGCCTGTCAACCTGGCCTCTGCAACAGGGAACAGGAAAGCCGTCTCCATGCGGCTGAGTCAGCGCTGGCAGCTGTGCGGCAGCAGCAGAGCACCCAGGTGGCTGAAGCTGACAGGAAGCTGGCGGAGGCCAACCGCCAAGCAGCTGCCAACAAGGCGTCGCTGGACAAGATGATGCTGTCCTACAACCAGCTGTCTGACATGCACAGCAAGTGGGTGCCTGCAGCACATGAGCTGAACCACATGTTGTTCTTGTTATTCTCAGCTCGCAATGCTTAGCCGCGGTCATATGCTGGGTCAATGTCAAGCAAGGCTAAGGCACTCTCAGCAGCCAATGGCTGCAATGAGCTTGGGCAGACGGTTCTTTGCCTGGCACGCATCACCTCCATCACTCCGGCACCAGCGCTTGTCAGCCCGCCCCTTCCGCAACTTGGCCGCTCACTGCACAGGAACGTCGAGGCACTCACCCGGGTCCAGGCAGCTGCTACTGAGGCCAGCGAGGCGGCGGCCGCGGCAGCGCGCAGGCATGCCGCGGACTTGGATGCTGCAGTCCGCAAACACGAGGATGAGGCGCGTCGGGCGGCCGCACGTATCCAGAGCCTTAGCGCTGAACTGCTTGCTGCCAAGGTATGTCAGTGGTCACAGTAAAAATACGCATTTGTCCTGCGAGTAACGGTTGTCGCTCCCTGCAGGTTTTAGGATGCTTTGCGTCAGATGACCTAGGCAGGGAGGGCATAGAGGTGGCCTTGGGCTGCGATGTCGCCTCTTGCTCGCTCAACTGCTCTCCAGAAATGCTTGGCCAACGCGACGCTGGTTTTGCTGCTCTGCAGGCCACTGAAGCGGACCTCCGTCGGCAGCTCAATTCCGCGCAGGACTCTGCGACGCGCATCGAGCAGGAGCTGCGCACCACTGGCGAGGAACTGCGGGAGTTGCAGCGGCGACATGACCGGGTGGTTGCGGGAGGGGCCGACATGGCGCAGGTAGGGGCTCAATGCGTGTATACGGACTGATGCCATGCTGTTAGCACTACACTCAGTATACAGCTGGGCATCATCTCGCACGTGGTTCAAGCACAAGAGCAGGAATCCTAATGCCATGTACATAAGCGGTACACAGCAAGCAGGTCTGGGCCCCCCTTCCGCCCGCCTCCGCACAAAGATTGCAGGCAAAGTGCTCCTTCCTGCTCTCTGGACTCCTGCAACTAGACTGCCTTCCCCTCCCCTCCTCCTGCTGCTGCTGCAGGCTTGCATGTTTAAGCACCTATACCGGGCTGACGATCATAGCTGTGTAGAGCCAGCATCATCAGCATCATCATGTCAGCTTCATATGTTCAGCACATGCTGGGGCCACCACCCTCACCCTCAGCTGCGTGCCGTGTACTTCCCTTGTGCAGGACGTGCGCAGCATCTTCGATGTGCTTGGGCGTGTGCGCGAGCGCAGCGCGGTGTTTGAGCAGGAGGCTCTGGCGCTACGGGTGCGGCAGCGGGAATTCGGCAGCCAGCCCCAACCAGCAGGCCAGCCGCCCGTCCAACAGTATACCCACCACCCGCTGGCTCACATCCAATACTCCATACAACAGCAGCAGCAGCAGCAGCAGCAGCAGCAGCAAGGAGGGGCCCAGGGACCAGGCCAGAACGGGAATCAGGTTGGTCCAGCGCAGGGCGCAGCCATCACGTATGTGGCGCAGCAGCCCCCGCCTGCTAACCAGCCGCTGTACCACCAGGCTGTGGCGGTCCAGCCCTACCTTCACCTCCCCATGGGCGAGCGTGGGGTGGGCTGAGGGGCTACGTTTCACTGGCGTTGTACATGAGTACTTTGTGATGGGGAGTGTAGTGCATGTCGCACGCTGCATGCAGAACCGTATGCACAGGTACCACTATGGAGGCACGGGCTCCGTGTCCGTGACGTGCTAGTAGTTGGTTATGTTATGCTTGGCCGGGATGTTTTCGATCAGAGACAATGTGACGTACAGTCCGATTTGCTGCTGTACACGTTACTTTGTATACAACGGCAGAATCTCTTGTGTAGTTCGCTTCAATCCAAGCGAGAGATTATGACCCATCTATAGCAACGTACTACACATCTTCCTGCTCACCCCACCCAGCGTTGTACCAACGCCCTTACACCATGGCAGAATCACTCCATAGTGACAAAACACACCCCTAGAAAGATGACGTAATTACGCCTCTATGTTGGTCCTTGTTGCCTGCCAGGCTTATCACGAGGTGCTGGATTGCTGCGAACCCATGGCCCTGCCTTACGAAAAACAGCGTGGTGGTTGGACCTCAGCGCACCAAGTATACATTGGCCCAGCACACAAATACTCTCAGCGTTCATTGCAACAACCTCGCCACCAATCCAGGATGGGAGTCCACATCAATGGCACCCTGTCATACAACGTCCATAACCATGATACAGGCCACTGCAGGGTGGCGCATCATTGAAACAGGTTCTCCATGTCGATGCCTGGATCAGCCTCCTCCAGCGTTGCGAACTCGTTGAAGTGGGTGGGACGATGGATCTGCAAAATATGGCGTGGTCACACATTGAGCAAGGCCCATCAACAGCCTAAAGCGAACTCTTCGATGCAATAATGGACTGCCTGATTGAAGTGACCACCACATTGCCCAGGCCGCTCACTTCCCCACACTCCGTCGGCCCCCCAATCTCTCCGAACCCATGAACCACCACCTGCAGCGCTTTGAGCTGTCTCCCTTACACACAGCTTGTGCGGCTGTCACCATCAGCAAGAGGGTGGTGAACCAGCTGGCCGCGACACCCACCTCGTGGTAGAACTCCTTGGGGTTAGCCAGGCGCAGGCCATACTTCATGCTGGCGCTGTGCTTGACACCCATGAAGTTGTAGTTCCAGCTGCCCGTGTCTGGCACCATGTAGAAGCCCATGAAGCGGTCGCTCAGCAGCAGCTGCACCTTCTCATAGTGGGAGGGGGAGTAGCCCTGAAGATCAGACACAGGAGGCACAGAGCCCAGCTAAGGAAATAGTGGGGGTGCTGTCAACAGCAGTAGTAGCAGCAGCAGCAGCACCCATGGATACAATGGCTCGCCAGCTCTGCCACCCTCACTCTCGATCCTATGGGTTCCGTGCCATTGAAGCGCACATCGTAGCTGAGGCAGTGCATGGGCTCGCCTAGATGGATGCTGATAAGGCTCCTAGCCCATGCTGCTCAGACCGTCACACTGCTACATGACTGTATGCCCCGGGCCTTGGCAGCAGGGCCAAGAGCTGGGCCTACTTGGGGGTTGGCGCTGCTGTCCTTGTTGTTGCGGCCCCACTCGTAGCCCCCAGGAGTGAGCTTGTAGGCGGTGAGGGAGCATGAGCCGGGCGTGAAGGAGCAGGTCACCAGGCAGCAGCGCTCGCCATCCCAGCTCTTGTGCTGCTCCAGCATCTTGGCATGAGCCGTCACATCCTGTAGCTCACAGCAGGCCAGCATGAGGGACGTCAGGTCAAGAGCAGCCTCCATAGCCCAGGCAGGGTGGCCTAAGCTTGACCAGCCAGACCATGGGCTATTGGCAGAATGGTCAACTCACGCGTGGTTGAGCAGGGGTTGCAGCAAGATCGGCACCGGCAGTGCTGCCCTCATTCCAAACACCCCAGCCCCTCAGCACAGCGCTGACCCAGGCACCACACAGCATCAGCCCAGGCAGCATGCCACAGTGTGCTGGGCAACATTTTACATGCCGCCACACCCCCAGCATGCAACCCTAGCCATGCATGCACAGCAGGGCACACACCTGGGGCGCCATCTGCGGCAGCTCGTTGGGCTGAGTGTGCAGCCAACCCAGGGGCTCCAGGTCCCTCAACTGGTCATGCTCAGGCAGGCCACTGGGCAGGTGAACCACCTGGTGGTTGCCCCACTGGGGCGGCATCACGATGCACCGGATCTCCTTCACCTGCACCACAACCGTCCACAGCATAGCAGGCAACGCATATGTAATGTAGGCAGACCAAGGCGCTGCATGACAGTGTCACAACTGCCTAAAGTAACACAGACCCAGCTGGTCCTCACTCAGTCAACATTTGATGCAGCCAGTCATGAAATGTGTCATTATGAAGGCACCCTGCACTCCGGCCTCATGGCAGTCAGCCTCATGAAGGTATGCCTGGTGAGACACTGTTTGATGACATGGTGCAATCATGATTATTATTATGTGTCACAGCGCAATAGAAACCCACCTGGGGGTTGTCGGGAGGGGAGCAGCCGTACATGAGGCCAGAGATCTGGGTGCGCAGGTCTGCTATGCAGATGAACTTCTTGAGCACATTCTTAGGCATGACGTAGGTGTAGGAGGTCTGGGTATCCCGGATGTCATCCGAGTTGATGTAGATGTGGTTGACCCGCAGGTGCAGGTTGGCCGCGCTGATGGCCCGGATGCGCCACTCTGTCTTGCTGCCAAAGGTGGACTGCTCATAGGGTGAGGTGGTGGTCACAATCAGCTCATCGCCATGCACGTTTGCGGTTTTGGTGGTCACTGCCGTCATCTGACCACCCTCTCGCGCCTGCTTCTCAATCTCGGCAATTTGCTGCCGCTGCTGGCTGGGGGGCGTGATCTCAGCCCCCAGGATGATGTCGCGGATTTCGCTTTGGGTGAGCGCCTGAAGGCAGCAGGATGCCAGGACAGCAGGACCATGAGCAGCAGGGCAGTGTGCAGTCACATCAGTGATGCATCGATGGAAGCAGGGCAGTAAGGCAACAGACAGCAGCAGAACAGCCACAGATATGCATTTGAGCAGGGAGCAGGGTAAGAGTAGTGCCCACATACCTGCACATTGACATTGTTCTTCTTGGCGTAGTCAGCCAGGATGAGGTCCTTCAGTGCGATCTCCACTTTGACCCACTGCTCGTCTGTCAGTGAAGGCCATACGTGATGCGGCTGCGTGATGATGGTCTTGTCAGGCTTGAGGATCATGCGCCCCTGAAGGCAACCACACAACCATACTCACATCTCTCAGCACCTGCTGCAGCACACCATCTCAACATGGCGATGGCAAGGGTGCCAGCATAGTGTACGGTGCAAGGGGCTCACACACAGGGAGTCACACAGGTGGGTCATGGCTGGCCAATGAGATTTGCTATGAAAGCAGGGCGTCCTGGTGTGCCCCACCTTCTCTGGGTTGACGTGCAGAGCTCGCAAGATGAGGATGACGCGAGAAAAGGCTGTGTAGGAGGACACGGTTCGCAGCCAGTCGTCATACAGGTTGAACAGCACCATCTGATTCTCAGTGGCCTTCAGGATCAGATCCCCAAACTTCTCCAGCTTGATAGCGGCCTATGCAGGGCAAGATGAGTGCAGGGCACAATAAGTGCAGACTGTCATACACATGCACAGCAGTGGGAGCAGTGAGCAGGTTGGCGCACAGAAGCCAAACCAGGCAGACTTGGCTGCTGAACACCCAGTGATGCCCATAGATGCCCAGGCCCAGGCCTAGGAACAACCCCTGCTGAAAACCTTGTTGCTCCAGTAGCATAGGGTACTTGCTCTGGCCCCTGCTGACCATCATCACCCACCTGGAAGGGCAGCTGCAGCTCAGAGCCAGTGATGACGATGTTTGGGAAGTCGAGGAGGTGCACCTCCAGGGGGTCGAGCATACCCTTTCGCGTCACGATCACACGCTTGGGCTGCTCCTCCACAGGCAGGGAGCGCACCAGGGCTGCCACCTCCTCAGCCGTCTTCCACTTGGCCAGCTGGCTCAGCCGCTTCTGGCCCGCCCACACGCTGAGGGACAGGGACAACAGGCAACACAGGGAATGGCAGTGAGTCCTGCTTGCCCTTAGGAAGGGCGAGGCTAGGGCTGAGGGTGCACTCTGGGTACGGCTGCAGGATGGGGTGGGCAGTGAGGCGCATCAGCAGCGGCAGTCAACGCATCAGCATTAGCCACAGCAGCATCAGCAGCAGCCAAAGCAGCAGCAGCAAAGGCTGCCGGGCAGCTAGTCTTTTCACCTGGTGTGGATGATCTTGAGGAACAGCTGGCCTGAGCGGGGGTTGAAGATGAAGATAGCGCCGTTGATGGGCTTGGTGGTCAGGTTGCCCTCAAACGTCTTGTGGATGGTGACACGGTAGACATTGGTGTCATCAACGAACCAGATGATCTACACAGAGCAGTAGCTAACGTCAGTGTCAGTAAGGGTGACAGGGATAAGGAGGGCTGTGGACGCAGTTGGGGCTGGACATGACTTGTGGGGCTGGACATGACTTGTGAAGCTGGACATGACTTGTGTGCAGCACATCAAATAGCTAGCCAAATGCAATGCAGCAACAAGCTGCAGCATGGCCAAGCTCATGAAACGGCTGACCCTGTGGATGTTCCATGCCAGGCTAAGGAAGGCAAAGCAGCTGCTGCTCTCAGCCCTCACCTGGCTGCTGAACAGCTCGCCATAGTTCTGGCTGGAGAGGTATGGCTCTGTGGGCTCTGAGGAGTACAGCTGCAGCGACTTGCGCACACGCTCGCGCAGCACATACATGGCTGGGTTGCTCTTCATGATCTTGGCCATAGCCTGCAAACGAGGCAAGTACCCCATTGACATGTCAAGCACCAGTAGGCATGGCTGATAACATATTTCTTGCCAGCCCGGCAGCTGGGGCTGCACCAGCAGGCGAACAGCACCACACCAGGACAAGCCTTCGCAGTTTGCTTGAGGCTGATACATGGTGCCAATAGGCGCGTCAGGGATGTAGGCGAACTAAGGTGGACTGAGGGGGAGTGAGGCAGAGTGCGGCGGGTTCCCGGTGCGTGTAAGCACAGGTGGGGGACAAGGGTGTCCCACGCACTGGCAGGCTCCTAGACCTGGTTCACATTGGCTTGCTTGCAGGATGGCAGCCCACCTGGATGGACAGTGCCTTAATGCCTGGGAACCAGTTGCCATAGGCTGAGTGCAGGTTGTAGCACAGGTCCACGCCAATCATCATGCCAGTAGGCGAGGGATAGATGGACATGTTGTCAGTGGTGTAGTCCAGGAACTTGGCTCGCACATAGCGCTCAATGTCATGCGAGTCATAGTCACCCCACCTGCGTTATACAGCCAGCCAGCAGAGGGGATGTTGTCAGCAGCCCAGGCTGTAGAAAGAAGTAGGGGAAGGGGACAAAAGTGCCAACCAATAACAACAGAGATGACTGGTATGGTCAAGGCATACAGCAAAGCAGCATGTCAGGACTTTTGAGCCACTATCAACAGACATGGGAAGAGATGAATGGCATGCAAGAAGAGAAGCATGAAGCTCAGGAGGACTACAGCCTGCAGGCACCCAGACCCTGAAGCCTCCGGTCCCACCTGAGCTGCACATCAATCCAGTACTTGTTGCCTGGCTTCTGGTCAAACATGTCGTTTGTATCGGCCATCAGGCTGGGCTTGCTCATGGGCCACTTGTAGGCTGCAAAGAGGAGGATGTCTGCGCAGCTGCTGTTCATCTTGTATGACTTGCGAGGATGGATGGTCTCCTTCTGTACTGTCTCAATCTCCAGGGCATCCAGCTCCTGCATGTGAAAGCACCATACTAGGCAAGGCTGGTGAGAGCGACAGCTGCATGGTGCTTGGCTATGAACAGCTCTGGGGTGGGAGTGTGCATGTTGATGTGATGGATGCGCATCTAATGACTTTGCACAGATTATCCAGGCTTAGGATGCTACAAGGCATGACCAGGTCAGGCAGAACACCTGAAAGCTGCAGCCTTGTCCAGATCATCCACCCACCTGGTCGAACACCTGGCACAGGTCCATCACAATGCTCTCGTGCACTTTCTGCCACAAGTGCGCACGCATGATCTGAATCAGGGAAATCTTCAGCGTGGGGATCTTGCCATGCCTGCAGCATAAAGCCACGCACGCAAGTGACAGAACGAGCATGCAAGCACCTAGCACCTAGCACCCAACACCTAGCCCACTCGCACTGCAACAACGCAGCACACGTGTAGCTTTACTGGGCACTTGCCCACCTTGTGTAGCGGTGCTGCTAACACCCTCATGGCTGGGTCACTCACATAAAGATGCCAGTGAGGTCCAGCTGCACTTGGAAGCCGACGTACACGTTGGCGCGGTTGATGGTGGGGCTCCACCACAGCGTGAAGCGGCGGTTGGGGATCTGGTTCAGACCACTGCGCTGCGCGTTTGTCAGCTTCTTGTATTTCATGCTCTCCTCAAACCCGCTGGCCTTCTCCCAGAACAGCCCCTCCCAGGTAGGGAAGTAGGTGCCCTACAGGACAAGACAGCAGCAACAGCAGCAGCAGCATCAGTGAGCTGGCTGGCAGAAGCGGGTGAAGGACACACCGCACACTGCACAACATTGCCATGTCATGCAGCCATGCCATGCCATCAGTCTGGCCAGCTAAGCTAGTATCAAGAATGAACCACCTCACATCACATTATCAGCCTGTGGGTGCCTTAGCTGCTAGCCTGCACTGCAATAATTCATGCATGGACCCCTTGCCAGTACATGCTGCAAGCTGCCAACCACCCTCACTGACCTTGAACATGGTGTGCTCGAGGATGCCCTCCACACCCCCTAGGGCCTGAATGACGTCTGTGCGGTAGTTGTTCAAGTTCCAGAGCTTGCCATCATGCTTCTGCAGAATGCCAGCAGCCCGCAGCAAGTAACAAATCGAATCAAGTAGGGAGCCTAATCTGACCCCGCAACCAACACCATCACAACAGGTGCTTTACGATACCACAACTGCAGCCGTCACTGCAGCTAATGCCCTACCCTGCGCTGCCATGATCTGCTACTGTCCCTGCTTGTCCTTTACCATCCTTTTCCCATTGTCCATGCCTGGCATCCACTCCTTCCTGTCCAGTGCTTCGCATGCTACCCTCCCGCTCCCACCCCTCCTTACCTGGTGGGTCCACCAGAAGGGGTTCATGCGCGTGATCTGGTACTGCTTGAACTCTTGCCGCACGCGCCAGCCCCGGTCGTACGCCAGCGTGTGGCGGTCCTTCTGGAACAGGGTGTTGATGCGGGGGATGCCCCGGTCCCAGCTGTCGTCCAGGTCGTCAAGCGTCAGGCGCCTGTTCTGTGCCTTGGCCTCCTCCTTCTTCAGCGCGTACTCGCTCCACACGCGCTCACTGTCGATGAACTCGCTCTCCCAGGGCTGGATGTATCGGTACAGGTTGGGGATGAGCTGCTCCTCCTCGTGGGTCATGCCTGGGGTGAAGAGGTGGAGGAGGGGTGGGAGGGAGGGGAGCAGTGGGTACACATCAGTGAGCAGGAGATGGGAGGAGGGTTAGAAGGGAAGAAAGGGAGAGGGCGAGGCAGGGCGCACATGTGTATTCATGGGTAAGCAGAAGTGTGCAAGCCCACACCAGCAAGTTAAAGACAAAGCAGTCAGGCTCCATGAAGATCAAACGGGGATTATCCTGCTGAGGCTCCACACATGCTGCACGTCTGCCTGTCCCTCTACACCAGGATGGTTAACCCAGTGTCCCACTCCTGCAGTTGCTTAATCCTGCCCAGGTCGTGCGCACCTGCCCTGAAGTGCGTGACGCCCAGGTCTGTCTGCTGGCTGTAGCGCAGGTCTGACTGCGGGATCAGGATGTGGCCCATGGACAGCATGCCCAGCCCGCCAATCTCCTTGGGGGAGTAGAACACCACGGGGGGGAAGCGTGAGGGCATCTTGGAGTTTAGCCCAATCTGTAGAGGCGGGCCACGCAGGGCAGGGTGGCACAGGATGGCAAGGCAAGGCACAGCACATCAGCGCAAGTGGGCAAGGCATGTCAATTGTCGGTATGGCCAGTGCATAACTTGCAGTCATGGTTGTAGCATAACATAGCTTGAAGATGTGACCACACAGCAGTGACCTGCACGCGCGCTGCTGTGCGCTGCTGCGCTCTCTCTTCCTATAGCATGCATACTTGCCCTAGATCAGTACCTTGATACGGGTCTGGATCTTGTTCTCACACTTGACCAGCAAGTCCAGCAGCTCCTGGGTGTGCACCACTGCCTCGCGGTAGTAGGTCATCAGCCCAATCAGCGCAGTGTTCCACTTGTTGGCCACCTTGGTGAAGGTGGTGCTGCCGCTGCTCATCAGCACCTGGGTGGGGTGGGACAGGGCAGGACACGCGCCGAGCCACACCAGGTCATCCCAGACCAGGTCCAGCCAGCTTGCCTCGACTGTATGTTCCAGTAAACCTACCCCACACAAGCAGAGCCTGCATGACCTCCACAGTCTTGACCAAAATGACACAACACCCACATGACCTGCGAACCCCGCTCTTGACCTCAATCCTTGGTGCCTGCTGCCCACACCTGGCGGATGCGGTTCTCGAATGACTTCAACGCCTCGTCGTCCACGCGCAGGAAGGCCTGGGCTGTGCGCTCCTTGGTGGCCATGTTCTGTAGCGCCCACACGCCGTCCTTGTTGGCAAAGCCCTCCGCAGTCATGCGGCACTTGGGCAGGATGCGCACCTGAGCCATGTTGTAAACAGGGCAGGGACACGATTGCCATTGCAGGCTTGCAGGCTGCATTGTGAAAGGAGGGGGTCCGGTGGGGAACGGGAGGGCAGAGCAAGGAAGGAGTGCGACTCCTCAACAGCTGAGCAGACATTTACATGCTGCAGGGACAATGGCAGGAGCAGCCACAAGCCACTGCAGTGTGGAGCATTGGGTGGGGTGTGCAAGCATTCTGCCCTAGCCCCAGCCACGTGCTTACCTCGAAGCCTGACATGTTGAACAGCAGGTTGGGGTTGTCACGAGAATAGACGCTGACAAAGCTGTTGTCCCAGTCCAGCGTGGTCATGGAGCGGGGGAGTCGATTCTTCATGTCCCAGAAAACCTGCAGGATAGCACCAGTTCAACTGCAAGACCTGCTTCAGGTGCCTTGCACCCTACAACACACACCCTGGCGTTACAGCCATGATATATGACTGCACACATGTGGAACATAGTGTGCCCAACTGGTGCCTATGGGGAGGTGCATAAGGCGCAGTGTACACATGACGGCACCCATTCCTTGTTCCTTCTGGCTTAGTGCCCCCTGACTCACTGCACGGCCCAGGTTGACATCATGCTTCATGAGCCTCATGCGCGCATCTCGGGGCCAGCACTTGCGGTTGTTGTAGCCCACGATGTTCTCATTGTTGGGGTCAGGATGCTCTGTGGGCAGGAAGGGGTGCAGCTGGATGGCAGGGAGTCATTGAGCAGGGCAGCCCTGAGCACTAGCACACAGTGAACCCACCATCCCATGGCGGCCACACAAGCATGAAGCCTCAGCTTACACCGTGATTGCACCGGACAAGTGATCTGCCAGGTGAGGCACTGAGCTAGGGTTTGTGCGTGTCAGCCGTGGGTCTGGTGGCCGGCAGGCTGTCACAGGCCCCCAGCTGCGCACCTGTGAGGTAGCGCTGAATGAGGTCTTTGGCCTCCTCAGCGGTGAAGCGCAGCAGCATGTAGACCCGAGTGATGTAGCGGCTGTACAGCCGGATGGGGTGCCGCGTCTCAGTCTTCACGTCTGCGCTCAGGCAAGACCAAGCCATGACAGAGTATGTCAGATCAATCACAGGTCAGGAAGGGATTCTCTCAAGCAAACGCACACCCCTAACAGCGGTCATGAGGTTGATGGTAATGTGATGCAATGATACATGATTATCACATGACCTAGACACCCAAGCTAACAGGTTACCAGGTGCTGACTGCAGCAATGAGCCACCAATCCTTGGGCCCTATTCAACCAGCCAACCCAACCATCGCTCACGAAGAGCCAGAGCCAGAGCCAGAGCCAGAGGGCATTACAGACAGCATATTACATTACAGACACACACCTCTGAAGGTGAGGAACTCGTTTGGCATCTGCGGTGGGCCAGCCAGATCTGATGCCCTTGTCAGGCCCAGCAGCAGTAGGTCCAGGATGAGGCCATAGTACTGCACGATGAAGGAGCAATACTGCAGGCCACGGATCAGACCGTAGGCGTTGGTGTGGCTCATGTCCTTGTATGCGATCACCACATTGTTCTTGGCTGTCATGTAGTCAGCCACGTTGTGGTCCACTATCAGCCGCAGCAGCCTGGGCAGAGCGCGCAGGGGACAAGCAAGAATGGTGAGTTGGCAAGAGCCACATGGCATCGAGAGCAGCTCTGAAGGGAAGAGGGGATGACCACCACACACCTGTTGCACAGCGTGATGTCCACCTTCTCAAACATCTTCTCAAACTCGGACTGCAGCATGACCACACATTCCCCATTGCTGGTCTCCCACACGTTGTGGAGGTTGTTGATGCCGTGGCACCACTTGTAGACCAGCAGGGGTGGCGGCTCTGTGTCGCCAGGCTTGACCCAGTTGGGGAACAGGTGGCGCTTGTCAGCCTCATACCACAGGTACTGGTCCAGGTAGCTGCAGGGCAGCAGCAGCAGGTGGGCAAGCCTTGCGGCAAGCCTAGCATCCCAAGCACTATACCTCCACTGCTGCTTTTAATGGCAAGCACCAGTTATTGTCACTGAAGTGTGACAGGCAGCCCACCTGCCAACAATTGCTAACAGCCAATCGGCTAAACACTTCTCTCCTAGTCTACCAAACAGGCAATGCTTCCAACTTCCCACCCTCCTCCCTTCTCCACCCCACCCTACCAATCCGTGATCTTCTCCAGGGGCTCGATCTCGTACACGGGGATGAGGTGTGAGTACATGTCCATGAACTCAATGGACACCTCCTTGAACTGGCGCTGCGTCAGCAGGTGACGCTTGATGCGCTGCAGGGCCTCATGAGGGTTGTCATACGCCTGTCCATACAAACAGCAGCCATGGCGACAGATCCACAGTGAAGAGTGTACATACAGAGATGATCATTGCTAAATGCTTACAGAGCTGGCCTTGGCTGCTGTCACCCACACCCTCCCGTCACTGCAAACCATATACAACATGGCATATTATTACAACATCGTTTCAACTGTATTCACTGCCACTCCCAGTCGGACCCCTAGACCACCAACCACCATGCCTGCTCACCTGCTCCACCAGGCCAAGCTCCTCACGCTGCTGCTGGTTCAGCCGCACAGCCACCACGTACTGCTCCTTCAGCCGCTCCAGCGCCAGGATCAGGAGCTTGGTGTCATACTTGTAGTTCAGGGGTGGGAAGGGGATGCAGCTGTACTTGCGGCTCTCCAGCCAGTGCACCTGGGGAAGGGAGCAGGGCAGCAAGAGCAAGCAAGGTCAGGAAGGCCAGCAGGTGGATGGGTGCCAGGATGTGGACAGCAAGGCACAACAAGGTGACAAGGGCACCGTGGTCACACAGTGTCATAGCAGCCACAACCGCTGTTACATGCAACAGCATCAATGAGATCATGACAACCAGACACTGCCTCCCAATACTACACAATATCAGAAATGGAAGAGGCCAAGCTAGCTATGACCACGTGGAATCAGAGCACAAGGGTGAATAGAGCAGCATGCAGCAGGATGGTGACATGCATGCACAGCACTGACCGTGGTGGTGTAGATGGCCACCGCCTCCTCTGGCGTGACGTAGGGCCCATCCTTCAGGTAGTTGTGCTGCCGCTCCTGCTCTGCCTTCAGGTACAGCCGGGTCAGGCGGCCCAGGTTCTTGCGGCACACCGTCTTGTCCACAGTGGCGCCACGCTTAATGCGCTCGCGGTTGTAGTGCGCCACGTTAGTCCACCAGTCGGCCTTGCTCTTCACATACCTGCAATGTGTTGCCAGGGACATCAGGCTGGGCAGTGTGGAAGGACAGTGCTGTGATTGCCGCCTGGTATTTCTTGCTGATTGCTGCTCACCGGAGGATCATGTTTTCCACTGGCGCAGGCAAGCCCGGCACCTTCCAGGGGATGTTTGCCTTCCAGCAGCGCCAGGCCTCACTGAGATGCTGCAGGATGGTGCGCGCCTGCACTTGCCAGGGGCACACACAGCATCTATGTAATAAGAAATACAAGCAGTGGGCATGCTGCACATTTAACCATAGCAACAGAGGACAGGTCGAGGTGAGGTCAGTCAGTGTCTGGCAGGTCTGGTAGCAGCTGGTCTGACTTGCCTTGTTCTGCTTAACGCCCTCTGGCATCATGTCCAGGATGTCATGCATCACAGCTGCGCGCAGCTCCAGGTCAAAGTGGCTCTCGATGCGCTGCTTGGTCACAGTCTTGGCCACTCCCTGAGTCACAAGCAGGCACACAAGCAAGCAGGCAGCTCAGCGCGCTGCATGCAGTACGATAGAGCTGCCCCACATCCAAAACCGCTAGCTGAATTGCTGAACATGGCATGAGCCATCGAATGTCGACTGATGCAGCCGCAGCATCAGCAACAGCCACACATTTGTCCCGGCAATGAACATGTCAGACAGTGACAGCAGTGACAGCCCCTTGCTCCAGTAATCGGCACATTGCCAGACACTGTCTGCGCCATGCTCAGATGTGCCTGACCAGGCTCTTGCTCAAACACAATGGCCTTGCTTTGGTACACTTCCAATTACTCCCCAACCTCGCCATACCATGCTCAACACATGCTGGTCATTAGTTGAACCAGACCAGCCCCTGACCTTGGTGTTGCGGCCCTCAAACTGCCGAGCCAGCAGGTTGCCCAGCCAGCGCTCCAGCAGGGGCACCACACCACGCAGGAAGAACAGCCACACCCGCCACATAGGCGCCCAGAAGCCAACTCCAGGGCCCTTCCCCACCGGCCCAGTGTTGAACCGGTAGTAAATGATGTGCTTCAGGTCCTGTAAAGATGCAGGGCAGCAGCAGGGGTAAGAATAGGGGTGTAGGAGCTAAGTAGCCAGGGGGGCTTTGAGACAGCCTGAGCCACCTCACCACAGCTTTTCTTACCATTCTCTCCTACCCTCAATGCTGAGTGAGTCCCACACACCTTGCACATGCGGATCTGGCGCATCAGCCGATACTTGTAGCGGTACATGCCGGTCAGCTGGCCAACATGGGCAAAGATGTACTGCAGGCCGTCTGCCAGCTGGTACGCGTCCACGTTGCCCAGCCTGAACTGCACGTTCGCGTCCACCACCAGCTTGGTGAGGCGCAGGATCTCGCGGCACAGGTGGAAGGCGTTGCCAAACCGACTCTTCTTGCGCTCCTTAGTGGTCAGCGTCTTCACTGGCTTCAGGTTGAAGTTGTAGTCCAGATGCAGGTAGTTCAGGTTCTTGCGGTGGATCAGCAGGTTCAACATGTTGTAGCCCTGGCGGCACACCTGGGGGAGCAAGCAGCCAGTGCAGCTAGGGGGTGAGAGCAGGGAGGAGTGAGAGGGAATGACAAGGAAAGGGAGGCTACGAGGATGCATCCAGGGACAGGTAGCAAGGTAGAGAGGGGGAGCAGTGGGCAGTGACACGAGCAGCAGATAAGGATGGGGGACAGAAACACAGTGGGCTGCTACAGCATGACTTGGCCTGCCCTCGTCCACCTGCCTTGACCTACTAACGGCACCTGCCTTGGCCTGACAAAAACCTGCCTTGGCCTGCCCACCGCACCTGCAGGCCTGCCTCCACCCAGTCCAACTCAGTGGACTGAAAGAACTTGGTGGCCTTCAGTGCGCGCATGAGGTACTTCTTCTTGGCACTCTTGGGGGGCCGGCGGTGCAGCTGGTTCAGCACGTAGTTCTTCAGCAGCTTCTGGTAGGAGACGCGCACCTGGAGGCACAGAGGGGGAGTAGCAGGAGGAAGGGCGGGCCCGTCAGTGAGACAATCAGGGGAACCAGGACAAGAGGAGGCGGAGATCTACTTCATGCCCTCTGTGCTCTTCCACTTCTCGACCCTTCCCTGCTGTCCACTCACTGTTGAACCCCTGATATGGCTTTCCCACACTTCTTCACTACACCTCACCGCACACCAACCTCCTTATGCTCACCCTTGCCACTGCTTGTTTCCCTCCCACCACAATACCTCACCCAGTCCATGAACTATCCAGCATAAACCCCTCCACTGCCTGCCAGCCCCTAATCAGCGATGTCTACAAGCCTGACCTTGACTGGGTAGCTGGGGGGGCAGTGCTCCTGGAACCAGGGCGCCACCAGTGGCACGTCGACTGCACGCCGGGTCAGGCCCGAGCGCTGGTTGAAGGGGATGGGGGCCCACAGCAGCGCAATGCCAGTAGCCGTGCTCTCACTGAACAGCAGCAGAGGGGGCCAGAGGCAAAGTGGGTAAAAGTGGGAAGCATTGTAGTTGAAGGCACTGGGAAGGGCAGGGACAGGGCTTACAATGCAAGCACTGAGCACGCAAGGATACGTGTATTCAAGAATGAAGGAAGGGACAAGCACAGCAGTATGGAGCGCCAGAAGGCAGGGAAAGGGTTCACAGGGCAGGCCGTGGCAAGCAAGGAAGCAATGGAGCAACAGCGGTGGACAACATGCTGAGGAAGGCAAGAGGTTCTGATACTGTTGTGCTCAGCCAATGCAGCAAACACTGGTGGTGAAGAGGGGTAAGATACACAATTACCAGGACTGCTTCAACCAACCTGGTAACATCCCAGCCCCACTGGCCCAGAACAGATAGCTCCCATCACTGCCCAGCATACCTGTACAATGGCACATCTGCAAGCAGGGGCTCCACGCCCTCAGGTAGTGCCCACTCATCATCATCATGACCCACCTGCAGCAGCAGCAGCAGCCAGGCTGGCAGATGGCCCACACAATGGCAAGCAGAGGTTGATGCCAGGGGGGCAGAGGAAGGTGGAGGCGGGAAACCTTTACAACAGTTGCATGCACTTAAATACCCAAACAGCCCTCAATGCATAGCAGCACATATACACCAAGCCGCAGCACCAGTAGAGCGGTAGGCTTCCCCCACTCACATCTTCGTCCAGCTGCCGAGCGCCAGCCCTCTGGCTCTTGTAGGAGGGGATGGGGTGAATGAGGGGGTCGTAGTAGTAGGCTGGCAGGTCTGGGTCCTCTGTCTTGATATACATGGTCAGCGGGTAGTGGTACACACTCAGCCGCACCTGTAGGTCAGGGTAGGGCGGACTAAAGGTTTGGTGGCTGGTGTCACAGAGGGGAGATTGCTGCCTTGTGTGGACTACAGCAAGTGCAGATCGCCGGACAAACTTGGAGTGGCAGAGATTGTCAGCTGAGGCAAGCGAAGATGTGTGGCAGCGTGATGATCCTAACGCGGCTCCACAGCAGAGGCAGAAGCAAGTCGGCAAAGGTACGGGTTCAGGTTCGACAAGACAGGGGTCTGGGAGTAGATGACCCAAGGCCTACAGGTGCCTGGCTGTGCAGCTAGCAGCAAGGCCTTTGTGCCCATACCTTTCGTGGCCTGTTGTTGTACAAGTAGGGGAAGGCGACCTTGTACTCAGTGCGGATGGGTGAACGGATGATGAGCTTGTTGATGTCGTTGAACTCGTTCCAGTCATCGTCTCGCGTGTCCATGTCCCGAAACAAGGGCTCGAACTTGGGGCCGCCAGGGATGCACATGTTTAGCGACTACAGCATCAAAGCAGCATTGACAGCGGCAAATTGTGTAAGGGGTTAGGTGTGACAAATTGTGCTTGCCATCCCAGACCAAAGCAGAGCAGGCTATGGCAGGCTAGACCAAATCAAGGGAGGAGTAAACATGCCAGGTCACCAGGTCAAACCAGGCCAAAATTACCGGGATGCGCAGGTGGGAAAGGTGCTGCACACACCTTGGCTGTGATGAAGGCCTGCTCCTCAAAAAGGTAAAAATAGTTCTTGTCACCAAAGTCGGACAGCAGCTGGCCTGCCAGGCGGTAGAGGGCCCCCATTATGGGGAGTGGCAGCTTCCAGCGCTTGTAGCTGGGCCCGTTCACAAAGTTGGAGTAGCGCAGTGGCTGGTGGTCAAAGAACCTGCAGACAAAAACACCCCAAGAGAGCAGCATACAGCACTGGACCATGTTCTTATCCCTGCCTGCTCTTCATCATATGTATACCCTGCACATGGCTCAACTTTCCAAACTGTCTGGTGCTGACCTGCCACCCCACCAAGCCAGCCTTACTCCCCAAACTGCGCCCCAGCTTGCACATCCTGGCTGCTAGCTTGCATGCTGCCCTAGCTGCGCAGTCTGAACACCTCTCATATCTCACCACTGGTGCACAGCACTGTCCTCCTCCTCATCCAGCTCCAGCTCAATGGCCTCCAGCGGGTCCACGTCCAGGATGTTGTCCGCATAGTCCAGCGGCGGCTCCTCATCATCAAATGGCGGGAAGCGCATGCGCTTGAAATGGCGGCGGTCACGCTTCTCACGCCGCATCATAATCCACATGGTACCCCACTGTGCAATGTACACGGGCTCGATAACCCAGGGGATCTCATTCACGAAAGTGATGGCACCGGTGATGTGATAGATGACCTTCACGTGGCGGACCTGGAGGGCACAGACGCAGAGAGGTAGGGAGCAAGGGGTGGGTACAAGGTGAAGGCCAGCAAACAGATGAGGGTGAAGCCTGACTTGTAGCCAGTGCAGAACCAGACCAGAAGTGCTGCTACCTTCCACTACCGCTGCATCTCAACTAAGAGGCTTGGCCCCAGCTGACACTGTGGCAAGGGCACCTCACAGCGGCACAGGGCAGCTCCCAAGCCATACAGTGCCAACTCGTGGGCTTTAGGCGCTGCAAGTACAATGTATGCGCAGACAGTAGTGACTACTAAGCCTACACGCTGCAGAGCCAGCCGTGGCCGACTGCCAGGCCTGCACACTGGCAATAGCTGTCATGCATCTGACAGTGGACCAGGCTACTCTGCTTGCTGCGCCCAGCATGCTGCTTTAGTTCCAGAGCCAGCGATGATAGCTGTTGCTCCCACAAGGTTGCCTCCTTCACACTTGGTTTCATTGCTGCTAAACTGCAGCTTCTGAGCCACAGGGCACACCTCCCTGAGCCCCACCTGTTCCCATGGCATAGGCATGTTCTCCAGCAGCTTGTACACAGCATGCGGGACAAACTTCAGTGCACCCAAGTACACACGCTTGTCATGCCTGAACTTCCTAGATGACATGTCACCATGGTCCTGCAACAGCATGGCAGCAGAGGAGGCGTAAGTTTTTGGTGCAGCAACACCCAACGCGATGCGCTGAAAAGCCAGACCTTGATGATCTTGCGGACGTGCTCTGGTGGCATGTCCTCCTTGGGCGCCTCCACGTAGCCAAACTTGCGCTTGTCCGCATACCTTTTGCTGTTCATCTGCTGCCATTTGCGAGCCTGCAGGACCAAGGATAGCAGTGTCAACTACCTGCTTCTCGTTGCGCACTCCGTGGGCAGGCATGCTCGACAGATTGTTGTTGTCAGCACAAACTGTGCAACAGCGATGCTCGGAGTTTTGCGCGCTTGCAGCACCTTCTCGTTGATGAGGTTTTCTTCTTCCTCCGCAGTCAAGGGCCGTGCTCCGCCATGAGGTGCGCCAGGGAAGGCAGGAGGACCCCCTCCACGACCAGGGAAAGGCCCACGCCCAGGAGGAGGCCCGCCCGGGCCAGGGCCTCCAAATTGCATCGCTCAGGGCGATCAAGCCGGGTCAGAATCAGGGGACCAGGTCATGCCACGCTATCAAACTCCTGAAGCCGACAGGCCTCGTGTGGGGCAAGGCTCTGGCCAAGCGTGCCGGCCACTCAAACCGAATCACACAAACAAAATTTGCCTGCAAACATCGCCGTGAGGCTTGTGAACGTTGCATACTTGCCGCAGCAGCTCCAGCAAGCATCTGACTAGACCCCGTTCTCCCTGCTAAGTGCGGCTCGACTCTCAAGATGGCAAGCTTGTCCGATCTTCCAAAGCTAGGCGACATGGCAGGGCATCCCTTCCAGACTAACCCCCAGGTTCGGTGCTCGCGGCTTGCCGCGCCACCAGGCCGCGTCATGACCCGGCGTTCGGGTTGACGTGCGCGACTGACAACCAAATCTGCGTGGTCACCTGGCGCTGCTGGTTGCGCGACCCTGCAGACCGACACCTCCAAAGTTACGAAAGCCGACAATCCCACGGGCACCTCGGTGGTAAGGGGGGAGACACAGGCTGCAGCAATGGCACAGGGGCACCTGGTGACTAACTGAGTGTCACACACGTTTCAGGTGACTGTCAACGCTAAGAAGCACGAGGACCTGCCACCCATGAAGGCTGTCTGCTGGTATGGCAAACATGACGTACGTGTGGTCGACCGTCCCAGGCCCGCCATCACCGACAGCGTGAGTGCTCTAGCCTCGCCACAGACACACAACTCGGATGTAGCATGTATCTTAGCAGCAACCCTTGGGTGCGATAGGCAATGGCCGGCAGCAACTGGACGATGACATGTGGGCTCCGCCTGACATAGTCAGCAGCAGAGTGCATGCCATCAGTGACATCGCTCGCATCGGCCTGCTGCACTCGTATGCCCACAGCACAGCACTAGCCTTTCCCCCAGCCTGCCCTATGCTGCTGCCCATTGCTGCTGCCTCGCGCAGGGTGATGTGGTGCTGAAGGTGACCTCCACCTGCATCTGTGGCTCTGACCTGCACCTGTTTGAGGGGTGAGCCAAGGGGTGTAGGCCTGGGCCAGGTTTAGGTCAGGCCGTGTCAGGGCGTTGTGCTTGTTCAGCCTGTTCTCGCAGGGCTTGGGCTCGTTCATAGCTGAGCTGAGACTTGACTGGTGTGATGCTCATGCACCAGCACCAATAAGGCAGGGTGCTGTAGCTGGCAACTGCTGACCTGGCAACCCACCAAGCCAGCCTTACTCCTCAAACTGGCAGTCAGTACCTAGCTTCACGTAGAGTGGTCATGGCCCCATGGCCCTGCTGCTGGCACCAGCCCACGATGCAGTTGAGCTTGCCACTTTGCTAGTACATCAGGGCGCTTCAGTTGCGGCAAAGCACCTAGGCACAGAGCTGGCAGCTGTCAGGCTGACTGGGGTGATCTGCCTGCATGCAACCCCTTCATCCTGGCACGCTTGCAACATTTGGGCGCTGAAGCAGGCTTTTGGACCCCATGGCTGCTGCAACATCCATGCATGCATCCACCCAGTGACACCCTGTGCATGCTGGTGACCTTGGCAGGTACATGCCTGGTATGCAGAAGGGTGACATCCTGGGCCATGAGTTCATGGGCGTGGTGAGTGGGTGCGCTGAAACCTGGGACCCTGTAGCCTGGAACAGACCAGCAGCCTCCTGTTGAGCCAGAGTAATGATAGTCGTTGCAGCCTGTGATCAATCAGACCTGCGGCCTCCTGTTGTCATCGCAGCTGGTCAGTGGCAGTCGCCATAGCAGCATGACTGGCAGCAATGGCGGCGGCAGCAAGGGTAGCAGTTGCCTTAGCAGTCAACAGGTTGTAGCGTAAGGCTAGTAGGTTGTGCGGAAGCCAGCCAGAAGGTCACAGGAAAGGGAGGGGTTGTGGTGCTGAGCTACACGGCAAGCCTGCTGTCAAGCCATGCCTGCACAGGACCTCTGTTCACTGCCACCTCCACTCTGCATGTGAGGCACGCTATGCCTGCCTGGATCGTTCTGTCCCTAGCCTCCTGGCTCCACCCACTGCACCTTCTCCTGGCTCCTGGCTCCAGCACTTGGGCTGTGGCATGCGCACTGCAGGTGGATGAGGTGGGCCCTGACGTGAAGAACCACAAGAAGGTATGGTGGCGGCAGCAGCCCCTGCTCCTTATGCTGTGACATCAGCCACCAGCGGTTGCCAGCAGTGGCCCAGGTAGTGTGCTGCACTGCCACACAAGGGGTAGCAACAGCAGCCTGGATGACGGGGGCTTGGGCAACAGCTGGACAATAAAGGGCTCTGTATTGCAGTTCCCAGTGCTCCATGCAGCTAGGCAGCTGTGTGCCCACTCCCCGTGCTGACTTTTGCCTTAGGCAGCAAGTCATGCCTGACCTGGCAACACCTTAGCACCCTGCCATGACCGCCTCTGCGGCTCAGCTCTGTCATGCTCCAGGCCACACACCTGGCCTTGCACCCTGCCCATGCACCCTGCACCTGGCCCTGCGCTGCTGCAGGGAGACAGAGTGGTGGTGTGCTTTGACATCGCATGTGGCAGTTGCGCCTACTGTCATAAGGGCCTGCACTCCAGCTGTTCCACCACCAACCCCAGGTGCGCGTCCCTCCCTCCTCCAGCCCCACCCTCCAGCCCCCTGTCTGGGCACAAGTCAGTGAACAGTGAAAGTGAACTGACCTCCTCCCTCCCCTCCCGCCAGCCTCCCTGGCCCCCTGACCTTCAACTATCCACCCCTCTGACGACTAACCATGTCCCTGTAGCTGCATGCCGCCCACCCTCCACCTCCACCTGGCCCATGTCTGCAGTGGGGACCAGGAGGCCCTGTACGGCCTGAAGTCGGGTGGCTTCTTCGGCTACAGTCACCTCACAGGCGGCTATGAGGGTGGCCAGGCGGAGTATGTGCGCGTGCCCATGGGTACGTCTGCAGCTGCAATAGCACTTGGGTCCACGCAGGGGCTCAGCTGCTGCTCACCGTCCAGCCAAGACATTGCAGCATGCAGGCAGCGATGACCCACCATGATCAGCCTGAGCCACCGCTATAAACAGCAGCTGTATAGCTTGCTCACACCTCCTTGGCTTTGTAGCAGCTAAGGAGCAGTGGCTGTTTCCAACTGCTTGTGTGCAGCGGACGTGAACTGCCTGGCAGTGCCGGAGGGCATGCCAGATGAGAAGGTGATTTTGCTCAGCGATATCCTGGGCACAGCTTGGCATGCCAATGAGATGGGCGAGGTGGGCCCCGGCAAGAATGTGGCCATCTGGGGCGCTGGCCCTGGTGAGTGACGTGCAGGGGCCACCCCTCCCCTTCCAAGGGTAATAGGGAAAGGTCACCAACCTTCACCTCTGAGACCTTCAGGGTAGCGGGCGGAAAAGTCAGTGATCTCTGAACCTCAGCCTGCTATTTTTGTCTACCTTTGTGACCCGGGTCGAGTAGCCGCAATTGTCAGAGCTCCCACTGGTACCACTTTTGGCTGCCATACATCTGGCATCACAGGCCTTCCCTCCCTTCCTGGGCACACATGTGGCTGCTCATCCTGCCCTATGGCCACCCACCAGACTGCATTCTGCCACTGCTGTATCCTACTGCAGCTGAGGGTAACCTGCTGCTGTGCCTGCTGCTGCCGCCGCTGCTGCTGCTGGCCACCTGGCCACCCAGCAAAGTGCATCCTGTTACTGCTGTCCCTTGCACCCTCAGCTGCCGCCTCAGCTGAAAGCTGGTCTGTGGTTTGCAGTGGGTATACTTGCTGCCCACTGTGCCTTTGAGCGTGGAGCTGGCCGTGTGATCTTGATTGACAAGGAGGTGTACCGCCTGGAGTACGCAGCAAAGAAGGTGCCGGGTGTAGAGGTGCGTGATGGGGCCCAGGGGCAAGAGGTTGCAGCAGGGCACGTAGGGGCGCTGTTGCTGTTGCCTTGAGGATCCAAAAGGAAGGTGGCAGCTGTCTGTCAACTGCTCTATACTGCTGGTGTAGCCTACTGCTGGTGTAGCCTGCAGCTGTGTGTGTACACATTGCTGCTGCTGCTGCACATGTGGCGTTGGTTGGAGTGCGGTTTTGAAGATAGTTGTCTTCCGTTGGTGTTGGTGGTGGTGGCCATGGTGGCTGCAGACCCTGGACTACAGCAAGAAGAAGGTGGATGCGGAGCTGCGAGCCATGTTTGGCGACCTGCAAGGCCCAGATGTGTGCATTGAGGCTGTGGGTGGGTGCAGGCAGCAGCAGCACAGCAGGCTGCAGCCCGCAATCGTCCGGCAGTGCATAATTCTTTCCCTGGTGTCAATGGCTTGATTTATGGAGTGCTGCAGCTGCTTAGCTTGCTACTTAGCTTGCTACTTAGCTTGCTACTCAGCTTGCTACTCAGCTTGCTACTCAGCTTGCTACTCAGCTGCTCAGATTGTTTGAGCCAGCCCAGGCCCACCTACCCATCCCACACTGTACATTATCACGAACTGAAAACCTGCTCTGGTATTGTATCCTCACCTACCATCCCATGCGTATGTCCATGTGCCCATCCAGGCCCATTACATGTGTATTACGAACTCAACATTGAGCCTTGCATGTGAATCACACATGGCTGGCCTGGGCTGCTTTGGGCTGTTGGCACAGGCTTCCACTATGCCAAGACCATGCTTCACATGATTGAGCAGAAGCTGATGCTGGAGACGGACCCCGCAGACGTATTGAATGAGCTGATCCGCTGCTGCCGCAAGGGAGGCGTCATCTCTATCGTGGGCGTCTATGCCGGTAAGGGTTGCTGGCGATTGCTGTAAGCCGGCAGCGCCCTTTGGTTGTTTTGAGAGAAGGCAGATAATGGAAGGCAAGGCCATGGGTATCACTGCGTGTGAGCCCTTGTTGCCACCTTGCTTGGTGCCACTGTTTGCAACTGATGGCCTGTCAGGCTTCACCAACCACTTCAACATTGGAGCCTTCATGGAGAAGGCACTCACAATGCGTGGGGGGCAAACTCCGGTGCAGAAGTACTGGCACCTGCTGCTGAAGAAGGTGAGTGCCAACTCTGCTTCATAGCCCTCGTGGTCAGGCAATAGTGTAGGTGGGCGACCATGACCATGTGTATGCCATGTGTAGGCCATGAGCATGCCATGTGAAAGGGAATACCACACAGACAAAACACGGTGCACAATTAGTGTTCGACTGCAGTTAAGGCTCAAGGTTGAGAGCCAAGGTGCTGAAGATGGTGAATCATAAAAAAGGGAGTGTGAGTAACGTGATGTAAGAGTGGGCAGAGGGTTAGGCAAACTAAACATGGTCGGCAGAGCAAGCATCGAGAGCTGGCGGTTGTCTGACCTAGTATATGTGCGTGTGTGCGTGTGAGTGTCTACGTGTGAGTGTGCGCGCAGGTCCAGACTGGAGCTCTTGATCCTACCATGGTGATCACGCATCCCCTGCCCCTGGACCAGGCTGTTCATGCCTACAAGGTAGATAAGCCTGCTGCTTACACAGCAGCTCGTGGGGCATGTTTTTAGTTGCTAGCCGTTGTTTAGCCCGTGATAAACGTATGTTTGTTGCTTTGCAGATCTTTAACGAGAAGAAAGATGGGTGCATCAAGGCAAGTTGATGGGCATCGTGTATGACCATGTTGCATTGACGTCTTGCCTTTCTGTTACTTTGCAGAAATGACACACCCTGTATTTGTCAAACCGACAGTGCTGGCCGTGTGTTGCCTCGACAGGTGGTGCTGAAGCCCGGGATGGTGGCGCCTACTGCCACAGCATGCTGATCTACAATAGCATGGCAATGTGAATGGGAAATAAGTAGTGTGCGTCGAGTATGGTTGATAACTGTGAGTTGGGTTGATTGTTGTAAGGCCGCCGGCATCCATCCTCAGATCGGACCCTGCCCATTGCAGCTGCTCAGCATTTGTGAAGGGTGCTATGATAGTGACAATATCACCGTCACTTCTACGACAGGTACACCAATCGCAGGGGTGTTAACATAAATTGGTGAATGAAGTGAAGTGAAAATGTTGAGTGAAGTATCATCATATACACGTCAGACACACCAAGCGTAAGGGCAACAGTATTCATAATGGTGAGTGAAATGAGATGGTAGAGATAAGTTTGAGTGAAGGTTGTTGATTGGGTAAATGAGGTCAAGAGAAAGGTTAAGGAATGATCTTACAAAGGTACATCGGCCCATGTGTCCATGCAGGTGGCTGCGGCCAGTGTACAGCAAGACAAATTGATTGCAAGTCAGGGTCCTGATATGCTCAACAAGCAACCACAACATCATCTGGCCGGATGCTATAATTGCGCAACCGACGCCTGAGTGTCTGTGTAAACTAGGTTGTTTATAGTTGGCTTGTAAATAATCTAATGGATCTCACTTCCGTTCCACGTGTCTGCAGGCGCCAGTGGCAGTGGGCAGCAAGACCAGGGGCAGGGGCAGGCTGCCAAGGTAGTGATTAGAGAGAGGCGCCAGGTTATCAAGGCTGGCCTGCATGGCCTTGTGAAGGCAGCCCTGCCTGATCTCAGCCCAGCTCAAGTCGACGCCATTGTGGCTGAGATTAACAAGCGCATGACCATGGGCAGCAAGCAATGCTGCCTTAAAGTCCTTCCTAGGCCAGCCCAGTCCAGCCCACTGTGCCTCACTCTGTCGCTCCAATCCTTCCCTGTCCAGCCCAGTCCAGCCCAGCCCACTCAAGACTTCCCAGAAGCAGGTCCAGCCCCAGGCCCCCCTCCCCCACCTGACCCAGCCTGCCCTCCCTGTGCCCACCCCCGCCTTGCCCTGCCAAACATGACCAAACTTTCCCTACCCCGCCATCACACCCAACAGGTTTTATGACCGGTCATGGGACGTGTCAGTCCACGTCCCAATGAGCTGTGCAGCTGAAATGACCGCCCAGCCATGCCAAAAACGGGCAAGCCAGGCCAGGAGTGGGTGGAAATAGCCGACAAGGCCTTGTTGCACAAGTGGCGGCGCAAGTTGCAGCGGTAGCCAGCTACAGCAAGACAATCCCAGCAAGCATCAGTACTGAACTCCTCCCAAAGGGGATGTGTGTGGGTTTGAGCTTCTAGGGCTCTGGCTACAGGCCCACACACCAGAATGGCTGAGCTGAAGTGGGCGTTAGGCACACTAGCATTAGCCTTTACATTGATGAGCTCGCAGCCTGTGTTAGCTCTTGCTTTACTTTGGAGTAGCATGAGGGCTGTTTGGATCAAAACTTGCATCCAACTTGTGTCCATGTTTTCGGGCAAGAATACCTTTATACCTTGCATACTAGTTTGAGACGATGGGTGGCAAGTGGAAGAAGCTGCAGCAAGCACCCGTACTTACTACAGCGAATGGCGACACGGAAGCGCCGTCATCTTCGGGTCGCAAGTATACCCTGTCGCTTGCTCTTCCGGGCTCTTGCATCGAACACTGTCCTAGCGCGGAGGCAGCTGCAGCAGTGGCAGCGCAAATAGCGAGGGCAGCAGCCATTTTTGCCGTTGACGAAGTGGTGGTGTATGAGGAGGTTCCCCTAGGTGGCGATGGGTCCATCAGCCTTGGCTCAGCTACATTAGCACGGGTGAGTCCCCAAACAGCCAACTCGCGTGCCTTCAGGCGGTAATTCGTTGATGGTGGTGTACTCCCCTGCACTGCCTCACTCCAGGTTCTTCAATACCTTGAAACACCGCCTTTCCTGAGAGCCAGCCTGTTCCCTGGTAGCGTAGCATATCCCGAGCTTAGGTGTGCGGCGGCATTGTGTCCAAGCCTGCAAACACCACACCACAGCAGGTCACAAGAGTGGCAGTCCTATCGGGAAGGGGTGGTCATGAGAAGTGAACCGGATACGTGAGTGAGTGGTGCTATCTGTACCTCTCATGCATGCCACATGCACCCAGCTGCCCCAGCTGCCCTCGGAATGGTGACGTCTAGGTGAATCAGTTCAGCGCGCTAGAAGTCTGTCTTCTTTCAGAATACACCATGCTGCAAGGCAGTGCGCTCTGGCACAGTGTTGGAACAGCTTGAAGCATAGTGGGAGTTCTATCAGTTTGGCCTGAACAGCAGCATGCACACTTTGGTGGCCCCCTATATCACATGCAGCACCTTGGCCCTCAACCTTGAGCCTTCATTGCAGTTGAACACACTAATTGTGAACCACTACAAAACAGTGTTTTTGTCTGTGTGGAGTTCCCATCGCATGGCATGCACTTCCTAAGGGGCAGCAACAGCAGCCTTTGGTATATATCACATGCAGCACCTTGGCCCTCAACCTTGAGCCTTCATTGCAGTCGAACACACTAATTGTGAGCCACTACAAAACAGTGTTTTTGTCTGTGTGGTGTTCCCATCGCATGGCATGCACATGGCCTATACATGGCATACACATGGTCACGGTCGCCTACCACCTACAGCATTGCCTGACCCCTGTGACAGGGCTACACCGTAGAGTTGGCATGACAAAACATGCACTAATGTAAGCTGATAACAGCTCAAGAAGGGGGGGCACACACTACTGTGCCACAGCAGGCTGCTGCTGCTGGGCCTTGGGTGGCTTGTCTCGCAGCCGCTTGTAGCCCAGGCCAGGGTACTCCTTGCCCTTGGCTGGCAGCTTCCCCTGCTCTGGCCAGAAGCACAGCTCCAGTGGGCGCCACTTGCTCTCCCCAATGCGCTGCATGTTGAGCGCTGCATTGCAGTCCCTGTCCAGCCACCTGCCTGGCTGTGGTGCTGGCTTGGCTTTGATAGCCTTGCCCTTGCCCTTGTTGGGCTCAGCTGCCGGCTCAGCCTTGGTGCGCTTGCTGCGCTTGGCTGGCAGGGGAGTGCTGGGCCCAAGCTCTGAGGCTGCTGGCTGTGTGGCTGCCTGGCTGCTTCGTGGGGCCTGTGGGGGCTTACGGGGGGCCACTACTGAGCACCACATCATGCCCCATGTACTCACAAAAGACCTGCAGCTGCCGCAGCATGACTGGATCTTCGCTGTCCAGGGGCATGGGTGGCCCAGTGGGAGCTGCTGGTGGGGGGTGGCGGGCAGCAAGGCGGGCGCTGGGTGGGCGCAGTGTGGGTGGTGCTGGGGCAGGCTCAGGCTCTGGCTCTGGCTCTGGCTCAGGCTCTGGCTCTGGCTCAGCCTCAGGAGCCCAGTCCATGTCCATGGCTGCTGGCTGGGCAGGGGCACGCATGGGGAGTGGGGGTAGGGGTGCAGCATCCAGTGCACGGGGAGGCTGCACGGCTGGAGGTGTTGAGGCGCTGGGGTACCCCGGGGTGGAGTAGCCCACAAGGCATGTCAGGAAGATCCGCAACGCATACAGTGACGCGATGACTCGGAGCTGAGAATGGATGCCGGCCCTCAGCTGGAAGTGAGCCATCAGCTTTCGCTTCGTTTTCTTGCAGCCGCGCAGCACGGCGCCACCCGGGACCTTGATCACCTGCAGCCAAACGCAATTGACAATTTGACAGGCCGGCACACAAGGCGGGGACACAACCAGTGCGGGGGCATACAAGGCGGGGGTGCGTACCTGTCGGCGCTGGGTTTTCCATTCAGCCCTTCGCTCCTCGCGTTGTTTGCCTGGAGTCGTGCTAGGACCTGCGCTGGCATGAACAGCAGCGGTGTGAGCAGCGCTGAGCTCGCCGGACTGCACAGTTGCAGCGGACCACACTGCGACTACGACGAACCTCGTTTTCGCGGGCTTTCAATCGGAAGCGGCTCTTGCTCCGCGGCACTGGGCCGCTTCCTCGGAGGCATTGCGCCACTAGGCGCATATCTACTAACACCTGCTGATACCTACTACTGAAGGCGATGTCACTCACTCTCGCACTCCCAAAGGGCACTTCCAAAGGCCACCGCCAAGCACCTCCAGCACCTCAGAACAGTCCAGGATATCACATGCAGCACAATGCACCATGCCAATGTTCAGGGGCTCCTTTGTGGACATCGGCTATGAACGCAATGCACATGTGGAGGAGTGCCTGCCTGTTGGCCGGCGAGTGACCCTTCACCTGGGCTCCAGCCCCAGCACCGCCTTTGTGAGTGATGTGTGCATGTCCTGTGACCTTTGTGCTAGATGGGTCCACAGGTCATCGTCAGTTGGAGGACCCTTCAGCTAGGGGCCGAGTCGGTCAATGTGTCTGAGCTATCCACCAGACCCCAAGCGGGGCGGCAATCTCATGATGGCATGGCCCCGATGCTCTTAGGCAAGCCAGCACAGCTCAATTGGTGCCATGCACGTACGACTGAGCTACAGGCTTAGCGCACATCTCCCAGCCCCCCGCTATTTACGTCCCATGAAATCAGTGGCACCTTTGTTTGGTAGGGATGTGTGGCGTGAAATACGGGCGACACCTACAAAACGTGTTGCTTGTCCTGGCTGCTTGCCTTGCTGCACCCCTGCCAGGTGCCAGCCTTCAGCGAGACCATGCTCAAGGCGCGGCTTGCCCGCCCTTCAGAGCCACGAACCCAACAAGGTGTGACAGTGAAGCTGCTGGCAGTGGCAGCGGCAGGGTCATGGTGGTGGGGTAGCGCCAGTGTGTTGGTGAAAGCGTGTGAGGTGTGAGGTGCAGTGTCTGCCTGGCGCAGAACAGCCAGGCTGGTTGTATGAGGGTAGACATGTCCTTGGCTGTGCAGTAGCTCAGCATGTGCCTGCTGCCACTGCCATTGCCACGCACACCGTCAACACCGCTGATGACGCCAGGCACCCCTCCTGTTCTGTCCAAATAGTTCTTGTGATGTAAGCCCAACACCCGCCCATCATAGCCCCTTGTTCGGGCACTCCCTGCAGCTCCAATGCCTGCCCTGCCCTGCACAGGCACTTACTGGGGCTTCAGCGTGCGAGTGGCCACCAGCCTGAGCCGAGTGCTGAAAGAGCCAGGCTTCAAGGCGGGCTATGACCTCAGTGTTGGCACGGCCCGCCAAGGAGCAGTTCGCCAGGTGGCGGAGCTGGTGCTGCCCACCTTCAAGCACGCGCTGGTGGTGCTGGGAGGCACCCAGGTCAGGGGGTGCCTTACTGCTTGTTGGCATGCATGCATGCATGCAAGCTGCCATGGCGCTAGACTAGGGCACACTGCAAGGTGTGGGTGCACCTTGATCTTAGAGGCATGGGAGGTAGATTCTCTTCTCCACCAGAACTCCCAGTGCGCCTCTATCTGGAGGCCTCCATCACAACCCTCGTCACCCTTCTCCCAATCCTTGTGTTGCTGTCGGTCTTGCTTGTGTTGGTTGTAGTTGTTGGTTGTTGTTGGTTGTGGTTTGCAATGCTAAGCAGCCAGCCCGCCATGGCTGCTGGGCCTCATGGTGTCCGGCCTGCGCTCCTGCTTTCTTGTGGAGCAGGAGCTGGAGGCCATTGTGGCGGGGGATGCGGCACTGGCCCAGGCTGGCAAGGGTGCTGCGGACCTGTTCAGCCTGTACCTCAACTGCTGCCCTGGTCAGGCCACTGCCAGCATACGCAGCGAGGACGCTGCCATCCTGTGCTTGGCCTACCTGCACGCCAGCCTGCTCAAGTACGGGGCATGAGGCAGTTGAACGTGACAATAGAGATGGGGACAGGGACAGGAGCAGGGATTGCCTGTGTTCCTGCATGCTGTCCCTCATCGACTCCGATTCCATGTAGGTAGGCAGACACTGACCCTGGTCCACCGAGACCAAGCAGGCCACCGGGCCTGATGACACGCCGCTCTATCGGTACTACTGCGACGATGTAAGGCTCCGATGGCGCCGGAGTGAAACAAACGGTAGTCACACATTTGTCGGACGGGACGCATCTCGATCTGATAGGTGCAATCGTCGGAAAGCTTGGTCGACGAAACAAGCTACATCGCAGTGGTTCAAGGGCGTTTTGGTCCTCGCGACTACCATCGGCTGCTGTCATGCTCCACGGCGTGTTGTCGGTGTTGTCGTTCATCTGCTTGTTTGGTAAGCCAAGCCACTGAAACGGGAATTCAAGCACCTTCGTGTCAGCTGCCTCGACTGCCTCGGCAGGCGTGCCCGCGGACGTGATCGCTGGCCCAGTAGAACTTTTCGTGAACAGACCCGGCAGGTAAATGCTCTGCCGCCCCTACCACCCACCCACCCGCCTACCCACCTGCGTCAATGCGTAGTCCTGGAAGTGCACCACAGCCCGAACAGGCAGACTACATCTGACAAACCAGGCAATATACATCACGACCGCTACCTTGACTTCCCCTGAACTGCCTTGGATTGACCTAAACTGCCCGGACTGTGTGCACAGCGTGACTGGCAGCATTGACAAGTTCAAGTCACGGCCTGGTGGGCCAAGGGATGACTTGAACCGCTTCATTAGCCGGCCAGGCGGCATTGCTGGCCCTGGCGGGGCGTTGGGGCCAGGTGGCCTGGCAGGACCCACAGGCATCACCGGGCCTGGAGGCCTTCTTGGCCCAGGTGGCCGCAGGTCAGTATTTGCCACCCTGTCAGAATGGGGCTCTGCAGCCATATAACGCGCAGCACAGTGGCCCACAGGAAGAGTCCATTCCTGACCCCAAACCCACCTGCAACCTGATCCTGACCCTGCCTCGACCCCGATCCTGACCTGGCCCCCCTGGCAGGCTGGAAGCTGCACAGCTTTTCACTGATCGCACAGCTGGCCCCCCTCCTGCCATGTGCACACACCTGCCTACATTTGCCACACCGCAGCACAACTGCCGCGAAAGCACACCATGCAGCCTTGCCTTACCTCATGGCCATCCGGGTCTGGAGCAGGGCTGGCGCTTGCAGCAACGTAGAACCAGATGTTGTGGGTGTGTAGTAGGCGGTGGGGAGCTACTTGGGGATGCTAGCCATATCCCAGGCTGCTCGTCTCCCTAGGGGCTGTCCTCCTTGTTGCCTGCCTGCTGCTGCCCAGGCGCTGACGGTGTGGCTGTGGCTGTCCAAGTGCCTGCCTCCACAGCTGGACCCCTGCCGCGCTGTGTGCCACCCTGGCTGCAGGGCGCTGCTCAAGGCCAACAAGACAGGCACAGCAGGCGGGGCCAATGGCACGAAGATCAAGAACGGCAATAGCACGCAGGTCAAGAGCGGTAACAGCACCAAGAACGCCGTGTCCCTGGCCATTGGTTTCCTCAGAGTCTCCAACCTACTGCCCAACAACTCCACAATATTTGCACCCACAGATAAGGTGATGAGGCTACTACCTGCTGCTCCTCCCTGCTGCTAACGCCTGCTGCTGCTGCTACCGTTGTCCTCTGTAACCAGTTGCTGTCACTGCTGCTGTCACTGCTGCTGCTGCTGCTGCTGCTGCTGCTGCTGCTGCTGCTGCTGCCGCTGCCGCATCATCTGCAGGCTTTGCGGGCTCTGGGCATGCGCCTGAACGTAAGCGAGGCTAGTGCACTGGTGAAAGCGCCCTACCTAGACAATTCCCTGGCATCGCTGAAGTACCACGGTGCGCACACCACACCTCTCAGCTGCTGTAGGTTGCCACTAAAAACACAGTTTGAGAAGGAAGGTCCTCAGCTGGATTGCTAGGCTCTGGGCACACAGGCCATTGCTGCTACTCAGTAAAGGTGTAGGAGTCAGTGGGTCAGCGAGAACCAATGTACAAGAAGGGAGTCACGCCAGGAAATCATGGCAAGGATGTTCTAAAAGATATGTTTAGATGTCTGCATGTTGCCTAGCTCCTGGTCTCAGCTGAGGTAAGGAATGCCTGGCCTTAAGCGAACGAACTGCTTGCTGGCCTTTGTGCCGGTGCTGCTGCTGGTGCAGTCATCCCTGGCAGGATGTTGACCACAACCGATTTCCCCAATGGCGAAACAACCTACACCACAGCACTGGATGGCAAGCAGCTGAAGGTGATCAACAGGTGCGGGGGCAAGCCAGCATACAGTCACGGGGCCAGCGGGCCTCTAGGGCAGCATGTCTGGGGGCTCCCAGGCCCAGACTCAGACCCAGACTCAGACTCAGTATAGCATGTGTGGCATTCAGATGTGTGGCATTCATATGTGTGGCATTCAGATTACAAGTGGCTAGGCAGTTGATTGGTTTCCAGTCGGCCAGGCTCAAGAAACCATTGACATTGCTGCACGTACCATAGTGAGCTTCAAGGCTGCAGCATTACGGCAGGCTGGTGAAGGGTGGGTGGTGGTGGGGCACAGTGCTGCCTGGCAAGGGCATCTCACCAAGCCAGGGCATGGCCGACAGAGGCATCCACAGCACAGCCCTTGCTGTGCACTGAGCCTACGCTGCCCCTTCTCCCACCTGGACTCACTGCTTCCTGCTTGCAGGGGCACCAGCCTGCTTGTAGTGGATGGGAAGGGCAGCAGAGCAAAAGTGGTTGGCCGGTCCAACATTCGGTGGAATGGCAATGTGGTGCATCTGGTGGATAAGGTGCTGCTGCCGTGACATAGCCCCCCTGCCCGACTCTGGACTCTGCTGACTGTCTGGGTACAAACAAATATCCATGAGATGATGGGTATGAGGGGGACGCGGGGCAGGCTGCAGGTGTGACCTGCCTCGGTCTCCCTCATCCAGCTGTGAGCTTTGGTGACCACAGTGCGGAAGAAGTACTCAGAATTTCATGGCTCATGGCTTCTGGCAAGATGGCTCTCGCATGTCGATTGCACTTGGTGTCACCTTGTCCCCGCTTGTTTCGTGTCCGTTATGGGCTGGTTTCAACTTGTGCTCTGCAGTGTTTTTTTTTTCATTTGGCCTCTTTCCAATTTCATAGCACAAAGTGTCATGGCTCAAATTGGGACTGTCATGTTCATAGCGCGACCCTATTGGGCCCCATAGCGCACAACATAAATGTCAAATACAGCAATAGGCCCAGTCGAAGGCGGTAGCGCCCACGCACAGCAACGTCATTCAGCCACTTGTTAACGGCACGCTCAATTTGCTGATTGCTGCTGGAGACACGGGCGCACACATTCAAGTGTAGCCTGTTGCGGGTGTCATCGTTGAGGTATGCCATGGCTGAGACCATGCGCTCCTCCTCCACTGAGCCTGGTGTCATGACCAGTGCAAGCTCTGCCAGCTTGATGTACTCCGAGATGTCAGCCTTGATGATGGGTTGGCCAGCCAGGTAGCGCCTCAGCTTGGTGCTCTCCTTGGCTGGGTCGGCTGCTTCTGAGCTTAGCTCCACACGGTGCTCAGCTTGGCAGCGAATGACTTCCACAAATGCTGATTTCTGGGCTTTTGTTGTCCAATAAGGCTGGCGCCCGTTGGCCACTAGCCAGGGTCGTGTACATGCAGTACTGGGCCTTGACAATGGCCAGGCGCTCAAGGAAGTTTTCATCGCTGGGCTGCTTGTCCCAGTAGAGGGCGCACAACAGCCCGTCCTTTGGCATGCTCCGGTGGGAGGAAGCGGCTGTGTAGGTCACGTACCACAGCATCTGCTGTTGCTGCCAGCTCCTACTTTGCACTGTCGACATGCTGCTGGAAGTCACTGGCTGGCACTACAGCAGCCCGGCGCCCATTTGGGGGGATGGCTTACAAATGTACCGGCTCACTGCCTAGCTCACTACCTTCCTCCTCTTCCTCCTCCTCCTCAGGCTTAACCAACGTTGTCTCCATGTCTGCCGCTGCCTGCCTGCTGCCTTCCTCCTCATCCTCACTGTCACTGGCAGCCTCATCTGGTTGCACTGCCATACTGCCACTCCCATGCGGCTGCAAAGCCAAATGGCCAGAGCCGTTGTACACCTGGCAGCTGCCAGGTCCTGCCACATCGGTGAAGGCTGTCAGCCATAGCCACTGTCGGCCACAGGTTTGTTAGCCACAGTGGGCGACTGTCCTGAAACCTGTTGCTGTTGCCGTGTGTCCTGGCGTGTAAGTAGGCACCATCGCTATACCCTCGGCGGGCACGGCCCTCAGCCATCGCGACTGCGGCTGTTAGCCGAGTTGCGGCTGCAGTACAAAGTTTACTTTTTATAACGCGGTGCGCTATAGCACAGTCCGCAAGGGGTCCAATCCATAGCGCACGGAGCCCTCTGAAATGTCGCTTTTTTTAGCGATCGCTATATATAACGCGAAAATAAAAACACTGGTGCTCTGCCTGTTGTGCTTTGGGGTCGTACTCAACTGCTGGGCTAAAAGGTGTATGGCCCCGTTGGGTTTAGTGATGGCCTTGCATCAAATGGTGCTGTTATCATGAGTATGGTGTTCTTCATAGCATCGGTGTGACTTCAGTGACCTGAGCAATGAGCGACACACAAAGACACCGGAGCACAAGAGCTCGCCCAATTGATGCTGAAAAAAGGCTGCAGTAGAGCTGATGTAGAAAAGACCGCATGATGCATATCGCCGTTTGTTTGTTTCGCCCTAAATATCAGCACTATGGCAGGCTCTGCGTAGCGGGGAGGCCTTGCACCTTTACAGGGCTAGAAAGCAGGCCTATAGGAGGCTGGTTGCTAGAGCTAAGTCCGCGTGGTCCAAGCACAGAGCTGCCAAGCTTCTAGACATGCTCAAGCACAACCCTGGGGATGCACTTAAGATGCTCCGAGTCAAGCACGCACGCCAGCAGTCCATGGTTCCCATTGACAAGTGGCATCGGCATCTGCAGGCCTATTTCACAACCACCACTACGACACATGAAGCACCCGATGTGATCCTTGAGCCAGCCAGGACCAGGCAAGTTGTGCCTGCCCAATTGCAAGCCGTCCCTATTGGGAGAGGCAGATTTCACTCTGTCCCTGCCCCTGCCCCTGTCACAACACATCCGCCTGCCTATGAGCTGCCCCATCTTCACAACATCACATCCATCGTTCAAGCACAACTACGTGAGCTCAACAATGACACAGCACCTGGCCTGGACAATGACACAGCACCTGGCCCAACCCCCTTTGTTAAGCACGCTCGCATAGTTGAGGATGGTGTTACCACTTACTTGTTGCTCCCTCTGCTTGCCACATGGTTTCACAGCATGATGCGCACTGGCTTGGAAGGTAGCTAGAATCAGCCCCTTCTTCAACGACACAGACCCCACAGACCCCAACAAGTACAGAATGCTTGCTGTGAGTAGTGTGTTGTACCGCCTGTATGCTAACGTCTTGCGGCACGTGCTGACTGCCTGGTGCATGACACACAAAGTGCTGCCAGCTGAGCATTTTGGGTTCATCCCGGGACGCAGCACCATGCAACCCATGTTCATTCTGC